>JAQJVK010000001.1:45041246-45641246 GCA_035578135.1 Flexamia atlantica | reverse complement strand
GGGACCAGTTAATAATTTATCAATAAAACTAGACAAACATATACCACTCTCAAAATCCAAGTCTGTGAGGGTGGGAGTATTCAGAAGTTCATCCAGTTCAGAATCGCTGTCAAGGTCTTCACTTCGAGTAATTTTTTGTTTTGTTTCGTCAACATTTTCCACTTCACATATATCCACAATCTCCCCTGTGGTTGGGTCTCGAATGACCTTGAAAAGTTACAACTAATCAATAATTAAATATAGTTGAAAAAAATATTAGTCAGTCTAAACTATTGTTACAAAAGAAGTGTTTAAATACCTTTAATACCTCTTAATACCTCTTATTAAAATAAAAATATTGTAACTCTGTAGGAAAATTGGTGATCAGGTACCTAATATAGAAAGATTGATCACTGCACAATTGTGGTACCGAAATGCTGCAAAAAGTTCTAGAAAATATATAGCCTATAACAAGTCATCTGAATCCTGCTACGGAAATAAAAATAAATATTTTAGGTTTCCTTAAGGTAACACTATTTCCATTGAACATGGTTCCTAAATTTGACACATAAACCTATGCTAGAATTGGTCTTTCAGAACAGTAGGCTCTCTGTAATCTGAAAATGCAATAAACCGACCTCCCATTGAGCAGTGTATTCCTACTGTCAATAACAACCACAATTAACCAATCTATCAAATGAGGGTATGGGCCATGTCACACTGGTCGAGTAGGAGGGCGAGTTAGAAGGGCGAGTTAGACTTGACCGTCAACTCGACCAGTGTGAACCGACCTTTTTCAAATGGGCGAGTCGAGCTGACAATCCTAAACAATAGGAATCAGCTGATCCTATAGCAACTCGGCCGAGTTACTCGACCAATGTGACGTGGCCCTTTATGATGGAAATGATTTGGAGGAAGACGCAAACGGCTGTGAAATTTGATTGCAACTTACTTGCCAATCACAGGTAAATGACAAAAAGTTTGAGAAAAATGCAAATCCCCATAAAATATGATTACACGTACAGTACACCTCGGATTATCCGGACCCCACACTGTCCGGATCCTGAATTATCCGGACCGGTCCACCCGAGAAATTAAAAAATTAAAATCACGGCAAAAACATGATTTTAGCGAGTTTACGGGTGAAATGCGCCTTCTAAAAGTAAGATGCAAATGTAAACATTACTGTATGAATTTGGAATCATGATAATTGAAGGAATCACATTGCCTTAACAGTACATTTAAGCATTTTTGTGAACTTAGTTTTCTGGATTGCTACTTGGGGTGCTAGCAGTAATCAACAAAGGCGTAACCTACGGAAATTTTTCAAGTTTGTTTATTGCTGTCATTTGATAAGTATAGTATTTCTTAAGAAGAGTTACAGTAAATAAATTTTGGGATTTGGGTTAATTTCATCATGATTATTTCAAGTTTGAGTTATTTTGAGTTATGATTATTTAATCTTAGTAAATAAAATATTTTAATCTGGCGTTTTATTCCAAGCTTAAACCGTATGTAAGGTAAAAGTTAACATTATATTCGTATGACTAATAATAAAATTTAGTTCTTAAATTTGCTTCAAAATTAAACCCCCTAAAATATCAAAGACTAATATGTTGTACAGTCTTGACCATCGAAGTAAATAATACAACTGGAACGCTAAGTATGGGTTCACGAAAGTGCGCCGTTGTGGCAGCCTTCCCCCACCACCATGATAGACCCAGCGGAAATGAGCCAATACATCGAATGGTGTGCGAAGTTGTTAACTCGCTCCTAGCTTTCAATAACACAGTTTAGGTACAATGATATTTATATATTCGGAATCTGCCTTAAATGCAGAATGCAATGGTATAAATACATTTTACTTTTAATTTTAATTAGAATTTCCACAGTTAAAAAGAGTTAAGAATTATCACATTGTGACATGAAAAAGTTAGTATGTGAGGAATTTTTTTATTTTTGCGCCAGAAGAAAACTTTAAGCGTCAAAGCTGCAGTTAAAGATATGATATTCAACATGTTATCAAGCAATTTACAATAAAGTGTGCAGATATTTTGCAGTAGAGTGATTAATAGCGCGACAAGTTTTTTTTTATGTCGCACCAACCTCCTCAGTCCAGCAATTCTTTAAAATGTTTTTGCTACTCGATCATTGTAAAGCTCAATTAATGTTGTTAACTTTTTTAATAGTTGATATAAGTTAAAAAATACAATCATTCTATAAACATGACCATACATTTTATTTGTATATAGAAGATAAATGTCAATATCGGCACCGGGCTGCCGTTGAGTTGAAGAAACTAATTGAAACTGGGTCTCAGCTCCGTTGAATGAAATAATTACTCCATGTAATACAATTATTTATTGTATACTCATTCTTATATTTAAAAAAATTATAATTGCCAAAGTCCAATTAAAAAGGCACTTCAATGACGTGCAGAGCAGCGGTTCGAAGAAGGCGATTTACTTGTTAACAGATGGGGATTACCAGTCCCCATATATGTAGTCTACATTTTATATTTTAATTTACAGTACCATAGCATGTAAATAGTTTACCAAGAAGGTGGTAATTAAATAAATAAATAAATAAATAAATTCTTTATTTCCATAATGCACATAGTAACAATTACAATTTTTTACATTGTGAAGTTTTTAAACGGTGCTTATTGTACAAACAAATGAATACATATAAAGCTAATCTAATCACAATTGTATTCAGTAAAACTTATAAGTACATTATGGATAACCACCTCTTTAGCATTTGCTGTGTAGAGGTGGTTTCGCTATCACAGTGCATAATATGTGGCAGCAACTCCCTTCAAACAAAATTAAAATAATATAAAATAAAACCTATTTATTTTAACTCATTATGCCTTGTTTGTATATGAAAAAAAATATAATTACAATGACTTCCACTAATCAACATGGGCAATCAAACACATACAAAAATATATTAACAAAAAATTAACAACACATCAAATTGAATAATGACATGAAGTGAGTGTAAGAAAAAAGTAAGCAACAAAAACTTCAATAAGTCGGGGAAAAATAATAATAAACAAGAATTTTAGATGTGCAAAGTTAAAAAATATTGAAGTTCCGACAATTCATTTACCCTACGCATTTCAATGAGGATGAAGGTAAACAAATCAAACAAAAAAAAAACAATAAAGATGTCAGCAAAAAATATTTCTACATCGTTGTTGGTAAACAGCCATTTTTTTCAAGTTTCTGGTGAAAGAACTAATTGTTAATGAAGAGGGTACTAAAATTGGTAATAGATTGAAGAATTTTGGAGCAGAAAAAGTATAAAATCTTTTAAAAGCCTCAACTCTAGGCAATGGAATGGGCACACGATTCAAATTTTGCAGTCTATTCGAAAAAACATTTATATTACCCCTCAGATGGCCTCCTCTTAAAAAATATATTCGGAGCACACAATATATGTATAAATACCTAAGAGGAAGAACCTTAAGAGCAATGTAAGGAGGAAAGGACGAATCACGCCTCCCAGCTCCGCTAATTAACCTAATTATTTTATTTTGACAAATTATCAATGGGCAAATGGTAGAATAGTAAGTCCCACCCCAGCAAGACAAACCATATTGTAATTTTGAGTTTACCAAAGAGAAATAAACTGTTTTTAAAACCGACAACGGGCATAGATATCGTAAAAAATAAAATTTTCTTAGAACCGCGTATAGATAGCCTTTAATTGTTGACACATGATCTTTCCAACTAAGCCTTTCATCCATCAAAACACCCAAATACTTTATATGCTGAACCTGTTCTATTTTGATGCAGTCACTACAAGATCTATTTATTGAATGGAGACAAGATTTACATTTGAGGAATAGATTTATATTTTCATTGTGTTTATTCCTAAGAGAAAAATGAACAAACTTTGTCTTCGAACTCAAAACCATTTTATTTCTAACAAACCAAATTTTTAGTTTATCCATGTCTTTCTGCATGTTTAAAGATAGATCATTTAGATTTGTTTCCCTATAACAAATTGCTGTGTCGTCTGCGAAACATGACAAGTACCCAGAAAACTTTCCATTGCAAAGACTGTTAATATATATTAAAAACAAGATAGGTCCCAAAACAGATCCCTGCGGAACTCCATGGGTAATAGGAAGAGTGCTACTGATAGAATTTCGAAATTTGACACACTGGAGACGGTGACTCAAATAACTCTGAAACCATTTTAAAGGAACACCCCTTATACCAGATTTATAAAGTATATCACCCAAGATTCCATGATCGACAGAATCAAAAGCTTTAGTGATGTCAACAAAGATTCCACTTACAAATTCATTTTTATTTAAACCCTCGAAAGCCACAGAACAGAAATGTAATAATGCGTCCTCAGTAGATTTTCCCTCAAAAAGCCAAACTGATTTTTACATAAAATATTATTTGAATTTAAAAACCTAAGAAGTCTTAATTTCATGACTTTTTCAAAAATTTTGGAAAATACAGATAAGAGAGATATTGGACGGTAGTTGTTTAAGTCAGCAGTACAACCTTTTTTATGCAGTGGAATCACTAAGGCAACTTTAAGAGAATCGGGAAAAATTCCTGTTTTGAAACTTAGATTAATTAGATGAGAGATTACGGGTGAAATGTAGCTCCCTAATTTCTTAAATGACATTTGCAGATACACCATCTATGCCAGGAGCTTTATTGCTAGCGAGCTTGTTAATAATATTCTGCACTCCATCACGACAAGTTGGAAAACAGAAAAAAGTTTTGTTCACCATGGGGTAAGAGAAGGCGTTTTCATAATCACTTAAATCACTTCTATCAAACGACTCTGAATTCCGCATCAAATCATTTACAACATTAACAAAAAAATTATTGAACACACAAGCAATATCATAGTTGTCATTGATCAAAACATTATTATTTGACTTTGCATAGACCCCAGATATTTCATTATTTTTGCGTTGAGTGCCAAGAATACTATTAATAGTTTTCCATTGTTTCTTTATATCTGATTTATTTTTTTCAAACAAATTATGATAATAAGTAGCTTTTTGTTCCTGCATATCTCTTTTCAGCTTTGTAGAGAAACTGAGAAAAAAAAACGTTGTAATTTTTTGTCATTAAAAAATTAAATGTAGTATTTGACCTGTAGTGTAACCTGCAATAAGAATTCTTTAATATAAGTACTGATTGTAATCAGCAAGTTTCTGGGAGTACCGTAAATGAAAAGGTCAATGGAACCAGAGAGGACAGCCCACGGCGCGACTTATAAAGAACCTGGTCGCGCTATTAATCACTCCATCACACACGACTAACGAATTTTATTTAAAATTGCTTGGTTATATGCTGAAGATCATCTCATTAGCTAAAATTTTCACTCTTGAAGTTTGCTTCTGACCAAAAAATAAAAAAAATCCTCACTTAGTAACTTTTTAATGTCAAGATGTAATAATTTTTAATTATTTTAAGTTGTTCAAATTCAAATTACAATTTAAATAATATTATATTTATACGGTCAGATTCTGCATTTAATGCAGATTCCGAATCTATAAGTATAATTGCACTTACCCTATTGTATAGACGGCCAGGAGCGTATTAACAACCGCGTGCTCGGCTTGAGAAACTGACTCATCTGCGTTGGGTCCATCATGGTGGTGGGGGAAGGCTGCCGAAACGGCGCGCTTTTCATCCGTCAATTCCTATCTACCCTGTGTTCCAGTTGTATTATTTACTTCGATGGTCTTGACACACCGTTTGCAGCATCAATTTAGCGTGGGCTGAATTTCGCGATCGCTATTTAGGCGATATTGTAATGACCTCAGATTATCCAGATTTTATGTTATCCGGATCAGTGTTCCGCCACATTAATCCGGATAATCCGAGGTGTACTGCAGTTACCAAAATGGGGTGAATGGCGGGTGAAATTGTGACAAAGATGTTATTACACACTTCTTTAAATAGTAATCTGGTATTTTAACTATTCTAGCTCTATATCGGTCTAATATATTATGCTGAATTAGTGAGAGTCTACGTATGTGTTCAGCATGCATTTAATTGAATATGGGGGAGACTTACTTACTTTAAGAGTGGTTGGTGGTGGACACTGCTCAGCATAGTATAAAGCATAAGGATTGGGATTCCGGGGCCAAAATGCTTGTGCTTTTTCATAATCATGGATAGGCAATCGCTCAGGATTTAACAGATATTCTTTTAACTGTTTTGTAACATCTGGAAGCACTGGAGGTGGGCCAAAAGGCAACTGTAGGATAAAAATAAAAATAAACTGTAATCCAAATAACAAAGAAATACCCCCGTTGCAGCAGACCTGCATACTCAGCGAATTTCAAATGCAAAACAACATATTTCAATCCAACATAGCGAGATTTGACATGTTTTAGCGAATTTCCCCCTATAGGGAAGTATTAGCGAATTTCCCCCTAAAGGAAAGTAGCTATTACCGTAGGCCGCATGGTAAGACTTAAGCACGGGACCACTGTAACTTTTCATTTTGATGCCCCCAGGACCCCAAAAACACTGTTCGTTCATTTTCATATATATATATACATATATATATATATATATATATATATATATATATATATATATACCTGTCCGTAGGCGCAATAACTTTTATAAAAAAGGTCCGATCGCGATGAAATTTGGTACATACGTCTAGAGTGACATTTATTACTTCGAGTTCGAAAACCAGCGCGATAAGTCAACTCTAATGAGGGTTTTTTGACAAAATAAAATTTATTTTTAGGATTTAATATCTTTATACTAATTTTCTTGTAAATTTAAATGTCAAAATTGAATTCAGCTTAAAAAATAAACAATATAGCATTTTGAATGATTACTCTACATCAATCGGTTACTGAGTGGATCTGCTAAATGCAGTACATTGTCCCCTGAAGGGACATGAACTATCCAAATTCTGGTATAAATACCTACGCTTGGATTTTCTTAATGAGTCCATGCGCAGAAAATTTCCGCGCATGTAGGGGAGGTAAAACCCCTCCCGTCATTCATCTTTCCCTTCAAACTACGGAACGGATTAGAGGAACTATTTCTTTTTCGTATGCAACTGCTATTTAGAAACATGTTTTTAATGTTCACTGTTCTTTTACCGGTTGCAGTTGCAACAGTTTCTTTTCACTATTATTCAAAAGACAGCTGTGAAGAATTTTTTGGGTTTCTTATTTAGATCAGAGGATGAAAAGAAAATTACGAGCACAGAAAAGTTTTTTTGTCGTGCATACTATATGAAATAGCGCATTTTAAGGGCATATTTTTCATGTTTTTTTAACGTTTAGCTTGACAATCACAGAGTGTGCATGGTATATTTTTCCATCTCCGTAGTGGTGAAGAACAAAAATGTAAAGATTACTCACAACTGAACTTGGCACTGCGTGTTTACCAGGCCTAGAAAACATTCGCAACGAACATGTTAAAATTGAACTTTAGGTGTCTGGCTGGTGTAGGCTTATTAGTGAACAAATTAGGTAAAGTGAATATGAACCAATTATAAGATTCTTATATGTAAAATATCAGAAATTAGGATGTACTAAAAACACACATAGATATGATTACGCAGATGTAGAGCTTATTTGGGTTTTAAACACCGATTAATACTTTTTGAAAAAGCCTCTTTTGATTTATTAAACAAATTTTCAGCATGGATTGTTCCTAAGCGCTCTTTCAAGGCCTCAAACAGCATAATACACCGAATATTTGCAGGGAAAGTCAAGTTCACCCTGGTTCGACGACAGTAAACTCCCACTGCAACACCACTTTTGACGTTCACTCCTGCTCGTTATAGATCGCATTCGCATTCATCAGCACTCGATCTAGTAGGCCTAAAGCCCTAAACATATAAACTAGAGCTTGCATCACGTATCAGAAAAACCCGCACCGTTTTGGATATCAACGTTAATTTATCCGCTTAACTAACACTGATGCCTTCTTTTATGTTTATTGGTTCGCGAGTTTGAATCGCTAAAATAGTGGCACTTTACGTTGGTCTGGTGTGACTGCACCCTTTCTCATGTTGTGAACGCTAGCAAACTACATCGAGCGTCTGAGAACATAAGGGTAGGCTACTCAGGGTAGGTTACTCTTGCCGAGTTCTAGGATCAAATACCATTAGTTTTAACTCTCTCCCATCGTTATTTGCTAAACGCCTAGTTAACTTCATAATTAAAAATATAAACTAAATTAATAATAGATTAATTAAATAAAAACCTAATATCACATAATACTTGAATTATGCTATAATTATTATTGAGATAAGTATTGTAACAGCCATTTTGTACAAAACATTATCCCTTAAAAAATAAGCATTCACATATACAATGTGTAACTAATCCATTTTTTTAACATTATTTATATTTGGCCATAGATATTTATTTTCTTGCCGATAGCCTTAATTGAAAAAGCTATCAACAGCTGTTTTATTTTGAAAACCATTTTATTCTTCTCCCGACCATATGAAAACAAACATTCGTTACTAATACAAGTTATAAAGTATTAGGTTCAGGGACTATCGTATCAAAGTGACGTATGTAACAGATGTCACAAAACTGTTAAATTAAAAAAAAAACAAAAAAACATATTTGCTTCAGCCAATTGTGATCGAGCATGTCACGTTGGGGGACTGTGATTGGTTAACACTACCCCTCACAAGATTCTCCATCTCTCTCGCACAGTATCTCAAAAAGTGGTCCCGTTAAGAAAATCGGTCAATAAGTTTTTCATTGAATTCCCCAAAAATGGGATCTAAAAATTATATTACAAACCATATGATTGAATTTAATTTGTTCATGTTATGATTGATTTGTTTTTTATTCCTTGGATCTGAATAGATTGATAACATGTTTGCTGACTTTTATGTATTATAACAAGTATATATTTATTAAAAATTATTAGAATATAAATAATTATTGAGAAATAAGAACATGAATGATAAAATTTACTTTATTTAAATTAATATTTAAACGAAATTAAATATTCAAAACAACAACTTCCCTAACTAATGTAGAATATGCCCACTTAAAAAAAAAATCCTTTATAAATTAACTGAGTATGCAAGTTTGCTGCAACAAGCTTTTTTAAATTTTAAGATGAATCATATGTTTGGATTTAATTTTTTCATATGATTATTTTATTTTTTTATGTTGACTGATTTTAGATCATTGATTGTATGTTTCTTACATTTTTATACTATAACAAGAATACACTTACAAAAATATTAGACTAATAATTATAAGAATAACAAAAAGCAATTACTGGAGTGGATACTGAAGTGATTCCCATAATCATTTCCTTTTTATCGCAAGTTCTTCAATTATTATTTAATACACTTTGTGCAAAAATTACATAAGGTGTTTGAAAATTTTTCTCTGACATAAATTAAATAAGCTCCCATATAAAAAATAATTCTTTGGAAATTCGCTGAGTACGCAGGCTTGCTGTGACGGGGGTATTTGTAAGCTCCATAAGCATAACATGGAGAATGAGTATGCAGGTTTGTTGCTACAGGTATGTTTAAACTGGTTGGTTTTAATTTAATATTTAGTAGATCTGAACTAGAAGAAGCCATTTACCAAGTTTTATCAAGATATGTTGAGAAATAAGCGAGATATAGAATTTTACTTATTTCCCATAAGGTTAACATTGAGACAACGTACTGTGTTTACCACTTTCAATATCTCAGTAACCAGTGGACATAGAGCAGTGATTCAGAATACTAAATTGTTTGTTTTTTTGAGCTGAATTCAATGGTGCCAAGAAAAATTTGATAAATTTTATTTTTCTAGGTGAAAAGCTCAAAAAACCTATTTTTGGAGGGGTTTATTCCCCTTTACCCCCCTTCCGGTGGTCCGATCGGGCTGGTTCACGAACTCGTCCGAGTGATTACCACTTTACACGTCTGTACCAAATTTCATTAAGATCGGACCATATTAACGGGTGCTATTGTGTTAACAGACATATATATAGATATATAGATATACAGATATATATATATAAATTCGAACGAATGGTGTCTTTTGCTTCTGGGGACCCCAAAATGAAAAGTTAACATGGTCTTGGACTTAGGTCTTACCATGAGTACTACTGTAATAGCTTATTCCTTTAAGGAAATTCGCTAAAAAACAGTAGGCTTTACACAAGCTTTATTACCGTGCCAAAAATGAATGTTTGAGGCATCAAATTATTCCCACTATACAGGGTGTTTCAGAACTCCCTACCAATATTTTAGAGCATTGTTCCTGGGTAAGAAACATATCTAAATATCATATTTAAATTGTCCGGAAGTCCTTAGTTACTCACACAGCCGCCATTGTGTTTTTTTCACTTATTAATTAATTTCTAAAAAACAGTTAATCATACGAAATTGAAACTTTGCACAAACATTTATGTCAATTAGGCAAAGCTACAAAAAAATTATGAAAATTTTTCAAATTCATAAAACAAAATGGCGGTCATATTAAATTTTGTTTCCTAAATAACTAAAAAACCGTTAATTAAAAAAAAAATTTACAGGAATACCTTTTTTTAGCTAATTCAATTACAAATCGATTGACACCTTATTTTTTAAGATTGGACGAATATTAACTGAGATATGGCAGCTTTAGTGATACGTGACCGCTGGAGGTCAGTTGCAGTGCATGCCGAGGCATGCGGCTAAAGTCTGCCACAACAATGCAACAGTCTCCTTCCACTTTGCATGTTATTTGTAAGCGATTTTAGATTATTTCAAACAATATTAAAATATTACATAGCCCCAAAAGTATCCTTTTTATCAATTATCTATCATTAGGATGGCTTAAAAATGTCACTCCTTGTTACTGTCTTTAAAATTCACTCAAAACACCTAAACTTTTGATATCAGCTGTGGTGAAAGTCAAAGTACTTTTTAACAAACTAATCAGCTGATTTTATTGTTGCTTTTCAAATAAACAGTACATTTAAACAGCAATTAAAAGTGACTGTAAAAGGTTAGAGGAGCTGACTACATTGGGTGCGTTCAGCCGCAGTCACCGGTGGCTAACCGGTTACCATAGTCACTAATAGGCAAATCCACCGCATCTTGACAATCAACAATGTCCGGTTACTTACCGAATCCACCGTAAACACAACATCGGTAGATGCACAACAATGGTCGGTAGGTGGTACGTCCACCGCTATCGTTCACTTATTATAGGTTAGTATATTACCCACCGGTGGAATGCGGCTGAACGCACCCATTGAATGAATAATTACATTTCAAGCAACAATAAAATCAGCTGATTAGTTTGTTAACAAGTACGGTGACTTTCACGACAGCTGATATAAAAGGTTTGGGTGTTTTGTGTGAATTTTAAAGACAGTAAAAAGGAGTGAAATTTTTAAGCCCTCCTAATGATAGATAATTGATAAAAAGGATACTTTTGGGGTTATGTAATACAAATACACAACTCTATATATTATGATTATTATTGTTTATTTATTTATTATGTTCGTAAAGAAATGACTTATTCTATTTTTTAAATCTTTTCCTCTGTCACGACGGTACTCTTGTCGTTGGTGCCGTGTGCAGCAAAAGGGACGCCTCGGCTCTCTGATGATGCTAAAACCTATTTACCTATTTATAATACTATTGAAATAAAGAAGTCTGTTATGTGTTCACATAAGTAAAGAATATTTATTAATGAAATAGAAATACAATGGACATGGACTCTTAATTCTCAGGGAAAGGTTCGTGCTGGTAAATAACCTTAGCTCTTTTGATGAGTAATAAAGTAAAGCCGATTTTGTTTGAATTTTGAATACGGTTATAAAATATGCCAATGGTCTCAAAAATTGAAATAGGCCTAATAAAAGTTGAATTAATTTGAGTTCACAATTTATATAAGAAAGTTCACATGGATAAAATCTTCAGGTAGGTTACTTGCAATAATTAATTAGGCTTGATCAAATAGATGGATTGAAAGTATGATAGTCTTTGTTGGAATCAAAATGGTGCTTACCAATCTGCTCGCAAATTTCTTCACCTGGTACTTATTGAATCTTGATGTTAAGCAAAGGGTTTGACTATAAATGGTACCCGGGCAAATTTCCCTAATTAAAAAAACAGAACTAGACTATGCAAATTCTAGTTCAACTGGGCCTAATTTTAAAATGGAGAATTGTATCCCCAGAATTTATAAATTCATTTTAACACTATTCTTGATGATGCTGGAGGCTGAATGAAGCTCAGGTATGTGTCCCAATACACAATAGTATTGTTGTCCAGATGGTCTTGTAGGATAAAGAAATATACTTCACTGGTCACTGGAATTTTGTATCAATTATGAGACTTAATTTTGAATTTAATATTATATGAAATTATTTTTAATTACAACTCTCTTACATTATATTATTACTAAAGAGGTATGTTATTTTTGGGTAGGGCTAGTATTAATAAATAATTTTTCATCTTTTAAGAATATAAATTTTCTAATAATTAATTTTAAATAATAATTATGATTTTTAATATTCTTAACTTATAATGAATGGATGATTTTCTGAGGGGTGATTGTTAGGGAGCGGTGATTTATTAAATGGAGGACCACCCTCAGCTGCAATAGCTATAGGGAATCAAAATAAAGTTCTAAATAAATAATTTGCATGAAAAGAAATAAGATTAAATTAATTAATAAATGTTAATTTTGGCACACATTTACAATGGTGAGATTAAAAATAATAATTTTTAATTCGATGCAAAAATGGAATGTCCATCTTGATGATAATTTGACTTCTAATGATGTAGTTCACTCACCAGATGCAATCCATAATGTAGTGGCCACAAATCAATAAATATACTATTTTAAAATTTGTATACATCTTTATTCCTGAGTTTCATTTGATAATACATTAGTTTCATTTCTCATTATAAAATTAACACATTTTCAGTTTTATTAAAATTATCTTAAGTATGTTTGCCAAAATCAAAATTAAAGTTAAAATTATAACTGTTTGTTTTTAAAAAGAAAAAAAAACATTGTGTAAGAATTAAAACAGATGAGTTGAGAAAAATAAATACATGGGGTTGACATTTGATTAGAAAACAAGGAAAAGGAAATAAATAAAAGAAAAATACTAAACAAAATGCTAATGAAAATTAAATCAAAGAATGTCTGCCACTCTCTCGACTGAACAGGTGATGAATAAAATGACAAATTACATAATAACAGGTATTGAACATTGAAACTCATTACTTAATTAACTATCATGTGTACTTATCTTATTTTGTTACATATTAAATAAATTATGGGATTTATGATAAATGATTTAAGGAAACTAGAAAGTATTAATATTTACAATAACAGATATGGATGTGGCGAATGAAACATTACAATTATCCCCTCAGAAATTTGTATGAGGTGGATTCAGACAAATTTCGACTTAATGTTGAATGAGACACATGATACATTAAATATGAATGATCCTTAAAGCTATTATGAAATACATTAAATGAATTAAAATTACAAGTAACTTAAATCTAATATATTGTTTAACATTGACATTAACTATAGGTCACTTTGGGTTTCAACCAGTTCACATTTTAAATAATTACATGGATACTTGATGATTACATAGATTCATATAAAGGTTTATGCACTCGCGATTATAGTCTTTTAGTTGTTATCCCCTCTAACACTTGGAATTGAACATTGACGATTGTTTTAAATATATTGTTGTTTTCATAATTTTACACGGACAGATATTAAATATATTAAATTATTAATGGTGAATATTTACATAAGGTTTCATAAAATGGTATTTCACTGGATAAGAGTGTTCTATCATAGTTTATAAGGGAATTATTTATATACTGTCATACTCATAATACAACTTCTTTGTTTCATTCTTCATTTCGTTGACCTAGAGGTTCAATATACTGCTGACTTGAAGTTTTGGGGCTTTTCTACACGAAGTTCATGTTGATATTTGTTACAAAGACCTGGCTTTTCTGAGAATACGTGGTTGTATTTAAATAATAAATTACATAGCAAATTCCTCTGTTGTTCATTTATATGTTGGTTCGGTGATATCGCATCATAGATAGATTCTTTAGTTAAGGACATTGTGCTGTTGCAATTCATTTTGTACCCGTTTAAATAATGTTCATTATTTACATAGTTATATTCATCATACATAAAATTATCATCATCATTATCAATATTATTATGGGTTGACATTTCGTCTTTATTTAGCCTATGGCGGGAATTTGTAGTGATATGACATAATTGACCTTCATTTAATACCATGTCAAACTTCAATATAATATTTATGTTATTTATCAACATATTTATAGTATTATTATCGAAGTTTATATCCATCTTCATAATAGCTAACGTATCTACTCCTAATATCACTGGTTTAATTAAATTGGGCACTATTAAAAATTGCAAGAATATAGTTTGTCCTTCTATGTTGACTGGGGCATAAATAATGTGAGATATCCTTTTTGATTTATCACCGGTTGCGGTTTTAATGATAGTGTTTGTAAGAGGAAGTTCTTCGAATGGTTTTAAGCTTTGTTGGTTCTCCTTAAACCACGATTCTGAAATACATGTAACTGAGGAACCTGTGTCGATTAAAGCGTTAATTTTTGTGTTATTTATCTTAACTATAATTTCAGGACAAGTTATTTGAATCGATTTTGTACTAGGTTTAATATCTGGTGTTTCATTTAAAAGAAAATCCTTATCGCACATAATGTTATTAATTTCACAATTATACTCTGTGTCAATGAAATGAAGTCCGAGGTGTTGATCGATTATTTGCGTTGCGGTTGCATTATTTGTATGTACAGTATTTATTTGACCTCGGTTCGCAATCACAGCGCATTGGCATTTCCCGGCTGTGGCGATTGGGGAGTGCCGCTGTCATTGGCTGGAGTGTTGGATATAGTTGGTGGAGGATGACTCATCGCTTCTGCGAATCTGTCGCTCTGTCCGATGATTGCTAGCACTTGCGCTTGTTCGCTTGACGGGTAGTGTCGATCTTACTGTTGTTCTCCGTTTCTTCTTTGGAATTCCCTATCTCTGGGGTATGGTTTATACTCCCTTTGTTGTCTGTTGTGGTTGTTTTCTGATTTGTAGTTATTCTGGTGTCGTTCGTGATAATTGCCTATTTTTGCTCGTATTCCCCGTTGTACTTCTCTACTCCAGTATTTTGACGTAAATTCCGCTACGAAAGTTGACCAACTCGTAATGTCTGCTTTGATTAATTGCAACCATCTGGATGCGGGACCTTCAAAACTAATCTCTAACGTGTCTCGGAGGTGTTCTACTGGATCGAGTGTCGGTTGACGTTCTAAACATTTTTCATAGTATCGCTTTAGTTTCTGTAGATATTCGTTTGGATTGCCTGATCGACCGTTGAATTTTGGCAAATTTCTATCTGTGTTGTCGCTGCCGTGACAAAGAATTTGTATAGGTCCGCTGATGTTTCCCAGATTTTGTGACGAATTTTTCAATGTTTCGACATCGGAAGAAATTTTGTCTAGTTTCTTTCCCTGTTCGAGGATCGATTGTGCGTTCGCATGAATAGTTGGCATTAGGTCGCCGTGTAATGAACGAATATATGCCTTGATTTGGTCTTCAGTTTCAGTACGAGTGAATTTAATTTGTTCTTTAATATTTTGTTCTATTTTTTGTTTGGTAGATTCCAATTTTTGTTCAATGATCTCTATTGTGTTGTGTTGGTTTTGTCGTAATTCGTCTTCTAGGTTAGATTTTTGTTCAGTGATTATGTTGTCGATATAGAATTTTGTGCTTTGTTGGGTTTCATTAATCTGATAGTTGAATTTTTGTTCGATTTGAGTCATTTCTGCGGCCTGAACTTGTTGTGTGGATTTGATTTCACTCAATTCATTTTGAAATTTTGACTGAGTTTCACGCATTTCATGGATTTGGTTTTCTAATATGTGACGACACGCTTTGATTTCTTGGTTAGTTTAATTTATTTAAGCATGGGTTTCTTCTAGTTTTGAGTTTAAGTTGGCATTAGTTTCCCTTATTTCTATCTTGATTTGTTGTAGATAATTTAAAATTACATTCAAATCTGTGTTTGGTGTGGTTTCGGTGTTAGTGACATTTGAATTTGCCGCCGTAGTTGGTACACTTGTCATTGGAGTGCAGGTATGTCGGGTTTCGACTGTCTGATCAGCTGTTGATCCGTTGCCGTCCGATCGGGAACCTTCGGATTCGCTCGGGTCGCTCGTGTGACTTTCGATTGATAATAGCCAGTCGGCAGTCTGTTGTAGTTGCACGATTGAGGCGTTCGTGTCGCTTGGCGTTGCCATGGTGACGGGACTGTGGTGAATACTCGGTTCTAATTGGCTATTTATCTTGTCAGCTGTTTATGTTTTTGATGACGTATGGCTTTGTGGCGAAGACGTTTGATGTGCTACGATGCGGGTGTCATGGCGGAGATGGTTTGCGTCTTCCGTGTTTTCAGTATTATTGTCGGTTGTGTTTGTGTTTGACTTAACTGTATTTTCGTCCCTATTCATATTTATCGGGTACTTTTTCGGTCGTCGCAAATTATATGACATTGATTTATTATGATGGGGGGAAATAAATTACGGGACAACTTAATAAATATCTTAAAATTATGAATATCTTATTTGACTAAATAGTAGCCTAGATTTATTGAGAGTTGTAATCTTTCGACCAAGAGCTAAGATTATTTGCCACAGGTTGGTTGCGCCAATTACAAATACACAACTATATATTATGATTATTATTGTTTATTTATTTATTATGTTCGTAAAGATATGACTTATTCTATTTTTTAAATCTTTTCCTCTGTCACGACGGTACTCTTGTCGTTGGTGCCGTGTGCAGCAAAAGGGACGCCTCGGCTCTCTGATGATGCTAAAACCTATTTACCTATTTATAATACTATTGAAATAAAGAAGTCTGTTATGTGTTCACATAAGTAAAGAATATTTATTAATGAAATAGAAATACAATGGACATGGACTCTTAATTCTCAGGGAAAGGTTCGTGCTGGTAAATAACCTTAGCTCTTTTGATGAGTAATAAAGTAAAGCCGATTTTGTTTGAATTTTGAATACGGTTATAAAATATGCCAATGGTCTCAAAAATTGAAATAGGCCTAATAAAAGTTGAATTAATTTGAGTTCACAATTTATATAAGAAAGTTCACATGGATAAAATCTTCAGGTAGGTTACTTGCAATAATTAATTAGGCTTGATCAAATAGATGGATTGAAAGTATGATAGTCTTTGTTGGAATCAAAATGGTGCTTACCAATCTGCTCGCAAATTTCTTCACCTGGTACTTATTGAATCTTGATGTTAAGCAAAGGGTTTGACTCTAAATGGTACCCAGGCAAATTTCCCTAATTAAAAAAAACAGAACTAGACTATGCAAATTCTAGTTCAACTGGGCCTAATTTTAAAATGGAGAATTGTATCCCCAGAATTTATAAATTCATTTTAACACTATTCTTGATGATGCTGGAGGCTGAATGAAGCTCAGGTATGTGTCCCAATACACAATAGTATTGTTGTCCAGATGGTCTTGTAGGATAAAGAAATATACTTCACTGGTCACTGGAATTTTGTATCAATTATGAGACTTAATTTTGAATTTAATATTATATGAAATTATTTTTAATTACAACTCTCTTACATTATATTATTACTAAAGGGGTATGTTATTTTTGGGTAGGGCTAGTATTAATAAATAATTTTTCATCTTTTAAGAATATAAATTTTCTAATAATTCATTTTAAATAATAATTATGATTTTTAATATTCTTAACTTATAATGATTGGATGATTTTCTGAGGGGTGATGAATAAAATGACAAATTACATAATAACAGGTATTGAACATTGAAACTCATTACTTAATTAACTATCATGTGTACTTATCTTATTTTGTTACATATTAAATAAATTATGGGATTTATGATAAATGATTTAAGGAAACAAGAAAGTATTAATATTTACAATAACAGATATGGATGTGGCGAATGAAACATTACAATTATATTTTATTATTGTTTGAAATAATCTAAAATCGCTTACAAATAACATGCAAAGTGGAAGGAAGTTGCATTGTTGTGGCAGACTTTAGCTGCTTGCCTCGGCATGCACTGCAACTGACCTCCAGCGGTCACGTATCACTAAAGCTGCCATATCTCAGTTAATATTCGTCCAATCTTAAAAAATAAGGTGTCAATCGATTTGTAATTGAATTAACTAAAAAAAGGTATTCTTGTAAAATTTTTTTAAAATTAACGGTTTTTTAGTTATTTAGGAAACAAAATTTAATATGGCCGCCATTTTGTTTTATGAATTTGAAAAATTTTCATAATTTTTTTGTAGCTTTGCCTAATTGACATAAATGTTTGTGCAAAGTTTCAATTTCGTATGTTTAACCGTTTTTTAGAAATTAATTAATAAGTGAAAAAACAAAATGGCGGCTGTGTGAGTAACTAAGGACTTCCGGACAATTTAAATATGATATTTAGATATGTTTCTTACCCAGGAACAATGCCCTAAAATATTGGTAGGGAGTTCTGAAACACCCTGTATAAGGTATAAAGGTAGGGGGGCCGATAAGTGTGATTGAGGACTCATAAAAAATTTCGGGAGATTATGAGCATTTTAGCAGGTTTTTGGGACACCTTCTCAGTGTACATAATAATAGTTTATTTTTTTATTTTTTTTTGGGTAGGAGGTGGAATGCGTTTACGCACACTGAGGGGCTCGTTGTCCCCTCAGTAGTGTCGGACTCCCACGAGCTCGATGTCCCGTGAACTACCGACTAAACCACCTCCCTCGGCACCGAGGACACTAGCCTGGAACTGTTTCACACATTACTTCGGGCTAGGCCTTTGATATTACGCCGCTAGGGCAACCTCCGTGGGGAAATGCTGAGGATTAAGGCCGATCGAGGTCGACCTTTTTCGCCCGAAGAATGACCTGGACGTAGTGCTTGACACAGTTCCAATTGCCCTCTCCCTGGAGCATAGCTCCAACGATGTTGTTTGGGCTGACGATCACGCCGATCTCAGATGAAAGCGAGGCTCGGCGGACGTGCCAACGGTCGCACTGAAAGAAGGTGTGCTCGGACGTATCTGGGATGCCGGGGCAATACAGACAGTCCGGGCTGGCGACTTTGCCCATCCGGTGCAGATAGGCTCGGAAGTACCCGTGTCCAGAAAGAAACTGGGTCACGTAGTAATCGACCTCGCCGTGCTGCCGCTCCACCCATGGTCGGACGGAAGGTATGAGCTGGAAGGTCCAACGTCCCCTCGGCTCGGCTTCCCAGTCGCGCTGCCAGGAGTCGAAGCTGCGATCGCGCTCTTCCCTGGCAGCTATTTCCCGGCCCACTTCAGGCCTCCTCCGGTAAATCGCCTGCCTCTCCCTCGCGAGGAAGAGGACGGGGATGACTCCGGCGATCACCATCACAGCAGGCTCGGAGACTGTGCGGTAGGCCGAAGCGACCCGCAGAGCTCCTCGGCGCTGGACTCGGGCAAGCCGGTCTCGGAAGACTCGCTTCTCGAGTGCGTGAGCCCATACCTCCGCCCCGTACGGCAAGACTGACTGGACGGCAGTCATGAGCAGACAGCGCTTGCAGGAATGAGGACCGCCGACATTGGGCATAAGCCTACCAAGGGCAGCGACACCCTTAGCGGCTTTGTCGGCGGCGCGCTGGATCTGCTCGCCAAAAGACAGTCTGCTGTCAACCATGACTCCCAGGTACTTTGCAGCAGGCTTAGTCTCGAGTGTGACGTCACCTATCTGCACCGGGAACACGGTGTTTATCCTCTTTTTGGTGAGGACGACGATCTCCGTCTTACTGATAGCCAGGGACAAGCCGTGATCTCGCATCCACCCGATGACCTTGGCCATTACAACGCTGAGTCTCAGTTTTGCCTGCTCGACGTTCCTCGCAGCGATCAAGGCAGCGACGTCGTCAGCATAGCCAACGAGGCGGGTCTCATCGGGCATGTCTAGCCTCAGCAAGCTGTCATAGGACACGTTCCAGAGATCTGGTCCGAGAATGGACCCCTGCGCAGCCCCGGAAGTGATGGGAATGCGCCGCTGACCTTCGGTCGTGTCGTACAACAGAACGCGGTCTGACAAATACGCTTCTATCATACGCAGGAGGTAGGAGGGAACTTGGAACGTATGCTCAAGCGCCCACAGCATATCGCTCCACCTGGCGGAGTTAAAAGCGTTCTTCACGTCGAGCGTGACGAGAAGGACCACGCGGCGCGACCAATGGTTGTGGTCCTCCGCTCTCCGCACTGCCTCAACTACCTCCTGAATAGCGTCGATGGTAGAGCGACCGGATCTGAAGCCGTACTGCTGCGGGGACAAGTCCCCCGCAGAGACGATGGCCTCGGTCAGCCTGACGCGCAGGAGCTTCTCAAGCACTTTCCCGGCCGTGTCGAGCATACACAGGGGTCGGAAAGAAGAAGGGGTCCCCGGTGTGCTCTTCGCCTTCGGGATAAGAACAAGGCGGGCAACCTTCCACGAAGAAAAGAAAACGCCTTCCGCCAGACACGCGTTGAACATATCGAGCAGAAGCCTTGGATTCACCTCCGCAGCGAGCTTGAGCACCTCCGCCGGAATGCCATCGGGACCGGGCGCTCTTCTGGGTCGTAGGGATCGGACGGCAGCGTTGAGTTCCTCTTCCCGGAAAACTGGGAAGGCGCCTACCTCTCCGAATTCCCTGACTGACCGAACTGGGTGGCTGGGAAACAGTGTATCGACGACGGCGGCCATGCCTTGTGGTTCCATGACCGCAGGTGGTGAGCGAGCCCCTAGCTTCTGGGTTACAAGTTTGTAGCCCGTCCCCCAGGGGTCGTTGTCGATATCCTGACACAGCTGCTTCCAGCACCTGACTTTACTCCGGTTGATGGCACCGCGGAGCTCTCGGTGGGCCGCTCTATGCTCAGCCGATCTGGCATTTGCATCAGGGCGGTTCCTGGCTCGCTGCGCAGCTCGTCGGAGACCAAGGCATCTCCTCCGGAGTTCCGCGATTTCAGGCGTCCACCAGTAAACCGGCTTCTTCCTGTGGCGGCGGGAAACTCCGGGCATCGACTGCTCACACGCGGTCGCGATGAGACGCATCGTCGATGCTGCCAGATCTTCGGCGCTTATGAAATTCTCAATGCTCTGGTCTTTAATTACGTTTGTAAAAGTTTCTTTGCTCAGACGACTGGTGTTCCAGCGTCGAGCCAGAGGAGCAGGTTCAGCGCGCAAGCGCGCACCCTCGGGAAGGACCTTGAAAAGGATCGCCTGGTGGTCGCTGGAGGAGTAGTCCTCGCAGACACGCCAGTCGGAGATCCGCTGGGCAATCCCTTCGGAGGCAAGGGATATGTCAGGGATCATCTCTCTGCACCCCGGACGGCGAAAGGTGGAAATGCCGCCCGTGTTGAGGATACAGAGGCCCGACCTGGCAGCCGACTCGAGGATGTAACGACCTCGAGTGTCGGTCCGCGGGGAACCCCATTCCACGGCTTTGGCGTTAAGTCGCCACCGACTATGACCCCGCCAGAGGTGTTCATGATCTTTTCCTCGATGGAATCGACCATGTGGCGGTAGTCTACGATCGGTTGGTTAGGCGTGAGGTAACAGGAGAAGACAGTGAAACCCCTGCTCCTCACCCAAACGAAGCCGTTGCCCGATCCGGAATCGAGAACAGGCACCTTCCCGAGGTCCAAGATCCATATCGCCGCAGTGCCGGAGGGATCCGAGAACCACTGCGCGGAGCGTCGGTTCTGGTACTGCTCACTGAGAAGCAGTAGGTCAGCACCCTGCTCCGTGGCGAACTGGAACAGCAAGTCGTTTGCTGTCCTGCTCCTCTGCATATTAAGTTGCAGAACACTGATCATTTCTTTTGTGTTTGGCGAAGCTCCTGGATGGCCTGCCTGTACTGCCCGCAACGACCTGACCCAGCGGAATGCTTGACCTGGTCGCCCTTCAAGCCGGCTTCAGTACACAGGACACAGGGCAACGCTGCATTGCATGCGCTGGCCTTGTGGTCCTGGCCGCCGCACTTGAAGCAGAGCTTGCTTCTATCGGGTCCAGGGCAACGATTAGCGACGTGACCGAACCCCAGACATTTAAAACATCTGGAGGCCACGAGCTTTTCGCGCACCCGACAGCTCACATACCAGACTTTGAGGTGGCCCTTCTCCAGGAGCTTCGCAGCTGCTCTGGCTCCCAGCGTGAGGATCGCCACCTTCTGACCCCGAGCGTTCGCCTTTGAGAGGAAGGTTTTCACCTCGACGTTGTCGCCGATGGCGGATTTGACGGCAGCGGTCACCTCTGCCTCGGTCATCAGCTCGTCAAGGTCCCTCACCTCCAGCGTCGACTTGGGTTCGAGAACGCGGACGGTCGCGTTCGCCCCCAAGATGGTCTGCAGGTCCTCGCTGAAGGCGGCTTTGCTTTTGGAGGCGTCACCGAGCTCGACCAAAAGATCGCCGGCTCGGGTCTTCCTCATGCCCTTGATGATGGCGCCCTTCTCATCGGGCTTCGCTTTGCTGCGAATTTCGCCCAGCACGTCGGCGTAGGATTTCCCCTCCGACGGCTTGATGAGAAGAGCGTCCGGCCGCTGCTTGCGGGACTTCTTCCTCGGCGCCTTCTTCTTGTCCTGAGTGCCAGGCTGGCATCCAGGCAGCTGGGGAGGGTCTCTCTTCTTCCCCCTCTTCCTGACGACATCGGTCCATTTTTCGGGGTCCGATGTCTCCCCTGGACCGTTTCCTCAAGGTTTTTTCTCAGCCTCCGGTTGAGCGGGGCTGGAAGCGGCCCGCTTCCCACCGGCCGGCTGAGCCTTTACTCGCAATGATGGGGTCGTCTGCGTCGAAGCAGTCACCGACTCACATGACTGCCACGACCTCCTCAGCTGGATGATGTGGTGAAGGCTGGCCTCCAATTGGACGATGCCATCCTTCACATCCTGACTGATGTTCTTCTGCCGGGTGGTCGCGGCCTTCATCACAGCGAGGGTGTCGAAGCACTTTTTGATGTGCTCCTCCTCCTGCTGCCTGGCGAGCGCGATGACCGCCTCGAAGGGAGACGGGTTGGCGTCCATCGGTACGTTGTCTCCATCGGGTTGCTTCTCAGTGGCCACAGATGTTCTGGCCACCGATGAGGCAGGTGTCACGTTGCGGCCTGGCGGCGATCTCGTGAGGCGGGACCTTCGCTCGAAGGGGCTAGCCACCTCACCCGTGAGCCCGCTCGGAGAAGCGGTTGGTTTCGTTGTTGGGGTTAGGGTACCCCGGAAAGAGTCTGGCACCTTTTCAGACGTATTTTTATTGTTTGCTGCCATCATGTCTGGTTTGGCCCCCAAGACAGGCATTTGACCCCCCAAAATGTGCCCCAATGAGAAAGTCAGACCGACCCATCACCAGAGCAACTATATCCGTGTTCGACCGCCTCCAAAACACCGGCGGTCCTAGACGAGCAGTGGCCTCGGCAGAGCCCCCCCGTGACCGCAGCGGGGCCCTATCCGGTCGCCAACCGGCACCGCCACGGCCAAGGGGATTTTCGCCGGCTGATAGGGCAGCCAGGTCAGCTGGCTGGGCTGACCCGGGCCCCTGTACTATCCGGCAGCCTGGGAGGTGCAGAACCCAGTTTTTAAGCTGTACCCTCTGCTCGTTCCAGACCCCCAGCGCAGTGGAGGTTGAAGAACACAGAGTCACCCCGGCAAGTAGGACGGAATGATTTAGAAAAACAACCGGGCTATTGAAATGATTCGGAGAATGGAGTTGTGAAAAGGAGACGCGAAAAAGGACCAGTGCGCCCCCCTCCCCTTTTAGTCGGCTCTTACGACAAGCAGGGGATACTGTTGGACATTCTGTCCCGGCCCAACACGGGAAGTACATAATAATAGTAATAATAATAATAATAATAATAATAATAATAATAATAATAATAATAATAATAATACTTATTTCTCTACAAAATAAACAAATCAAACACAGTTCATGAATAAACATTGCTGTAACAAAAAATACAGAATCTTCCAAGTCGTCCACAAGAGACTGTAGACCAACGGCTTGACATACAAAGACGAAACAAAACCCACTAATTAATACACAAGTGGAACAATGTAAAAATATTTCTAATTTTAACCTTTTTAAAAAAGGAAGGTATTCCAAAAATGGGAGGTCATGATTTGGAATCTCAGAATTTTTAAATGTAAGTTAGCCTAAGTGAAAAATATTGGTTTTTACGGAATTCCCTGTATCTCGAGAATCAAAAAACAAATTTTGGCTCTGTTTAAAAATTATTATTCCTCGTAAACTCAGATTTATTTTGATATACAACATGCCAACATTTAGGAAATGAAAGATTTTGACAACATATTTTTATTTTGTTGAAATGCTAACTGCCCTGAAAATAAAAAAAAATTATGTCAGCATATAATGTGTCAAATAGCACATCATTTTACAGGTCTTGCAAAGACCAACAACTTTTCAATTTACACCTAGGTAACTCCTTTCTTTGGTGGTTTTTCAGTTATAAGCAAATACCCCCATTGCAGCAGACCTGCATACCCAACGAATTTAAAATGCAAAAGAACGATCCAGCATATTACAGTTTGTCATGTTTTTGTGCATGCATGTTTTGTGCTGTAACAAAAAATACAGAATCTTCCAAGTCGTCCACAAGAGACTGTAGACCAACGGCTTGACATACAAAGACGAAACAAAACCCACTAATTAATACACAAGTGGAACAATGTAAAAATATTTCTAATTTTAACCTTTTTAAAAAAGGAAGGTATTCCAAAAATGGGAGGTCATGATTTGGAATCTCAGAATTTTTAAATGTAAGTTAGCCTAAGTGAAAAATATTGGTTTTTACGGAATTCCCTGTATCTCGAGAATCAAAAAACAAATTTTGGCTCTGTTTAAAAATTATTATTCCTCGTAAACTCAGATTTATTTTGATATACAACATGCCAACATTTAGGAAATGAAAGATTTTGACAACATATTTTTATTTTGTTGAAATGCTAACTGCCCTGAAAATAAAAAAAAATTATGTCAGCATATAATGTGTCAAATAGCACATCATTTTACAGGTCTTGCAAAGACCAACAACTTTTCAATTTACACCTAGGTAACTCCTTTCTTTGGTGGTTTTTCAGTTATAAGCAAATACCCCCATTGCAGCAGACCTGCATACCCAACGAATTTAAAATGCAAAAGAACGATCCAGCATATTACAGTTTGTCATGTTTTTGTGCAAGCTCCATAAGATTAAAATGGGGAATGAGTATGCGGGTTTGCTGCAACAGGTATATTGAAAATGGGTGATTTTAATTCAATGTATAGTAGATCTGAATTAGAAGAAGCCATATAACAATTTTTATCAAGATATGTTCAGTAATAACAGAGATATATCATTTTTTAATTTTCCATAAGGATAACATAGGGTCATGAGTATGCTGGTTAGCTGCCACAAAAATGAACACATCGCTGAGTTTAGACTTAAATATATTAGACGTCATCTAAATGAATCCACAAATCAAGTTTTATTATCCCTTTGCGATCATAAGGCCAGCAGGAGTGGCTACAACAAAGTCACTAGCCAGTCGGAATTAATTTCCGTGTGGCTTGGTTTCCGACGGTCGGACAGCCAGCACTACTGGCTGAGCCCATCTCCGCACCAGCTCAGCATTCAACATGGGGGCTCCCTCCCATCAGCTCGGAATTAATTGTTTTCACACCCGGCAGCTCGGATCTGTTTTCATTAAAAATCTGCAATGATATCGCAGGGATTTTTACTATTCGTTGCAAGCCTGCAAATCATTTAACTCCTCACTAGGCTGCAGCACTCTACAGGCATCATTCAAAAATTATAAAAACAAACAAAAACATATGACCCTTAAAAAAAGAAAAAACCCTCATTCCCTGGGGAAAACTTTATAAAAACCATTCCAAATCAGTTAATAAAAGAACAAAATTACCATATTCAAAATTTAAAAAACAGCTAAAAGAATATCTTATGGACAAAGCACTTTACTCATTTGAGGAATTTTTCCACCTTCCTCCAATATGATTCTTTTGTCTTATTTAGTGATACCTAAGCATTGCAAGTTATTTGCTCATTTTCATCAAGACTGATAAACGTAAACATTTTGACACTGTTCAAACGTTGTACTCTGTACTTCTGTATGAATAAAGATTTTTGTCTACTGTCTCTATGTTATTGGCACTTATCAGCCAGGGCTGCTGGACGCCCGAGTGTTCGTTGGATTTCAAAACGGCAAAGGAATTGCTGGCCTTCCAATCGCAAATGACAACTGCTGTGGAAAAAAATCCGACTTCCACGCGCTATTGCTGGCGGCCAGTAAAGCTGTTCATGTGATCGCTACAGAATATAGCGGCAAATATGCAATTCTATTGCCAAGGGTTAAGATATAATGAGAAATAACGAGATACAGTATAGTATAGTAATTTTACTTATATACCTATATATAAGGTTAACAATGGTACAACCTAGCCTACTGTGTTTGCCACTTTCGATATCTCACTAACCAATGGACATAAAGCAATAATTAACATACTGATTGTTTTTTTTTTTTGAGCTGAATTCAATGGTGATATGAAAATTAGATGAATTAATATTTCTTTGAAAAAAAACAAAAATCCCCTTTTTTGGGGGTTTATCCCCCTTATGATGGTCCGATTGGGCTAGTTTGCAAACTCATCCGATTGATTATCAATATGTCTGTACCAAATTTCATTAAGATCGAACCATAGGCCTATTTAGGCTACCAAAATTTAGTGGAAAACTTGTCTCTCCATAGGTGGACAATTAAAATTCGACACTACAATTTGTAGAAAAGAGCAACGAAAATAATTGCAGCAAAAACTGTGTGGAAAGCTTCATGTAAGACTTTGGTGTAAATGCGCCTTAATAGAGAGGTGCGAGTTACATATCAGATCTTCTGCCTTTCGTATCAATAGCAGACGATTCAACATATGATTTTTTTAACATATCGAACGATCTACCGATAGTTGAGGTTTGATAATATTATTTAGGTAGGCCTATTGGACAGAATTTGACATCAAAATCCATTGTATTTACTAGCTATTGTTTGGTAACTCTATGTAACTCAATAAATATGTATCAATAATATATTAGGTACAAGAGAGCGGATGATATAAACAAAGTACGATGTTTTTTTATCATTATCGATGTTTTTTAAATTAGTTTTTTGTTAGGTTCATTATGTTTAATTTAGTTTTGTAGAGTTACAGGTTTTATGCTTTAATGTTCGTGAGAGAATCAAATGATATAATTGACAATGGTTTCGGTTTATTTTTTGTTATTGATGTTTCTTCATTAATGACGGTTGTCGGGACAGTACTTAGGCTACATCGACTGAGTAAGTAACTATCAAAATATATAGGTTGATAGTTGATATCGGATTACCGAAACCTAAACAGAGTACACTTATGCAAAAACGAAATTGATCTTTGCCCATGTTTAATTATATTGGGAAGTTCGGTTGCTGAACCTGAACAAACTACATAAACAATAATTAGTATAAACATAACTTGCAAAGCCAGAAGATCAAATATGAAACTCGTACTGAGAGAGATGGCTACTTAAGTGTAACACATGCCTTTATAGGTTGATAGTTGATATCGGATTACCGAAACCTAAACAGAGTACACTTATATGCAAAAACGAAATTGATCTTTGCCCATGTTTAATTATATTGGGAAGTTCGGTTGCTGAACCTGAACAAACTACATAAACAATAATTAGTATAAACATAACCTGCAAAGCCAGAAGATCAAATATGAAACTCGTAATGAGAGAGATGGCTACTTAAGTGTAACACATGCCTTTAATAGTGCATGGAATATCTAATTCATTCCTTTAAGTAATTCATTATTAACTAATCAAATCTTGTTCTTACCTCTCTGTGCACCAGAGTCATGAAACTGAAGAAAAAACTCTTAAGTTGTTTAGATAGGCTTCAAATATGAATCAGAAGCTTTGGTATATTTTTATCTAATCTTCAAGCTAAATAATAATAGGTATATCCTATGGCTATCTAAAATAAATAGGTGTAGCCTAGGTTAGGTAGGTGATCTGAAGATAAGTTATTGTCCTGGACGAAAATAAAATAAAATGCAAACATCAAACCACTGGTGCCACAATTACCAAAGTTAATAGTGGCACCAAAGATAATGTGGTTAAAGGTCCTCTTAACTTGCTACAACTCGAATTTTAAAATCGTTTATTCGGTCATTGCTCCTTATGCCCCATGGCATGGAAGTCAAATCAATAGACTGAAGTTTCAAACTGTGCTCATGTCTTAAAAATTTATGTTAATTTAAAACGAAATTGATCAAAATTTTTGGCATAAAAAGGGATTGATTTCTGAACTCATACAGAGGGGTTTTTGTCATAGTAGTTGCCGTTATCTTTGCAACACTGAAACACTGAAACAAAAAACAGAAGAAATAAAGAAGAAGAAGAAACAGAATGTTTTGAGCGCGAGTCGATTGAGGTTAAGTTACTGCCGGTGCTGAACTGAAGTGTTACTGACATAGTGTCCGTTGTATTCCCTTCAGTAGGCCTATTTTGTGTTACACTCTAAAAAATGAGTGAGTTTGATACTTTTCGTCTATTGATCAGCAACCCTCCCCCCCAGAAATAATCTTCATTCATCTTCTGGTAAGACAAATCTTTCGGTCTGCTACTGCCCAAATCCTTTGTAGCCGTCATCCTTATCCTATAGCATTAAACCTATCCTAAACTTCCTAAATGTCCTTTTCTTCTTGTTAGTACTTTAAATATAAGTTTTGTCTATAAAACTATTCCTTTTATCAATACACTGTATTGAATAATTTGTGAATTTGTGATGTTTGTTTGTCAAAAAATTATACTTAGCGTACACACTCTACAGCTACAGCCTACGCACTATGCTACAGCTCCGTCCAATGTGGTTTAGAGGTTAAGACCATAACAAAATCTGGGCTTAAGGATAAGCGCTATGTTAGATGAACTCTGTCACTTTATCCGCAGAACAATTTTGTTGGTTGAATAAACTCGTTGCATAGCGGTACATGAATGCTTCAAGTTCTGGATTAGCAAACTCGTGACAGTTTTGCTTTAAACTTAACTCTTAAACCTAAATTGTGTAGCATTACAGAAGACTACTCATAGGTATCATGATTATGAAGTCCTCATTGCGTTTAGGTATTGTGTAGCATTACAGAAGACTACTTGTAGGTATCATGATTATGAAGTCCTCATTGCGTTTAGGTAAACTGTCTGGACTTTGCATTATAGTAATGAAATGTCTTCTCCTCATGACGCAGAAAACTGATCTTGACATCCGATTGCAAAAGGCAAATTTTGCTTCTGCTTCGTGTATAGTCTAAATCCTTTAGTTTTCATACTTATTTGATGGTCCATTTCGTCGATAGATTTAAATCTCAAAACATTGGTTTTTCAAAATTTTGAGATAGTAGGGCCGGTAGGTAAGATTTGGTGTCGACCCATTAGGCCTCCTAGTATTGAAAACATTTGACAGTTGAATGAAAGAAGTGACCATTGTGATTAATGTTCAAAAGTGTTGGAATACACGGGCTTGTAATATTATATGTGGCCTACTGTAGGCCTTGATACATTTTTGGAGAATAAAAATACTGTAGTAGGCCTACATATCCAGTCCCCTGGATCATATCGACCATTCCTATCATCCACCTTAAGCCCTTGAGGCCATGTTTATATCATGTAGGCCTACTTACCACCCTTGCACAACTAATTTCGGCAGTAATTCACTGATGAAACCTATAGAGAAGGCCTTAATTGGCGACCCAATTGACTAGGCCTTATGTGAAGTATATTAGATACATTAGTTGAAATGGCGACCTACCCAGGTAGGTATTTTAAGCCAAGTATGTATGACAGATGAGTGAAGGATGATTGTGGCGCGATCTTGTAGTCTTGTTACTGACTAAGGCCGACATATTCCTTAGACAGTTAATCATATTTCTATTAAACTTACAGGTTACGTTAGCTTTGATACCATGGCATCAGACGATTTACTTCAAAAATCCGTTCGGTTGCTGGATGATGCTGTTGGTTCACCAACACAATTTCACAGTCCAAGGCGCACAAGGCGTAAGTAACTAAGATTTTAATAATTTCTCTTGATAATTAACCAGCTTCTTTGAGCTTGAGGTAGGCCTACAAATAAAATTATAATGTTGGCCTATAGGAAGATTTGTCAGTTAATTATTTTATGATGAATTGAATTACCTATTCATGAAAATTATCTTCAATATTAAATAGGTAGCTTGGCCTTTGAGTTTAAAATTAGAGACCTAAGTTTATAATGGCCTTAGTTCATAGTACTTACTAACAGTATCAATTAGTTAAGAAATTATTAGTGAGATACCAACAAAGTCCGATCTCATGAACCACACAGAGAAACTGAACACTAAATAAATAACAAGTGACCCTTAATACCCAGTCTTATTGGGTGGTTGGATCAGAAATTACCCTGGTATCCGGTCTATTAATGATGAAATTTGGTGGCAGATCGTAGCAGCCTGTTCAGCAATACCATTCTACCACTTCGTCATTCTGATGTGCGGGAGTATGCTCTCAACACATCCATTACCATGTCAACATCGGAACTGGAGAACTACTATATAGATTCTCCGTCCCGGGCTTATTCTGCTCACAGTCATCAAATCTCTGGTGTACATCAATCCACCTCCACTCTGACACAGCAAGCCACATTTGTTAGACCAGGTAACATGTTTAATTTGTGATAGCCTAAGCAAACTTTAAACGACAAACCCACCCCATATATGCTCATTCATTTAAGTATGAACTTATTTACTTTCAAGCAGATATATACACGCAGCTTTGCCCGCTGAAGAAATGACAAATTTTTAACCAACTCATATTTTGCTATGAGCAATTTTTAGGAATAGGCCTAGTTATAAAATTGACTGATTTGGGTTGCGGGCCATTGGCGTACAATTACACCCTTAAGGTCAGTTAGTAGTTACACTCTAGATTGAAGTGAGAAGGTGTAACGTTTCCTCTAAAAATGTTCCCTCATGATTAGCAAATAGTCTGAATTAGCTTTCTCCCATTTGCCAACACAGAGAATGAGAAATAAACCAGGATATAAAACAAAAATTACGCTAAGGGCGGCTTTTCGACTTAACATCAATGTGAATTTAGAACGTTTTTGAAAAAATAGGCCGAAAACTGTAAGAAAAAGTATACGATAGGCCTAAGTGCCTTGGCCAAAAACATATGTCCCAAACCTTTCTCAATCACATTGTAGATGGGGTCTCTAACCTATCGATAAGGCAAAATTATTGTTGTAATGGTATATTTTTGAAATTTAAATCTTCATCACCTAATTAATTTTAATTTTGAAACTCCGTTTCTAGTGGATATACATATACTCGAAAGTAAATGAAATGTACTTTTTCTATCCCCGGAAAATACTGTATAGGCTTCCCACCCATTGTTTCAAAAACTAAAATAGCCGCCATTTTGAATTTTATAATAAACTCTATCTTAGCTATCAGAGAGAGAAAATTTTAAATCTAGTACTTATAAAGAACATTTGTGTCAAGTTTCATGGCCCAAACTCTTGTAGTTTATGAGAAAATAAGCTATGAGAGCTAAAAATGGCCGCCATTTTGAATTTCATAAAATACCTCATTCTAGCCCTTTGAGAGAAAATATTGCAAAATCCTTTCTTAGCACGCATCCAGAGCCTGTAAAGAATATTTGTGCCAAGTTTCATTGTTCTATGTCTTATAGTTATTGAGAAACTGTGATCAGTCAGTCAATGGGTTTTGGCTTTTATACATATAGATAAGTGTAAGTATATAAGTATGAACATAATTTTTACTTATATGCTAAAAGAGCTTGAAGTTTCTAAATAACTGTATTAATTTCAAATTAAAAGCCTTATTTTAATAATTTATTAATAATATTAGTCAGTATATTGACAGTCAACATTTGAATGTTGTGGATGCTTGCACATGAAATGTAAACTTTTAATCTTAATACCTTTATAGTAGGCCTGTAATACATTCTAGTACAACATCCATGTAGGTATTCTTCTGAACTATTAGCAATAGGAAAATAATATTTTCATTATCTAAATTGTTTTAGCCGTGGGAGTTCATAATATTAAGTAAACATTATAAAGTTTAATAAATTCAGTACCGTAATAATATTTTAGTCTTATTTAATGCTTAAATTTGATATTTCAGCTAGTGACAGTCTGTATCAGAGTTTCCTGGAGAGTTTACAAGCTCATTCGTCATCAAGGGAAGTGTTTGACACTGTTGCTGAGTTTGTGCTCAACTGTAACAACACCTTAGAACTCATGAGGGAAACCCATAGTGAGAAAGTAAGCTAGATTTCTTTTGTCAAGCGATTTTACTATTATTGCTTTGACTAAGTAAATCTCTATTATACAGGGTGTACACTTTTAAGGCCTCTTGCACATGGAGTGGATGCAAATGCGGATGCAGATGCAGATGCAAGTCATGTACTTTCTTTTAGCGTAGAATTAAACTTAGCCTTTTCTCATTGGGCGAAAACTATCCGCATCTTGGGTAGTGATCTAGCGGGCCCAAATGGCCTCCGCAAATGTCAAAACTTAAGATCTTGGGAGTGATCTAGCGGGCCCAGATGGCCTCCGCACATGTCAAAACTTAAGATCTTGGGAGTGATCTAGCGGGCCCAGATGGCCTCCGCACATGTCAAAACTTAAGATCTTGGAAGTGATCTAGCGGGCCCAGATGGCCTCTGCACATGTCAAAACTTAAGATCTTGGGAGTGATCTAGCGGGTCCAGATGGCCTCCGCACATGTCAAAACTTAAGATCTTGGGAGTGATCTAGCGGGCCCAAATGGCCTCCGCAAATGTCAAAATTTAAGATCTTGGGAGTGATCTAGCGGGCCCAGATGGCCTCCGCACATGTCAAAACTTAAGATCTTGGGAGTGATCTAGCGGGCCCAGATGGCCTCCGCACATGTCAAAACTTAAGAGTGGGCTGCACAGTTCGGTTTTATATATAGAGTAAAATAGCGCTGTCCGTGCTGTTCAGACGACTTGGATCAGGGTGCTCGTGACTACATTTGCAGGGACAGACTTTATTACACTGTCATACCTAATGCAGTGAAGACCATGATGTATGTTGTTGTTCTGAGTTTAATTTAGTTAAAAAATTACAGATATCAAAATTCTTATCAATGACAGTGGCATTGAGCTATTTTATTGTTTTAAATGACATTATTTTCCTTTTTAGGTGAGGCAAATATTCCTAATTCCTACTATTTCTTGGGCTACTCTCACCTTTTTATTTTAAGTTGCATAGACCCCTCAGTCAATCCTTTTGTTGAAATCCAAATTTCAAACACGTCAACTATTTAAAAAAAACGCTAACACACAGACACATTCTTTAACACAATTACATACATAGTCTACGCACTCCCGATATTTCGCGGAACCTCAAAAACGTCCCGCGTCTTCAGGGGGATTTTTCCTAACTTGCCGTTGTCGGTCACGTATCCGCCGCGAGCGCCGAATTTGAACTGGCGGCGGTGACGCATCCTGTTGGGGTGGGGGAAGTGGTTTGTTTACCTTCCTTACAGATAAGACCGAGCCTTTGTCATCTGCCCTAGCTAGTAATTGTTTTATTTCCTCACTCACCACTTCTACAAATATTGCATTGACTTCAACCGACGGTCTGGATATGGGATTATTTTCAATGCTCATTAAAAGAGACTCGGCTAAGTTTCGTTTTTTCCAATCCTGTTCCTTATATAAAATCCTACTAGAATCCCACAGAACATCATGTCCAGTACTAAGCACATGTTCGCTTAACTTTGAACCATATGATTCTTTATTAATAACCTTTTTATGATGTTCCTCAATCCTCACCTGAACCGGTCTTGAAGTTTGGCCTATATAATTCCTATTGCACGAGCACGGTACCCTATATACAACGTTCTTATTTTTTTGTCCACAATTGATTGGCTTTACCTTTGTAAGCTGGCTACGTAAGGAATTTTCAGACCTGAAAACTGTTCTGATGTTATATTTTTTATTTATCCGGCGAATTTTTTCAGAGATATTCCTATAGTAAGGTATGGACACTGTAGACACTGGCTGTTCGATATCAATATTTTCGTCCGGTTTTTGTTCATTTGCTCTTAGCACAGCTTTGTTTATGACTTTTTCATTATACCCACTGTTCCTTAAATAATTTTTTATCCTCCCAATTTCATTATCGTAAGACTCCTCATCACTACAAATTGTCTTGGCCCTCTTAACCAGTCCTATAGCTAAACCTAATTTTACATGCTCAGGATGGTTCGATGCGTAATTAAGGTATACACCCGAGGCGGTAGGCTTACGATACACACAAGTTCTCCAAGTGTTGGGGAGTTTTTCCACCAGAACGTCCAGAAAAGGCAGTTTATTGTCATTTTCAAATTCAATTGTAAATTTTATTGAATCGTATTGGCTGTTCAACAAATCTTTAAATTCAAACAGCTTATCAACAGGCTTCTCCCAGATACAAAAAACGTCATCAACATATCTCAACCACAGACGGGGCTTCACTGGAGCCAACCTCAACACATCGTCCTCAAATTTATCCATAAATAAATTACTAAGTATTGGGCTCAAAATTCCACCCATTGGTGTCCCATTAATCTGTTCATAGAATGCGTCATTTATTTGAAAATAATTTGAACCCACGCAGACCGTTAAAAGTTCCATAACCGATCCTACTGGTAGACTAGTTCTTTCACTTAACGTAGGGTCACTACTAAGCTTCTCATTAACAATAGAAAGACAGGTCGCCATTGGGACACTTGGAAACAGATTACATACATCAAAACTGACTATTTTTGTGTTCTCAGTAGGAGGAAAATCAGCCAATTTTTTAACAAAATCTCCAAAATTACGAATGAAACTTTCAGATCCACCAAATAGTGGATTTAGAATCGGTAACAAAAACCTAGACAGGTCATAACAAGGAGAGCCAATAGAGCTGACAATCGGTCTCAATGGAATCCCCTCCTTGTGCAATTTTGGCAAACCATAAAGATGTGGTGGTTTACAAAACTGAGGACTTAACCTGAAAAATGTGCTGTCCGGAATCTTAGATTTGATGAGTTTTAGAGCAGCCTTAATCTTATTCTGTATTGATGAAGTAGGATCCTTATTTAGTTTTTTATACTGTCCCCCATTTATTAAGTCATCAACCTTCGTATTATAGTCAGTTTTATCCATGATAACCACAGTCCCACCCTTGTCAGATGGTAAAATAATAATCGATTCGTCCTTCTTTAGTTCATTTATTGAGTGTTTCTCAGCATTAGTTAGGTTGCATTTTATATTCACAGGAGCTTTTAATGTATTTACAATTTTACATCTATAGTCATTTCTCACTTTTTCATTCAGTAAGTTCGCAGTCGGCTCAAGTGATGTTATCAAATCAAGGTTAGACACCTTGCCCGGGGCGATACAGTAGTTCAAACCTTTGGCCAGTACCCGGCATTCCTCCGACCGTAGTTCCCGCTTGGATAAGTTGACTACAAGCTTATCAACGTCTAGGTTCACAGCGGGCTTGTCCTGACCTGACATGCTGCTGTTCGACCGCACTGTTACCTCCTGGACTAGCACTCGGAATTTAATCTTTTGGCTTTCAGTTTTAGAATATACAATTCTTCTAAACTTAGCAGTAAGAAACGACATGATGGGATCGAAATCAGATTTGTCCAAAACAGTACATATTTTTTCTTTGAAACTTTCCATCTTTTCTCCAATTAAAAGTTTGGCAAGCCTGACCTGATTAATCCTGTTCTTAAGTAACCTCATGCTCGTTTCAAACATAATTGACTTTGATCGTACATCTCCCAGGGGGGATTTTAATTTTAGGCCATTCGGGATGACATTAAAATCTCTACATTTCATTAAAAAAGTCAGATGGCAGGTATTTAAGGCAAGTTTCATTAGGGATTTTTCCATTTGTTTTATAATGTCAAGAACTCCGGGCCCATACCGGGTGTTAATTCTTGTTTTAAATGACATTATTTTCCTTTTTAGGTGAGGCAAATATTCCTAATTCCTACTATTTCTTGGGCTACTCTCACCTTTTTATTTTAAGTTGCGTAGACCCCTCAGTCAATCCTTTTGTTGAAATCCAAATTTCAAACACGTCAACTATTTAAAAAAAACACTAACACACAGACACATTCTTTAACACAATTACATACATAGTCTACGCACTCCCGATATTTCGCGGAACCTCAAAAACGTCCCGCGTCTTCAGGGGGATTTTCCCTAACTTGCCGTTGTCGGTCACGTATCCGCCGCGAGCGCCGAATTTGAACTGGCGGCGGTGACGCATCCTGTTGGGGTGGGGGAAGTGGTTTGTTTACCTTCCTTACAGATAAGACCGAGCCTTTGTCATCTGCCCTAGCTAGTAATTGTTTTATTTCCTCACTCACCACTTCTACAAATATTGCATTGACTTCAACCGATGGTCTGGATATGGGATTATTTTCAATGCTCATAAAAAGAGACTCGGCTAAGTTTCGTTTTTTCCAATCCTGTTCCTTATATAAAATCCGACTAGAATCCCACAGAACATCATGTCCAGTACTAAGCACATGTTCGCTTAACTTTGAACCATATGATTCTTTATTAATAACCTTTTTATGATGTTCCTCAATCCTCACCTGAACCGGTCTTGAAGTTTGGCCTATATAATTCCTATTGCACGAGCACGGTACCCTATATACAATGTTCTTATTTTTTTGTCCACAATTGATTGGCTTTACCTTTGTAAGCTGGCTACGTAAGGAATTTTCAGACCTGAAAACTGTTCTGATGTTATATTTTTTATTTATCCGGCGAATTTTTTCAGAGATATTCCTATAGTAAGGTATGGACACTGTAGACACTGGCTGTTCGATATCAATATTTTCGTCCGGTTTTTGTTCATTTGCTCTTAGCACAGCTTTGTTTATGACTTTTTCATTATACCCACTGTTCCTTAAATAATTTTTTATCCTCCCAATTTCATTATCGTAAGACTCCTCATCACTACAAATTGTCTTGGCCCTCTTAACCAGTCCTATAGCTAAACCTAATTTTACATGCTCAGGATGGTTCGATGCGTAATTAAGGTATACATCCGAGGCGGTAGGCTTACGATACACACAAGTTCTCCAAGTGTTGGGGAGTTTTTCCACCAGAACGTCCAGAAAAGGCAGTTTATTGTCATTTTCAAATTCAATTGTAAATTTTATTGAATCGTATTGGCTGTTCAACAAATCTTTAAATTCAAACAGCTTATCAACAGGCTTCTCCCAGATACAAACACGTCATCAACATATCTCAACCACAGACGGGGCTTCACTGGAGCCAACCTCAACACATCGTCCTCAAATGAATATAAAATGCAACCTAACTAATGCTGAGAAACACTCAATAAATGAACTAAAGAAGGACGAATCGATTATTATTTTACCATCTGACAAGGGTGGGACTGTGGTTATCATGGATAAAACTGACTATAATACGAAGGTTGATGACTTAATAAATGGGGGACAGTATAAAAAACTAAATAAGGATCCTACTTCATCAATACAGAATAAGATTAAGGCTGCTCTAAAACTCATCAAATCTAAGATTCCGGACAGCACATTTTTCAGGTTAAGTCCTCAGTTTTGTAAACCACCACATCTTTATGGTTTGCCAAAATTGCACAAGGAGGGGATTCCATTGAGACCGATTGTCAGCTCTATTGGCTCTCCTAGTTATGACCTGTCTAGGTTTTTGTTACCGATTCTAAATCCACTATTTGGTGGATCTGAAAGTTTCATTCGTAATTCTGGAGATTTTGTTAAAAAATTGGCTGATTTTCCTCCTACTGAGAACACAAAAATAGTCAGTTTTGATGTATGTAATCTGTTTCCAAGTGTCCCAATGGCGACCTGTCTTTCTATTGTTAATGAGAAGCTTAGTAGTGACCCTACGTTAAGTGAAAGAACTAGTCTACCAGTAGGATCGGTTATGGAACTTTTAACGGTCTGCGTGGGTTCAAATTATTTTCAAATAAATGACGCATTCTATGAACAGATTAATGGGACACCAATGGGTGGAATTTTGAGCCCAATACTTAGTAATTTATTTATGGATAAATTTGAGGACGATGTGTTGAGGTTGGCTCCAGTGAAGCCCCGTCTGTGGTTGAGATATGTTGATGACGTTTTTTGTATCTGGGAGAAGCCTGTTGATAAGCTGTTTGAATTTAAAGATTTGTTGAACAGCCAATACGATTCAATAAAATTTACAATTGAATTTGAAAATGACAATAAACTGCCTTTTCTGGACGTTCTGGTGGAAAAACTCCCCAACACTTGGAGAACTTGTGTGTATCGTAAGCCTACCGCCTCGGGTGTATACCTTAATTACGCATCGAACCATCCTGAGCATGTAAAATTAGGTTTAGCTATAGGACTGGTTAAGAGGGCCAAGACAATTTGTAGTGATGAGGAGTCTTACGATAATGAAATTGGGAGGATAAAAAATGATTTAAGGAACAGTGGGTATAATGAAAAAGTCATAAACAAAGCTGTGCTAAGAGCAAATGAACAAAAACCGGACGAAAATATTGATATCGAACAGCCAGTGTCCACAGTGTCCATACCTTACTATAGGAATATCTCTGAAAAAATTCGCCGGATAAATAAAAAATATAACATCAGAACAGTTTTCAGGTCTGAAAATTCCTTACGTAGCCAGCGTACAAAGGTAAAGCCAATCAATTGTGGACAAAAAAATTAGAACGTTGTATATAGGGTACCGTGCTCGTGCAATAGGAATTATATAGGCCAAACTTCAAGACCGGTTCAGGTGAGGATTGAGGAACATCATAAAAAGGTTATTAATAAAGAATCATATGGTTCAAAGTTAAGCGAACATGTGCTTAGTACTGGACATGATGTTCTGTGGGATTCTAGTCGGATTTTATATAAGGAACAGGACTGGAAAAAACGAAACTTAGCCGAGTCTCTTTTTATGAGCATTGAAAATAATCCCATATCCAGACCATCGGTTGAAGTCAATGCAATATTTGTAGAAGTGGTGAGTGAGGAAATAAAACAATTACTAGCTAGGGCAGATGACAAAGGCTCGGTCTTATCTGTAAGGAAGGTAAACAAACCACTTCCCCCACCCCAACAGGATGCGTCACCGCCGCCAGTTCAAATTCGGCGCTCGCGGCGGATACGTGACCGACAACGGCAAGTTAGGGAAAATCCCCCTGAAGACGCGGGACGTTTTTGAGGTTCCGCGAAATATCGGGAGTGCGTAGACTATGTATGTAATTGTGTTAAAGAATGTGTCTGTGTGTTAGTGTTTTTTTTAAATAGTTGACGTGTTTGAAATTTGGATTTCAACAAAAGGATTGACTGAGGGGTCTACGCAACTTAAAATAAAAAGGTGAGAGTAGCCCAAGAAATAGTAGGAATTAGGAATATTTGCCTCACCTAAAAAGGAAAATAATGTCATTTAAAACAAGAATTAACACCCGGTATGGGCCCGGAGTTCTTGACATTATATAACAAATGGAAAAATCCCTAATGAAACTTGCCTTAAATACCTGCCATCTGACTTTTTTAATGAAATGTAGAGATTTTAATGTCATCCCGAATGGCCTAAAATTAAAATCCCCCCTGGGAGATGTACGATCAAAGTCAATTATGTTTGAAACGAGCATGAGGTTACTTAAGAACAGGATTAATCAGGTCAGGCTTGCCAAACTTTTAATTGGAGAAAAGGTGGAAAGTTTCAAAGAAAAAATATGTACTATTTTGGACAAATCTGATTTCGATCCCATCATGTCGTTTCTTACTGCTAAGTTTAGAAGAATTGTATATTCTAAAACTGAAAGCCAAAAGATTAAATTCCGAGCGCTAGTCCAGGAGGTAACAGTGCGGTCGAACAGCAGCATGTCAGGTCAGGACAAGCCCGCTGTGAACCTAGACGTTGATAAGCTTGTAGTCAACTTATCCAAGCGGGAACTACGGTCGGAGGAATGCCGGGTACTGGCCAAAGGTTTGAACTACTGTATCGCCCCGGGCAAGGTGTCTAACCTTGATTTGATAACATCACTTGAGCCGACTGCGAACTTACTGAATGAAAAAGTGAGAAATGACTATAGATGTAAAATTGTAAATACATTAAAAGCTCCTGTGAATATAAAATGCAACCTAACTAATGCTGAGAAACACTCAATAAATGAACTAAAGAAGGACGAATCGATTATTATTTTACCATCTGACAAGGGTGGGACTGTGGTTATCATGGATAAAACTGACTATAATACGAAGGTTGATGACTTAATAAATGGGGGACAGTATAAAAAACTAAATAAGGATCCTACTTCATCAATACAGAATAAGATTAAGGCTGCTCTAAAACTCATCAAATCTAAGATTCCGGACAGCACATTTTTCAGGTTAAGTCCTCAGTTTTGTAAACCACCACATCTTTATGGTTTGCCAAAATTGCACAAGGAGGGGATTCCATTGAGACCGATTGTCAGCTCTATTGGCTCTCCTTGTTATGACCTGTCTAGGTTTTTGTTACCGATTCTAAATCCACTATTTGGTGGATCTGAAAGTATCATTCGTAATTCTGGAGATTCTGGAGATTTAAAAAATTGGCTGATTTTCCTCCTACTGAGAACACAAAAATAGTCAGTTTTGATGTATGTAATCTGTTTCCAAGTGTCCCAATGGCGACCTGTCTTTCTATTGTTAATGAGAAGCTTAGTAGTGACCCTACGTTAAGTGAAAGAACTAGTCTACCAGTAGGATCGGTTATGGAACTTTTAACGGTCTGCGTGGGTTCAAATTATTTTCAAATAAATGACGCATTCTATGAACAGATTAATGGGACACCAATGGGTGGAATTTTGAGCCCAATACTTAGTAATTTATTTATGGATAAATTTGAGGACGATGTGTTGAGGTTGGCTCCAGTGAAGCCCCGTCTGTGGTTGAGATATGTTGATGACGTTTTTTGTATCTGGGAGAAGCCTGTTGATAAGCTGTTTGAATTTAAAGATTTGTTGAACAGCCAATACGATTCAATAAAATTTACAATTGAATTTGAAAATGACAATAAACTGCCTTTTCTGGACGTTCTGGTGGAAAAACTCCCCAATACTTGGAGAACTTGTGTGTATCGTAAGCCTACCGCCTCGGGTGTATACCTTAATTACGCATCGAACCATCCTGAGCATGTAAAATTAGGTTTAGCTATAGGACTGGTTAAGAGGGCCAAGACAATTTGTAGTGATGAGGAGTCTTACGATAATGAAATTGGGAGGATAAAAAATGATTTAAGGAACAGTGGGTATAATGAAAAAGTCATAAACAAAGCTGTGCTAAGAGCAAATGAACAAAAACCGGACGAAAATATTGATATCGAACAGCCAGTGTCTACAGTGTCCATACCTTACTATAGGAATATCTCTGAAAAAATTCGCCGGATAAATAAAAAATATAACATCAGAACAGTTTTCAGGTCTGAAAATTCCTTACGTAGCCAGCTTACAAAGGTAAAGCCAATCAATTGTGGACAAAAAAATTAGAACGTTGTATATAGGGTACCGTGCTCGTGCAATAGGAATTATATAGGCCAAACTTCAAGACCGGTTCAGGTGAGGATTGAGGAACATCATAAAAAGGTTATTAATAAAGAATCATATGGTTCAAAGTTAAGCGAACATGTGCTTAGTACTGGACATGATGTTCTGTGGGATTCTAGTCGGATTTTATTTAAGGAACAGGATTGGAAAAAACGAAACTTAGCCGAGTCTCTTTTTATGAGCATTGAAAATAATCCCATATCCAGACCGTCGGTTGAAGTCAATGCAATATTTGTAGAAGTGGTGAGTGAGGAAATAAAACAATTACTAGCTAGGGCAGATGACAAAGGCTCGGTCTTATCTGTAAGGAAGGTAAACAAACCACTTCCCCCACCCCAACAGGATGCGTCACCGCCGCCAGTTCAAATTCGGCGCTCGCGGCGGATACGTGACCGACAACGGCAAGTTAGGGAAAATCCCCCTGAAGACGCGGGACGTTTTTGAGGTTCCGCGAAATATCGGGAGTGCGTAGACTATGTATGTAATTGTGTTAAAGAATGTGTCTGTGTGTTAGTGTTTTTTTAAAATAGTTGACGTGTTTGAAATTTGGATTTCAACAAAAGGATTGACTGAGGGGTCTACGCAACTTAAAATAAAAAGGTGAGAGTAGCCCAAGAAATAGTAGGAATTAGGAGCTATTTTATGTTAGCTCACCACCCCATTTTTTTTCATTTTTCCACCATTCAAATGGACCATCCACATCTTGTAGGCCTAATCAGTAAAAAAATATTGTTGGCTCATCTTAGATGCTCATTTTAATTTTAATTTAGTGCAGCAGCACTAAATTAAACATGATAATCGTGTGAAAAGAGCAATTTTTTTGTTTCACATCCGCATCTGGGTAAAAGAGGCTTAAAATGTTTTGATGACGATGATGATAAAATGTTGCTCCTCTCTCCTGTTGCATGATCTCATTTTAGGCCTCTTTCACTTGGAATGGACTCATGCGCAGATGTGGCACAAAAAAGTTACTCTATTCACACAAGCTTCTTATCCCGGGCGTTTCTCCCACATTTTTACTTTATTCATGCGTAGGCTTTTGTCATACTGTGAGCAGAATTCAGTGAATATTAAGTTTAGGAACAATGAACCAACAAAAATTATGGCTGCTGTATCTCCTGTAACTAAGAGGAAAGTAATATGTGGAATAGGAATATGCGGGCTGACCTTTGTTTGTGGATAGACTGAAATATAGTGAGTTTCAGATTATACAGGGTGTCCAGCGAGTACTGTGCCAAACTTTGCCAGGTTACTCAGCAGGTCAAAACAAACAAAAAATGCTTATGAACTTAGGGTCTATCTCGCTTCGTTTTCCATCTGTCCGCCTGTTCGTGATTTTTATGTAACTGATTATAACATTTGAACGACTTGACATACTGATATCAAACTTGGTAAATGTATGATGACTAACAAGTCCTATCTTTGTATGGAGTATCAAGTTTCTGCTTTTTACCATTTCAAAATGGCGGCTGTTTTTTATTTTCAAAGTTAAATATCTTAAAAATGGTAAATTTTAGTAACATTATACGAAACAAAAAAGTTGCGAAATTTAATCCAATTAACGCTGATATCAAGATTATGATGATCGGACAGTTAATAATGGAGAAATTTTAATTTTTACAATTTAAAGGCAAATTTCAGACAGTATGTCCTAAAGAACCATGTTTTTATGCAGAAAAGTTAATTTCTCCATTATTAGTTGTCCGATCATTATAATCTTAGTATCAGCGTTAATTGAATTAAAATTCACAACTTTTTTGTCTCTTGTATGATTTTTCTAAAATTTACCGATTTTAAGGTATTTAGCGTTGAAAATAAAAAACAGCCGCCATTTTGAAATGGTACAAAGCAGAAACTTGATACTCCATACAAAGATAGGTCCTGTTAGTCATCATACATTTACCAAGTTTGATATTGGTACGTCAAGTCATTCAAAAGATAACTTTTGAACGACTGAAAAAAAAGACTCAAGATCAAAAAATGTTTTATGAACATTTGTCTATCTCGCTTCGTTTTCCGTCTGTCCGCCTGTGCGTGATCTTCTTTACTGACTATAAAGTCAGTTATGTAAAAATCACGTACAGGCGGACAGACGGAAAACGAAGCGAGATAGACCATATGTTCATATAACATTTTTTGTTTGTATTGATCTGCTGAGTAACCTGGTAAAGTTTGGCACAGTACTCGCTGGACACCCTGTATACTTCCACAGGTTTGTCCCATACACATGGCTGTTATTTGAAGAAATGCATTTCACTTTCAAAAGGAAAAATCAACCATTCCCTTTTCCCCTCTTGAATAAGTCCTGAGAGAAATGTTACGTTTTTTTATGTGATATTACTTCGTGTGTATGAACTGATTTGATCTAGCAAGGTAGCTGAGTACTTATTACAGTCGACTCTTGCTAACTCGAAATACCACGGGACTGCGATTTTTCTTCGTGTTACGTATAGTTCGTCGTAGGCATAGTTTGAGTTATAGAGGTAAACCAAATGAAAATTCGTGATACAGAGGTAAAGAAAATGTAGTTTATTCCCTACATCTTCGACAAATATAAGCATTTAACTTATTTAAATATTATATATCAGTGAAAAAGTACAGCATTTGTAATTTAATAACCTGCAAAACACAAAAACAGATGAGATCATGTTAATTATAATTAAAAATTCCGTAGCCTTCCTCATCTGCTTTAACATGTTAAAACAATTACAGTATCGATCATAATTTTATTAAAACAATACTATAAAGAAACTTTACTTTATCCGCTACAGATACAAAAATAAACTTTTAACTTTTATTAATTCCACTGATTACAAAGTCTGTAATCTTCCTCTTTGTAAAAATAATTACAGTATGGAGTATGGAACATAATTTATTAAAACTAGACTGCAGATAGACTAGGACTGCTTGACCCCGGATATGATCCACCGACAGGTTGTATCCTGAACACCGGGATTTCTTATTACAGTACAGAGGTCCATTCTGAAAACTTCGTGGTGTGGAGGTAAACTTCGAGTTATGGAGGTAAAGCGCAAATCGAATTCGTCTTATCTACTCAACTTTGTGTTATAGAGGTAATTATTGTGTCCCTTCGAGTTATGGAGGTAAAATATAACCGGAAAATTAGTTCGTGTTATGTATAGTAATTTATTCGGGTTAGACAGGTTTTTCCAAGGGGATTAAAAATAATTCGTGATATCGAGGATTTCGTGATATCAAGGTTCGTGTTAGCGAGAGTCGACTGTAATTGTTGAGGCTTAGACATAAAGTCAATTATTTAGTAATATGACTTCAACTAAGGTGGATTTAAGGTAGCCTAAAATGTCAGATTGTTACTGTTAACTGTTATAGTAGTATGTATGATGTAAATGACAACACATCTTTAACTTGTACCTTTTAGTTATATTTTAATGAATGCAATAATTATTGTCAGGATCTTCAGTGGTTGGAGTTTGAACGCAACAACTGGCGCCTGGTGCAGGCGCTGTACCAGAACCGACTGACAGCAGACATGGAGGGGGTGGAGGAGGGAGTGGAGGGTGACGGACCCACGGACATTGTTGTGCGGCCTCCCAGCGAGAAGGAGATTGTTGAAAACTTGTACAAGACTAACTGCAAGATCAGAGAGGTATTAGAATCAATAGTTTACATTACTCTTTTGCTCAGAGTGTCTTTACCTTAACACGTTCGCGGGGGCAAGATTTTCTGTGTTTCTCGCCTCCATCCTGGTGGTCTGACTTATAGTTACTGTAACTACTACGCCTATCGTGGCAGCAGCACCGTCCAGCGCACAGAATACAATATACTATTGAGTAGTGCTGTTAAAGTTTCAGATTTCAATCTCAGATCCCTGTTTAAAAATAAATCTTACTGTAACACGTTGCAGCTTGGGAGCAATCGCTCCCACCAGGATGGCATTAGGGTACTTCATGGGAGCGATTGCTCCTATGCCGCCGCGAATGTGTTAAGTGTCCTATAGAAATTTTCATCATATAAATCACGGTTTTTTCTTCCGCTGACAATGAAAATAATTAAAAATTCAAAAATCTATTATAACTTACCCGAAAAAATTTGTAATGATTTATTTCTAGGATCTTCTTCAACTAAGGGTTTTGTTACAATGCAAATCCTAATTAATTCCTTATTTCTGATCCTGAAATTATTTGTTTTGTTTATGTAGTATCAGTTGATTGTTGACTGGCTTGAGAAGAATGCTGCAGATGTAGCAGACATGAGAAAGGGACCGAAACTGCATCACTTCATGGACAATACTGTGGCTTGGGAGAATACCCTGCACCAGCTCCAGGTAAATATCACTTCATGAAATAAATATGCTAAATAATTTGAAGTGCAAAAAGTTTCACTGCATTATCTACTAAAGTTCTAGCTGGAAGTACCTAGATTTTTTTGTCATTCTCACTATTAAAATGCAATTAATAAATTACTACATTAAGGGTGTAAGGTGGGTCGTTCTTGCATTTTAGTGAATCAAGAAAGACGATTAACTTACAAAATTAAAAAAAATTCAAACAACTGCAGTTTTGAATTTCCATAGGCTACGATAAAAACAATACAGTTACATCCATTGTAACGGAATGTGACATTTTATGCTTTTGAGGTTTCAAACTGGCCAAGCTCAGCCAAACCAAATGTAAAACATTTTTTTGTATGCCTAACAAATGTTTTAATTTTAAAATCAATCAAACATAAAATCCCCATCACTAACCATGAATTTCAAAGAAAGAAGTAATGAAAGGTTTAATTTGCCTGCTGTATCTAATAATCCTTTGTAGTGGTGAGAACATCTTCAGATTGAGGATAAGAATGTTGGCAAATAAGTTAATAAAAAATATTTTTTTGTAACAGTTGACACTAGAAGGCATCTTTACTTAATAGCCTATTTATGTTTAAGCTGTGATTAATAAAACAAATTATAATCTTTTTGCCAGCGTGTTTACCACACCTGGTTAGTTGGGAGTTGACTGTATTTTACGGTTTAGCGATCATGACTTTGAATTTAAGGCTTCTCAAGTTCAAAGCAAGTAAAAATAATTTTTAATTATCATACTTAAAATAGTATTGTCATTTCCAGTAGTAGTAAATATGTTGATTGTTTACCTGATGTTTTTTTTTCAGAATGAGTCTGTAGCTTATCAGAGCAGTCGTGAAATTGTCAAGAAGCTTGATCCTGATGCTCCCTTGAGGGAAGGAAAGCCTCTACATGACCTAGATATGGTAACAATCATACTTGGTTAAGTTATTATTAAATTATCTGAGTAATTTTGTGTCAGTTGGGGCACTTCTTGAAGTTGCCTGCAATATTTTGAAGTTGCACACTATGCAAAAAAGAGAGGCTAAAAATTTGTTCAAATAACAGTTTAATATGTTTAGCTCAACATTTAGTGCTCAGAAGTTTGGGAGTAAGTTGTATTCCAACAAAAATATAAAACCATAGGCTAATATTATTTGTCTTCTGGACAATAAATAAAAATTGCATGGTTAAAACGTTTTTCCTATCGTCGGTGAAGAAAGAATACTGCCTAAATACTGTTAGTGAAGGCTTGGCTTAGTTGACTCACTGGATTGCTGCTAGGGTCAACTGTAGGCTATACCTAAGAAACTGTATGACCATTTGTCATTATATTTTATCAGTTTATTTGGGGTATTGTTGATAATTTTAGAGATTTTGAAACAAAAATAACTAAAAAATTACAACTGAAAAGGAAAAATTCAAATATAAATAAACCTAGGACATGAAAAAAACTGTAACGCCAAAGGGTTAAGAAGAGGAGATCCTGTGACGATGCAGCTGTTTGTTGTGCAGGAGGACGAGGCGCGGCTGCTGAGGCAGGTGTTCGCGGAGTTGCGCTGCGGCCGGCACGACCAGGCGCAGGCGCTGTGTCATCACTGCGGCCAACAGTGGCGGGCGGCCACGCTGGACGGCTGGCGGCTCTACCACGACCCCAACCACGCCACCAAGGTGCCCACCACCGACAAGCTCGCCGTCCAGGGCAACCCTCACAGGTATTGGTGGTCTCTGGTGGGCACCGAATGAATCGGAAGTTTTCATCTTATGTTGATTTTTTTGGCAGTCTCCAGAGAGAGGGATGTAATTCGGGGATTAAAAGGTCTAAGCTGGCTTCAATTATGTCTTGAGAAAGCATTAATTTTGGTTGTGGGTGTGAAATTATTTTTACATGGAACATTCATTAAAATTTAGAGATTCTGTTTATTCTATTTCAGTAGATTCCCGCAACAATCGATAACCCGGAATTTTTGATATCTCGGGGAAGCCTGTAGAGCAATAAATAACTCTGGTATTTAAGGTACTTAGCGCCAATGCATCGGCAAGAGCACGATGTGACAGCCTACAAAATAGTTTTGATTTTTCTAGGGGTGGGCGAGTACTCGACAGTCGAGTAATTACTCGAGTAGTTGCTACTACTCGACGTCGAGTCGAGCAGTTCCAACTACTCAACTCAAACGAGTCGAGTAGTTCGTTACCCCCGCCGTTTACGCGGCTGAATTTACGTGCGATTTACGTTTGTGCGATCAAATTTTACGCAAAGCTATGCAAGTTACGCAAAGCTACATCTGTCATTTATTCGCAATCGGCAGATTGTTTACTGCGGCCCCTCGCTAGTTTCACCGTAGGAAGCAGCATTTTCTGTTCACTTGTGGCCGGCAAATACGCGCGACTGTTTTTTACGGCCGATCGATAGTTTCGCAAAGTTGCATTTCGTTTATTTATGATCGGCAAATACATGCGATCGTTTTTCGTGGCCGACCGCGACTTTAGCAATGCTACATTCGCCGATTTTCGGCGATCGGCATATAAACGCGATCGTATTTCGCGGCAGATCGCGAGTTTTGAAAAGCTACATCTGCCGTTTATCCACGACCGGCAGATAAGCGCTACCGTTTTTCGCAGCCGTCCATGAGTTTTTCATTACAATAACCTCGAAAATATTTCATTAACTCATAGAAGAATGGATTTGACAGTTATCTAGAAATACCAGATTCTGAGAAATGTCTCAGAATCCGGAAAATGAAAAATTACAGCTATATTTAGCTCTGACCTACACTTAACAACTTCAAATTTGTAATTATATTTTATCTTTTGAATGATACTCAGCCTTCATTTCTGTCTCATTTGATTTGTATAAATGAGAAGAAAATTGTGGACTTCATTGGTAAAGTGGACTTCATAAAACAATAAGTTAAGGTTTTGCAAATTTTGTATTGGGGGGATATCTTATTCTTATCTAGTCGCAACTGTGTCATTCGTGCTCAAGTGATTGGATGTCAAAAAATAATAGATCAGCAGTCAAGCAAGGGGGTGGGGTTGGGTTTAGAGAAGTAAACAAATAACTGGGCATAGCTGTCCTCCCTGATGTTTTTAATTCTTTCTTCCACAATTTCTTGGCTAAGGTTTTAATTAGGGCCAACAATTATTTTTAGGGAAAATATAAACCTGTTTTTGATTGTTAAAATAATAGGCTAATAATGAAATCTTATTACTGCTTAAATTTTACAACTATGCATATTCTACATAAATTTTTTTGCGATCTTGTTACATTAAGTGATTTGTTATTCTGAGTGATTTAGCATAGTCAACTTATTCATTTAAAAGTAGGGTTTATGCAATGTAAGGGTATTATAATATCAGAGTTTTATTTTTTCAAGAAAAATATAAAAACATAAGCTAAAATAAAGAGTAGGCTAATTTTATAAGTAAAATTGAAGAAAGATTTTAATTGAAAAATGAAGATTTCATTACTTTTCACAAACAACTACTCGACTCGACTCAATACTCGAGTTTTTGGCTTAATACTCAACTCGACTCGACTTCAAAATCCACTACTCGCCCACCCCTAGATTTTTCTTTAAGTTTCTTTAAAATGATAAGGTTCAAGTTTTATTTTTAGTATTTTGAATTATTTTAATACATTTTTTTATAGGAATAACATATATTATTCTTATATTCTCTTATTTTTACTCCTTCTCCAATAACCAAAATTTTTTACCATGACATTGTTCAGCCTACATTAGTCCGAATTTGCGGGACTCAACTGTATTAAAATCTTACTCATCGTAGGCCTCTAAAGTCAGCAAAAATTAGAATTGTTTATGGATCAATTTAATACTCTAAAAAATCTGTATGTTAGACGTATTTGTTTTTTTTCTTGGTATAATTAAAGGTACTTTTAGGCTGTACTGGTTTATAAATAATCAATTTTCAAATTCCTATGACGATCACCAAAAGTAATTTTTTGTCGCAGAGACATCTGGAAGCTGTGCGCATGGCGGCTGTCGGAGAACGTGCAGGCGGGTCGGTATGCGCGCGCCGTGTACGCCAGTCTGTGCGGGAACCTGCGCGCACTGCTGCCGGCGTGCGACACCTGGGACGATGTGCTGTGGGCGCACACCCGCGTGCTCGTCGACCAGACAGTGGAACGCGAGGTGCGCAACAACAGCCTGCGCGAGTACACGCCCATGCCTGACTCCTACTGGGACAGCAAGTGAGTGCCACCAGCCGACACTACCCGTTGTCGCTTCATTTTTGGTAGAAGCGGTGCCTTCTAAAGTTTTGTGTAGTTGTTTTTAAAGTTAGCTGATTAATGCCATGTGCAAAATATTGCCTTTCTGTCATAGGACAGAGTGGGGATGGATTGTGTCTCTAACTTTAATGTGGGCCCTTTTACATGCTTCTTTTTCGGTTTTTATGGTAATTTTTTAAATGGTGTTTGATATTTGTTGGCAATATATTGTGTTCTGTACTAGTCCTGGTAGCTCTATAAGATGGATCAGGGCAATAAAGTAATTCTTTTCCTTAATTTTTTTAGCTGCCTGTACTTCCATTTAGCACTCAAAATTTACTCATGTATCCACATTATGTTTTTCTCCTGTAATATAAATTTTCAACCTCATTTGTCAAAAATACATCTTTCCTAATTTCATGGTCTCAGCTGTAGAATACATTTATTATTATAGCCTATATCTAGCATTTATTTAAACAGCTAGCTTGGAACAAATCAAGTACTTAAAATCTATTTTTTAGAAAACACATTTTTCTCAATGTAGCTAAATACGTTGCGCAGGTTGTCGATGGAGAACACGTTCGCGGTGCTGGACGGCAGCGGGGACCCGGCGGTGCGCGAGGAGGCGCGGCGGCGGGAGCGCGTGGTGCAGAAGCTGCTGATCCTGGACCAGCTGCCGCGCCTCGTCGGCCACATGCTGGAGTGGGCGCAGCGGCCCGACTGCGAGCCGCAGATGCTGCGGTTCCTGGCCCACATGGTGCTGGTGCTGCGGCACCTCGGCCAGCCCGTCAGCCAGGACTCCGGCGACCAGATCATCATGCTCTATGTCAAGGTGGTTGTAAAGTTTGTTTCCTTCCACTGATTTGGAAAGCATAGTAATATAAAAATTTATTTCTCTTAACCCTCAACCTCTCTGCTGGCTTTCTCAGTGTTATTGAAGTCAGAAAATCTCTATGTCCTACAGCAGCTGGCTGAACTCCCAATCCTATCATGGAAAATCATTTGGTGTATTACAGGAAGCCAATCGCTTGGTTCAATTATAGCGCAAAAAATATTGTTTGCATGGCTGGTAATCAATGAATTTCATAGTTGGATTTGAGGCTTTCAAAATATTTCTCATTTCATGGGAACTAGTGAATTTCTTGGTCGTAGGACAAGGTGGTACATCTTTTGTTTTCAGCATAATATCAGCACCTTGAACGGAAGGCAAGATTTTCAGACCTCTACTGTTTAGGCCCTCGCCCCCACACTTAAGAACGTAAGAATAATTAGACACTGGGGTTTCATGGAGAAAACTTTGTGTTTTGACGGCTGCAAAATGTCCAAACGATTTGCAGACAGTGATACAGCGCAGAGATTTATCGCGGTCACGATACCACTTAGACATTAGACAACTGCAAGAGGTATGTCTACCATGATACAACTGAGATTCCCAGCCACGATGCAACCATGAAATTTAATTTCCTCAGTATCTCTGCTGATTGCAGAGATTTACTTTGTGATACAACCAAGGTGTTTTGGCCGCAAATAATTAAGTTAATGGTCTTGAAATATGATCGAGATTTGAAACCAACAGGAACCTACAACCGATAGAGCTGTCGCCCGCCATAAAAACAACAGTTTTATTGCCCACGATACTACCAAGAGATTTGACGGCCATGATACAAACTTTGCATGTGAACCGTCGGTCGGCAGGTGCTGATGGAGCAGCAGGAGCCGGTGCTGGTGGCCCACTACACGGCGACACTGGCCCCGCAGGACCAGATCAGTCTGTACGCAGAGTTCCTGCAGCACATCGACCAGTCGGACCTGCGCCGGGCCGCGCTGCAGGCGGCCGAGCAGGTGCAGCTGCCAATAGAGGCCATCACGCAGCGTGTCGTCGAGAACATACGGTAATCTTATGGGTTTTTCAATGTTTTTTCAAACCACGAGTTTTGATAACTAGCTTTCAAACTACGAGGTACAGTCAAAAAGTTCCCGGAATGAATTTTTGTAGACTTAAAGCGCGATCGCCAGCGGGAAATTTGCCTTGCAGTAGTTGGTACGACTCCTGGGGATGACATATCGGTAATGTGGGTATAGCTGACTTGCCGTAGTGCAGCATTGGAAAGCGCTTTTTGTGTACCTGCAAGTCCAAAATGTCGAATTTGTTTGTTAAGCGAACAAATTCGATGCATGTCCAAATGATTATGAAGGATGGTGTGAACACTTCCATGTGATAAATTTACCTGAAATGCAATTTCATCGATCGTTAATTTCCGAGTTTCACGCACAACTTGTCTTACTCGCTCAATGTTTTCGTCATTAACTGATGTTTGAAGATCGTCCACTACGAAGGTCATCCTCAATGCTTTCACGGCCTTCAGGGAACCGTTTGTGACACTCATAAACTTGATTTTTCTTCATCGCCTCTTCTACATTAGCTTAATTAACAAATCAAGAGTCTCACTAAGTGATTTTTAAGTTAAATACAGAACTTAATGTTCGCGCGCTGGTCATGAAATACCATTTTTCAAAATTCGACAATGTAGACTTGCAGGAACACGAAAAGGGCTTTCCAGTGCTGCACTACGGAAAGTTAGCTATACCCCCACTACCGATATGCCCTCCCCAGGAGTCGTACCAACTAATGCAAGTCGAATTTCCTTCTGGCGATCGCGCTAAATGTCTACAAAAATTCATTCCGGGAACTTTTTGACTGTACCTCGTATTATTTGCGAAAATAATGATATGGTTGTAAAAGACAGATATGAATATTTTGTTCCTAAGCTATTTATCAGCTGCCCTGCAAAATCAAAGTCATTCTTATAAAATTACCATCCCAACATAGGATTAATATATTTATTACACAATGTTTTCAGACAAACCATGTCTAAAAACACAGGGTTTTTGTTTTTAGTGAATTTTCAATAACCTGCACAGAGGAACCTCACTCACTGGTGTGGGACTGAGAATTGCAGACACTCGGTCGCTCCCCCCTGAAAGCAGCAGTACTAGCCATGCTATAGTTAGTGATTAGTGAGCATCATGTTGACACTTGAGTTTGAAGTTTCGGCAGAGGAGGGGAGGAAATCATCAATGATGTGGAAGTAAACAGAGCCATGTGATTTCACTACCAGTCTGGTAGCTAAAAAATACTAAACCAAAACAATGTTTGGGTTAATATTGGAATCAGTGTTATGCTCTTTGAATAACAATCAATAAACAGGTGAAATGTTTTTGGTTTAGCATTTAACACGATTGACACAAGAATATCATAGTTGAATCAATTTATCATCTTTTATTATTTCTTTCCCCTCCTCAAAAAATCCAAATTTATCCGGTTTTCATTGTAAACACAAAAGCTTCATCATGTCCCTCACTACCCATACTAATACATTTTACGGAAACTAACACCTCTTACATCCTTCCTGCCTTCTTGAAAATGCCAACTGTTACTAAGTACCAGATGACAGTCTACATTTAACAGTTTGTTGTTTATATTTAACTTAGTTATAGTTTCCTTGTGGCCAGAAGAATAGGGCAGATGTTTTCGTAAATGCATCATAAACGAATTACAGAGGGAGGCTGCTATGTGGATTGTATAGCCTTCTTTCCCATAGTCATGAGATCACTATTGTAACAGTTTATGTTTTTTCTCTCTCTTTCCATTAAAATAAAATTGAATTAGCATTTTTCAGATTAGTTATTTTTGCTAGCATGGAGATATAGAAATTGTAAAACTGAAGGTGATGTCCAATCGGAAAAGTCGAAAGCTGTGATAAAAATGTAACAAGTCCAATTAAGTGGGAGTAAGTTTTGAAGATGAATTCACAATTAAATTTGAACTTAAGTTAATTTGAAGTGATCGTAAAATATTAATTTATATTCACTGTAAAAGTTGTTAAATTTTATAATGGTGAAAAGCTTATCCAAACAAATAGTAAATGAAAATATATTAATATAACTTGCACACTTAGCAAATGACTGCTTCTGTCTGCGTGACTGCACTTGTCACAACTGCTCATTTACCAAACTGTTAACTTGGCTCTTACATCAGTAATAAATAGATAAGTTTGAGATAAAACCTATAAAAATCCATCTAAATTGGTAGCCAGATCGCCAACAATTGAAAAATTAAATGTGGACTTTGTTTTTTGTGAATATTAAATATGATTGGAAAATGTAAAAATAATAGTTCTATTATTCAATGGATGGTTAACTCATTGAATTCTTTAGTGGTATAAAATTACCTTAATCCCCTCCAGGATCCAGTTAAGGCTGTGTCACACTATGCTACTTTACTACAGTAGAACCTCGCCAGTTCGACCTTCGATAGTCCGACTCCTCGGTTAATCCGACCATGACGCCGGGGAAAGTAGGCCTCCGCTAGTTCGCCCTCAGCGGGGTTTTCTCATCGGTTAGTCCGACCATGCAATCGGAAATTGATGTTTGTTTACATTTCCGGTGTATTCCTCCGTTCAGGTTGGCTCCTGTCGATGACTTATTACTAGGGGTGTGCGAGTATTCGACCGGTCGAGCTTTTAGGTCGAGCTTTTCAGTATTCGGCTCGGCTCGACTTTTTTCAAAAAAGCTCGACACTCGAGCCGAGCTTTTGATAAGAGAGTTTTTATCGGAAAGATAATTATTGCGATCTATTTTTGGACACGTTAAACCGGAAGAGCGTTTCCCTCCCACGAAAAACAAGCAAAAAACATTCCCTAGTGATAAGGAAAGGAAATTGACAGGTAACAAGAAATATTATCTCCATTTAGACGGAAATCGGAGCTATATTTAGTTGACCTTGGGGAACATGAAATACAGCATTCAAGTCTATTGTTTTATCAAGGCTTATCTCTTAAACGGTATCGTACAAGTTTCATTTTGGTCTCATTTGATTTATAAAAATAAGACAAAAAATATGAGCCGTCATTTATAGTTGTATAACAAGTATTTTGTAGTAAGGATTCCTTATCTCCTAATTAACTCACGCTCTCGCTCTGAGTCAGACATTAGCAAAAAACAGGGAAGGGGCTTGAAGTAAACAACCTCCACCCCCCCCCCCTCATTGGCCACTGATAAGGAGAGTGAGAGAGGTAGCTGTTTCTTTCTTTCCCTCTATTCCGTCCTTATTTATGATCTATCTTCTTCTTAATTGTACATTATTTTCTTCACTAAAGTTTAGAAATGCAACTAATTTTATGATTTCAATAAATTATTGTTGTTATTAAATATTATTTCAATTCATATATTATATTCTGAAATAATAAGTTTAGCCATAAATACTATGCCACAATTGGGACTGCTATTTAATTTTGTATCATCTTTACTTAGTGATCATAAAAAAATCAATCTTGTGTTTGACTAAGTGTAAATGTGTAATTTTTTACTTGATATAACTATTTTAAAACCTTTCAACTACTCCTTTCTACTCTTGAAATTTAATTTTGTAGTACCTATATGTAACTAGTCCAATTATGTAATTTTAATTATTTATTTTAAAGTAAAGTATTGTGGTATTGGTTATTACTTAAATATCATGTAGATAAATGTAGATTTTTAATTTGGTATTTTTCTTTATACATTATTTTTTGAGCCAGTTTGATTAATTTTATGTAACATAATACAAAATACTGATGAACCTATCAGATAATTCACTTGTTTTGGAGATAAGCTTTCTATTTTTGAGCTGGCGGTCACTTAAGGTATGCAAACATTAGTCTATTGTATCTTTTAAAATTAAAATCAAGCTTCATTACATCTTTTAATAATTTGTTGATTGTTAAAAAGCTCGGCTCGAAAAAGCTCGAGCTCGAAAATTTTTGAAAAAGCTCGGCTCGGCTCGGCTCGAGTTCAAAAATCACTATTCGCACACCCCTACTTATTACTCATTGGGAGTGCGTATATCGTTCAGTAGAGCAATAACATTTGGTGCGGTTAGTTTTTGTTGGTCCTAATGTCGTTTTTTTACAGTACGGTAGCTTGTTAAACACTCTTAATGCAATTTTTTCTGATCGAAATACAGTTTTTGTACATTTTCATGTCAGTAAAATGAGTTCATCCGATAATCCGACCTTTTTTCTGTTCCGACCATGCCCCCGATCCCGTAGGTGACGGATTAGCGAGGTTCTACTGTAGCAGCTAGTGAAGTAGCAGCTACTAGGTAGCCAATGTGACATAGGCAGTAGCAGCTACTAGCCAGCGAAATTTTACTAGCATGGAAAGTTGAACATGTCCAACTTTCCTTGCTACTAGTAAGTGCTACTAGATAGCTGCTAGTAAGTAGCCAAGTGTGACACAGCCTTTAAGTAGGATAATGCCCTACCTGTTTCAAGGCAACATAAACCTTTTCTTGAGGCTCCAATGAACATGAGTCACTCTCTTGAGATCCTTGAAAGTTTTAAAAACACACAGTTCATTGAACACATGTAAAACACAACTCTAACAGACGGATGAATAATTATATCATATTGTACTGGTGAACTAGTTCACGCGACATGGCGGGGCGCGGCTGAGTATGTGGTCATGACTGAAGGTGTTGGTGACCTTGCTTCCCCCTCCCATTATCGAGACAATGCCAGCGATGTTTTAGCCCTGCTCCCTTGTTGATAATGTGAATTGCCACATTGTAAATAATGTTCGATTTGAATGAAGTTTGTTCGTTGAATACTTTCTGGGGCTCTTATTTAATTCATATTCATTTTCGAACTCCTCCATGCAGTTTAACACGTTAGCTGCCACACATATTTTTGTGCTGATTACCGTAGTGCCAAGCACTTTTTTTGTTGAAAAAAAAAAGTTATGTGATGTTTTTTGTACTTTTTGAGGTTAGATATGATGACTTTTAACGAAATAAATAAAAATACACATAAAAAAAATTGGTGACCGATCGGGTTGGCATTGATTTTTTTAAAGAAACATTCGATGTTATTTTGACGTACCGGCCCGATCGGACCTACACAGCAAAATTAGAAACCATGAAAACAATGCTATATACCAGTAAAATGCTTTGTAAACGATTTTTGGGCGCACAAAATATAAGATCAACTCAAGAACAATGATTTATTAGGTGTATTCAACGATATTAAATAGTTTTTAATAATGAGAAATGTTGCTAGAAAACGATGCCGACCCGATCGGATCGGCAAAATTGACGCGAATGCTTGAATTCGCCATGAATTTCTAAACCACTTCCAGTAGGTTTAGAAAACTGCTGCAACGCAATCTATAAGGCTTGGGATGTACTACGTCATATTAGTTCCCCAGAGTGCCGCTAGGTGCCTATCAGAGACATCTTTTGCTGATTCGGTCAAACACTGCACTACTCCGGTTGCCGACCCAATCAGGTCGGCAGGTTGCTCCGCTGGACCTACCTATGCCGACCCGATCGTGTCGGTGTGGCAGCTAGCGTGTTAAATAAAATCCCTTTTTCTGTAGTAATGTAAGACCTGTAAATTATTTTCAAAGCTTGTGTGGTTGTGATTTTCAGTTATTAAGTGGGCGGAAAAGGCAGTTCTTGTGTCTGGTTTTGAACTGGAAGGGATATACTCTCTAAATCTTTTGCCGAATAAACACTTTGACCTTTAGCCAACTCTGTTTCGTGTAGTTTGGCCTCTATAATACTTGTCACAGTCATCACACTGAAGTTTGTAAACACCTGTCTCATCCTCTTCCTTTGTTTTTGTTTACATTGTTATCTTTAAAAAATTAACCAAGTTTATTATTTGTTCTAAAAGAGACTGTTACATTATTCTTTGCCATTTTTTTATTAATGTGTGGTTTTTCCATCCACTTAATAAATAAAAATTACAACCACACATGCTTTGAAAAGAATTTACAGTTCTTACATTACCACAGAAAAAAGGGATACTATTTAAACTGCATTGAGGAGCTCGAAATTTGTAAAGCCATTAAATCAGAGCCCCAGAAAGTATTGAACAAACAAACCTCTTCAAATCTGTAAAAGAAAAGGTAACTTTATACCATTATAGAGTAAAAAAAATGTATGCGTAAAATGTGTTACAGCAATGAACAAGTGAATGAGCAGGGAATGTCGCTGCAGCTGAACTCTGAGATCACAGACGAAGACAGACGCAAGATCTCGGCTCTGGAGTGGGTGGTTCTGTACCCGAGTCAGCGAGCGGAAGCTATCTGGCAGACCAACGCTCTCATCCGCACCTTCTTGGCCCTGGGCAAAATACAGGCAGCGAGGCTAGCTTTTAGCCAGGTATATAGACCTATTCTTTATCAAAAGTTTTATTTCATCCTTAAAGTTAATTTTGTGTCAGTCTTCTTTTTAACTGTAGTCCAGGCAACGAAAGGTTATAGAGGGAATTGCATGGATCACAATTTTTGACTTTTTAACTTTGTTTGGACTAGTTAGGAGTAAAAAATATCAAAAGTCCCCGCCCTTAGCCATTGAGCCGGCTGGGCTGGAAGGGCCTAAAGGTACAATTTTTTGGTTTTTTCTAAATATCTTGAAAACTATCAACTTTTAGTATCCCTTATTAAATTTGAAAATTGAAGAAAATTAAATTTCTTGTAAGAAAAATACCTAATATGTCTACTTTGGTCCAACCGTTTACAAGGTAAGCACTAATTTTGTTAATACTTTAAAAAATATCCCTTCCATAAGAAATACATGTAAATTTGTGGATAACATAGATGCCCAATTGGGCAACGTTTTTTTCACCTAAAGGAAAATGAACAGCATTCAGGAAATATTGACAAAATTTCCAGTAATTTGACACCTCAATCATAAAAATTGGTCTAAAATTAAGGTGTTGGCGAGCTCACAAAATACGTTATTTTTCAAGGAATTATAACAAATTCCTATAATTCCTTGAAAAATAACGTTTTTTGTGAGCTCGCCAACACCTTAATTTTAGACCAATTTTTATGATTGAGGTGTCAAATTACTGGAAATTTTGTCAATATTTCCTGAATGCTGTTCATTGAAAAAAACGTTGCCCAATTGGGCATCTATGTTACCCACAAATTTACATGTATTTCTTATGGAAGGGATATTTTTTAAATATTAACAAAATTAGGGCTTACCTTGTAAACGGTTGGACCAAAGTAGACATATTATATATTTTTCTTACAGGAAATTTAATTTCTTTAATTTTCAAATTTAATAGGGAATACTAAAAAGTTGATAGTTTTCAAGATATTTAGGAAAAACCAAAAAATTGTACCTTTAGGCCCTTCCAGCCCAGCCGGCTCAAGGGCTAAGGGCGGGGACTTTTGATATGTTTTACTCCTAACTAGTCCTAACAAAGTTACAAAGTCAAAAATTGTGATCCATGCAATTCCCTCTATACCTCTTTTTGAGCATTCATTGCCTGGACTATTGGAAATTTTAGAAAATTGTAGAATAGTAAACTAATGAAACTTCTGGCATCATTCTAACTGTTAATTATTGTTTGGTATAATTTAGTGTAGAACTAATTGGGTTTTAAAATATTAAGACTGAATCACATTAAAAGAGATCACATCAAACAAATAATTAATAAATATTTTAAATTTCTGTCTGTCCCAGTGATTTGGATCAATAGTCAATGCTGGGTAATTTTATATTCGTTTCATGAATAATTTTAACATTTAAAGTCCTAAAGTTTAAGGATCTAAAGAAAGTTTTCGTTATATGGTTAAAGTAACCCTGTTTTTTATGCTGAAACAGAATTTAGTTTGTTGGTTTAATAGTTTTCTTTTTAGGCTTTCTCAAATCAGTTATTGAAAAAACCTACATAACTTAGCTTATGCTAATTTTTGTAATAACATAAAAACATCTATTTAACATTAGATGATCTATGTGTATGTATAAATGTAATAAAAAATGTAACTTTTATTTCAATTCATTTGCCTGAGAAATACATTTTTAGTTATTTTTTTCAAACCTATAGATTCTCTTGAGTTGTATAAAAGTACGAAAGTGAAAATACATTAATGATCTAAAGGGTAATCAGTTTTGACCCGTCAACCCCCCTTTCCTCTCTCCCGCTCAAGGAATGAATTCTCCCCTCTATCTGAGGATTCTGACCAGAATAATGATCCGGGTGACTGGTCAAAACTGATGGATGAGCCTTCTTAGTTCTTTATATATTATTTATGATACTCAGTATTTATCATCTTTTCCTTGAATTTAGGGCACTGTAGTTTTAGGCGTGTTTTTATCAGCCTCTGGTGGGCTATAAAATACAGACAGATTTTCACAAGTAATTAATGTTCAGCAACAATTAGTTTTCTGTCAAAATGTAAATTTTGTCATACTTATTTTTCAACAAAATTTTTAAAACAAACTATTTTTATTGTTGTATCAGAGAATTTCCATTAACCTTTACCAGGACCGTACACAGCTTTGGCAGGCCCCGGTAAAGATATTAGAACGGACCCCTCATGTCCTGGTAACACACCCCCCCCCCCCCCATCAACTGCCACACCGCTGCGAACCCCCTACGACACATTTTTTATTTTGTTAATATAGTAAGATTTATCTACGTTTTGCTTAAATAAATTAGAAAACTATCTTTAATTGGACCATTTAAGCTTTGTTTTAAATTAAAATCATGAATTAATTCTACAAACGCATAGTTGGCTTGTTAGTTGTGCAATTCAAATTACAGAATATATAATACGATTTATTTCTCCAGAAAGATGTTCGATTTTCATTTGAACAGAAACCCTAAAGTCGTCAACTGTATTATACATGTACACAAATGAATTCTTGTACAAACATATTGCAATTCCTTACAGTGAGATATGACGGTTACTATCTACCGTTAAACTGTAGTAAAATATTTTCAAAAATTTAGACATCCTTTAAAACAAATTATTCTTCCAAATCCAAAGACATAGCCTGTGTGAAGTTACCTCTCCTTAACATTTGAAATATTCATTTGTACTGTAAAGCATAAAAAGCAAAGAATAAAAAAAAATAAAAAATATAAAACACAAAGAACTTGACAGTAAAGAAGTATTATAACAATTAATTGAAGGGGTCCCCCGTAAAACGTTCTAAGCGACAAAATTTCAAAATCGGAGATATTCAGTGAAAAAGGCTCTCCAGGACATGAGCTACACCGTGGTATATTTTGTTTTGAAGATATTTGAGTTGGTAGCCCTGATTTCGTCTGTCAAAGTTTGCTTGCTTCGCGAGACTGCACCGACTTTCTGGGTAATAACGTTCTATTCGCCGAAAGATAGAATCCCCGCCAGTTGTTACGCTGTCACCCAAGGACCAAAATCGCGTAAATAAAAATAAAAGACGTGAAGAAAATATTGGAAAGTGGAAGGATAAGACCAGGATTGAATATAAAAAAGTTGGATTGCCCTATATTTCAAAAAATAAGAAGCCAAGGCCTGGAAATTGCCTCCAAAAGAGGTGGGCAGAATAACGTTTTAAACACCACATGTGGATAACTTTTAGCAAAGTGACGTATCACGTTTTATTAACAACATTACGTTTTGTACTTTTACATCAATAAAATTGTTTTATATTCAGTTTTATTTTTGTTTCTGTTGGTATTCCTACTCTCCCTCATGTTTTCTTCCAAAGTAGAAGAGCAGTCCGTCAGAAAACGTTCCAAGCGCCAGTCATTTAGAACGTTATAACCCCTAAAAAAACACGTAAAATGTTTTAAAATGCTTGATGGCAAGTACAAATTCAATATAATGCTACATTATGATGTTATAAATAGGGTGTTAAAAGATTATATATGATTATAAGTTCTAACCTTGAAAAAACCGTAAATTATAGAATTCAACTTTCAACCCTTGATTACTCAAAACTAGGTTTTTGTCGTTTAGAAAGTTTTACGGGGGACCCCTTCAATTATTCTGAATTAATTACTATATATGTGACTTATTTAACTTGAATGGAGAACAATACAACATTTAATATATTTTTAAATCCATATATAAAGGTGTCGATGTCATCATGATTTAACATCCAAAATTTATAGTTGCTTAAAACAAAATCACTTTTAACTCTTAACAATTTGTTTTTGGAGCCTAATATTTTTGGACAAACAAAAGGAAAGCTTCTTTTTCAAACAAATTATATTTATCTTTTGGTTATATGACTTTGAAAAAAAATCTCTGTAAGATGTGCTGTTTTAATTTTGTTTTTATAATTGATTCCAGAAAATCCTAAACCCGGTTATCTTAAATGTTATTGGGAAGGGAAATGTTCCCAAATCCTGAGTAAAAAATAGGTGAAACTATGCTAAGGGTGTAAATGGCCTTAACCCCCCGGGAATTGCATGGGAACTGCAGGAGTAATTTTGCGAACGACAATCCCATGTGTTTACCAACTGCAGGTAAATAGGCAGATGAAACTTAAAGATCGCAGGTAATGGTAGGAAAGTTGTAAAAATAGTGAACAACCAAAAAATTCACCGTCATAGGTACAACGTTGTAAAATAAGCAAATGACCGTTTAATTCGATCGCGAGTATTAACCGCTCGCGGGTATTTGGCACGGCAGTAGGTTGCAAAGATGATCGCGTAGTCTTTATCAATCCCGGAAAAACGATAGATCGAGGTAACTCTGTGAACATCCTTTTCAAAGTAGACAAACGGGCATATAATTTAATCGCGCGTACTTGCCGATAGCGAGTACCCAGAGAGTTTAGGAATAAAATCAACACTTAATTTAGTCTTTTCGTGGTGTAAAAGTAAATCATTCTTAATAAATTATTTGTAATTACAATGAGCGTTATTAACAATTTAACATTATATATTTCATATTTAATAACTCCGTCTGTCTAGGCCGACGGTTTCTTGAAGTAGGTGTTTTGTGGGGCCCGGCTCGGGCCCCCCTTCAGCCCGGCCCCGGTAAAATTGTCCGAAAAAAACCGGTCTGAGTACGGCCCTAACCTTTACAGAAGAGTTGTCGACAAAAAAGCAATTGCACATTGTCAACAATTTTCAATAAGCAATCAGTCATGTCATTTTAGAGCCACTTTATGTTTTTACCAATTCATAGAGTGTAAAGTGAAATGTTGCCATCTGTGAGTGTGGTTCGTGTTGCAGATCCCGCCCGAGTCCATCGACCAGGTGCTGGGCCAGTACCAGGCGGAGGACGACGCAGCCTCCATCATGTCCGACTGTCTGCCGGCGCGAGTGTCCGGCGCCATCCAGGAGTACCTCTCCTACAAGGCCTACCTGGTCTGTACAACAATCAGTGAAATATTTCCAACAATTTTACACTGTCTAACGAAGATAGTTCGTTATATAAAGAGTTATATAATTCGTTATACAATAATTCCTCATTGTATAAAGAGGTTAATTTTCCATTTGGTTTTTGTGGCTAAAAAAATCATTATCCCTTTTGAAATGAGCTTCACCAGATTTTGTTCAGTTTTATGTCACGTTTCAAAAGTTCTTATCTTTTTGGCAGATAAGAATTCAGTTTTAGAAATTAGAAATTATTGAGTATTTAGTAGACATTTTTAGTACAATAAAACTTTATTCGAAATTACAAAAATGAATTAACAGAGAGATTAGGGATCTTCCTGTTCTTGGAGGCTTCATCTAACTTGCCACTACTTCAATAATCCATTGTTGGTCACATGCACAATTTGAATTTAACAACAACAAAAGAGAGCAAAATCAATGCCATCTATTTTTTGGTAGACAAACAAAAATTACTGTATAAAATTAATTCAACATACCCCCGCCCGTGAATCACACTGCACACTGGGGTTCACTGAAAAAATGAGAAACATAAACTAAAATCTGATGGGAGTTATGATGACATTTGGGATTAATCTTCTGTTGGGAAGGGTGACACCTTGGTGACAGCCCGAGTGAGAGATCCTTTGTTGGTGCGAAGGTGTACAACTCGTACAAGTCCGTCAACCTATCCTCCAGCTGAGGGGTGGAGAATTCTCTTCGTGGATTAAGACAAGGTCGCCTTCTTTGATGTTTGCTTCAGAAGATTTCCACTTTCCTCGTTGCTGTAGAAAATGGAGATAGTCTTGTCTCCACTGCTTCCAAAAATGCTGAGACATAGCTTGAACGAGCTGCTATCTTGAGAGTCGATTGGTGGGTACTCCTTCCCATGTTGGCTCTGGAAGAGCGAGAAGAGGGCTTCCGACAAGAAAATGTCCAGGTGAGAGGTAGTTGACCTCCAAAGGGTCAGAGGACAGCGCTGTAATAGGCCTAGAATTGAGGATCGCTTCTATCTTCGTAGACAAGGTGAGAAACTCTTCGAAGTTGAGAAGTTGATTCCCAACAACCCGGTGGAAGTGATGTTTTATGCTCCGCACCATTCTCTCCCATAAACCTCCCTGGTGAGGTGCTGAGGGGGGTATAAAGTTAAACTATATCTGGTTTTCATTATAAAACTTATTAATGGCTTGTTTAGTACAATTCTGTCTGAAGAATGACTGAATTCGTTGTAGTTCTGATGCAGCCCCAACGTAATTAGTCCTACAATCTGAGAAAATATTAGAGCATAGGCCTCTACGTGAAACAAAACAGGACAACGCCGCAATAAAGGCTTCAGTAGACAAACTACTAACTACCTCCAGATGAACAGCTTTAACAGCCAGACAAATGAAAACACAAATATACATCTTCTCAGGACTTGTTCTTCGTAAGTTATTGGGCTTTACCATAAATGGTCCCAAAAAATCAGTTCCACAATTGTGAAAAACCTTAGAGGGAGTGACTCTAACTGCAGGTAGATCACCCATCTTCTGAGAGGCTAATTTAGGTTGACATCGAAAGCAGCGAATACATTTAAACACTCTTTTTCTGATTGCACTTTGAGCGGAGAGAATCCAAAACTTTTGAGGAATAATTCCTTGGAGATAGTGTGGTCCTGCATGTCAGTGTTTAAATGATAATAATCAATGATCAAATTTGTTATATGGCGCGACTTAGGCAAGATAATTGGGTGTTTTGCAGCGTAAGACGCTTGAGAGTGCCTAATGCGGCCTCCCACACGAATCAATCCACTCTCGTCTAAGAAGGGAGAGAGCGACGCCAATTGTGGAGAACAAGATTTGCCCTTTTTCAATCGAGAAATATTTTCGGAAAAGACTGTTTGTTGAATCAATTTACAAATAGTTACTGTTGCTTTATCAAGCTCTTCAACTTTTAAAAATCCTGATTCTTTCGTTTGATTTGATAGGTTGTATCTGAATCGTAAAATGTAGGCGATGACTCGCTGGAGGGTTGACCACGAGGAAAACTTTACAAGAAAATCAGGTTCTTGGGTGGTTACTATTATTGGTAGGGGTTCGGCCTTGAGTTCTGGTAGTTGCTCCTTTTCGAGAGGGATAAAGCGAGGAATAGGCCATGACTCCGGCTCCAAAGATAACCAATCGGGACCGTTCCACCATAAACGGTTATCTTTCATTGATGAGAGAAGAGTTCCTCTACTGGCAATGTCGGCAGGATTACAGTGTGTTGAGACATGTTTCCATATATGAGAAGGAGTGAGCTCTTGTATTTCTGTGACTCGATTTGCGACATAAACCTTTAGGCGAAAGGGTACAGTTTTTATCCATGAAAGAACTACAGATGAGTCACACCAAGCATGTACTTCATTCACTACACTTGGCGCATTATATCTTGACCCTTGGCCTAGTCCATTGCCCCCAATGAGCGAATGATCTTGAGAGATATGTCGGTTAGGTTAGGTAAGTCTATTATGTTGTTGAGATGTAGGCTAATAATTTTCCTACTGTTTTGATAACGTTTCTGGAGAAGATCCCATGCTACATCATAATTTTCAGCGGTGATAGGCAGGTTTTTTACTAGATTAAAAGGTTCTGCCTGAAGGGTAGAAAGCAGATATTGAAATCGCTCGACTTTGGAAATGTTTTCATTTTCGTGTACCAATACTTGGAATAGGCTGACATAGGACAACCATTGTTCTGGTGAACCATTGAATGTTTTGAGAGATAGAGGAGGGAGCTTTAATGAGTGGTTATCTGTGTTAGAAGAAGAGGTGCTAGGCCTATGAGATAGGCTACTCGTTTGTGGGCGGTCAGTAGATTGGGTGCTATCTGTAGTCAAGTCAGTGTTTGGGACAGGCCTAGGACCATTGACTTTGAATCTCCTGAGACATTCCATTCTGTACAAAAATGTGTCGCCAACAAGCGTAGCGGATTTCAGCCGAACTAGTCGCGTAAACCCTCCCATGCAGTGTCGCTCCTAGCGGCCATGGCTTGAAGCTCGCCCGGCTCCGCCCTCAGTGCAGCGCACGCACACGTGGCATGACGTAACTGAAGTGCGTATCCCCTCTCTCCCCCCCCCCCACGCTACCGCCACCACAACGCCAGCGCCGCCAGCCCAAGCCCAAGCCACTCAGCCTTCTCCTCGCCGATACGCCGATGTTTCTTTACGATTCTGTCGCCGCCTCCAAGCCCAAGCCTTACACTCGGAATTCAGAGTAGGACAGAGCCCACGAATAGGAAACAATGAAGAATGTATTCATTCTTTCCTATTTGGTAATCATTAGAAAAATTATAAAGCTTGTCATTTACCTTGAGTGTGTTATTTTAAAAACTTCTCAACCACCATCATTGAAGGAACAACAACACAAACATTTGAAGAATAATTGTTGTGCATTGTTTAAGAATACAATTAATTGGTTATATTTGTAGCTGTATGAAATTTCCCATGTAATCTCTATACCTTTTTATAAAACCAAGCAAGAACAGTTTTGATGTAAATAATATTTTATTGGCTTGACAATCATTAGCTGAGGCCACACTGACTAGTGCTAGTGATTAGTTAGTGTTAGTGATTCTGTTATTTCTTCTTTGGTTTTAACTGAATAACCTTAAATCCAGGTTAGAGTAGACTGGCTCAAATGGATAAAAACATTTATGCTTTCGACCTTTTATATTAAGGAATAAAATTTAATCAATATAAAAATTTAGCCATTAGGTGAAATTCCTGAAAACGTACATGAATGTTTGTTTTAAAACTTCATTCTTTGGAAAATTCGTTTCGAATCAACCTTAAACGTGCTGTTCAAAGCCTCGAAATTCTATGATTTTGTCGGGCGAGGCCCCCGGGTCTTTGTTGGGGGCGTTATCCATTACGTCTGCAGCAGCAGCCTACATTGGTATTAATTTTATTACAATGTTACTATAATAATTAATTTTTTAATTTTGGCTACGTCTCTAAATTATAAACACCGCGGTAATAACGGTACCTGTCAAGTCCGTCCTTTTTCAACACTAACCTTGGGGCACATTTTAATTTTAAAACATTTTAAACGACCATAACTTTGGTTGTGAACATAATATTAACCTTGGGTTTGCGGCTTTTTATTTGCGACAGAATGTTTGTGGAAAACATTTCTATTGTAGGAATATGAAACAAATTGAAACAAAAGGTAGACAACTAATTTTTAAGAACTTCAACAATTGGATGAAGTGCGGCAGCGATTCCTACCCTCACCGAATGTTCTTGGTCAGAAAGATTTTACCAGGAAAACCGCTTTGGAAGGTTAAAGAGATTTCAAAAGATATTCTTCAACCTGGAGGGAAGCATGGGAGCCATCACAAGAAAGTGAGAATTTTTGAAGGAAAATTTGTGTTCACAATCTTTTTATGCTTTATTTTTCCTAAACACACATTTTAATTTGGATTTGTTAATCATTTAAGGCAATGTTTAGAGGAAATCTTCCTTCGAGACTACCAGACGTTAGCTAACACTCTTAACATTATGCGAATTAATTTAATTTTACTTTTAATACTTCTTACATTTATTAGAATAAAAGGTAGAATCAGAGGCATACGGATTGCCCCCCCCCCTGCAAAACAGGTCAGATTTTAAGGGGCAAATGTAAATTTATGATTATTTTTTAACATCCAAATGTCTCAGAAGATCCAGTCCACATGCTCCGTATTGACATTTTCCATTATTTAAATAATATTTTACTTCAGGGAATTATTACAAGTCTAGGGAAGCACGTTTTAGGTCCTTCTAAATTTTTACTCCCTCCATCTAAAAAGTGGGAGATAAAATTTTTTGAACAGAAACCCTATTATGGCTACCAGAGAGTCGTTTTCTCCCCTCCATAATTTAATTTAGCCTACACTGCTACCCAAAACAGATTTTCAAAATATAGTCTATCAGTAACACACGGATTCCCAGTCAGCTAAAACTAAAGTCGTTATATCCTTATTACTGAAAGTGGCACTAAATTTACAAAGGTTGGTAAGCAAGTTGGGATGTTAATAAACTAATCATTATTTTTGTACATAAACTAGTAACTAATCTGTGAAATGAGTCAAATTATTGGTTTAGCTGGCCATAGAAATGCATTTTTCAAGAGATTTGCATTAGGCCTAGTTCTGTTTAATTGTGTCTTTGAAATATCGACAAATAAGATAATTTCACCAGATATTTTATGTTACTGTTCCCTAAGATTTACATTTGTCAAAGCCTTAAAAAGTTTAAACCAAAAACAAAAGTTATTTGAATTCATTTCACGAAATAAATGATGCACTATAGCCTACTCGGGGCGTCATAAAACGACGCGTACTTAAATTACTTGATCAGCAGATCACTTCCCGCCTCTACTTAGGGATGGGTTGTTCAAGTGATTTCGATGCTCACGATTGTATTACGCCTGTCGCCTGGTAGACCTACATTCGATTTTTTAATGCTTCAAACAACAAGTAAATGTAAACAATTTATTTTTTAGATTTGTCTAAAAAGGCTCTTACAACATCTCGCCTTAGTCAGGTGTAGGCCTATATTCAAAAAGCCAGGGCTGTGTAAGTTTGGTTGTGCTATCAGAATGGTACTTAGGTTTTTTCTTAAAACTGTAAACTTTTTCAAGCAGGGGAATATTACAAATGAACGCGTTTTAAATGTCATATAAAATTAAATAGTTAAGCATATTTATATATCTAACATCTAATAACGGTTTCCTCTGTTATGTCCCTTTTTTCCCGTCTTACTCAACCAATTTTCACGACTGAACTATTTTAAAGCTTATGATCTAGCGCACGGCTGACGAGTAATTAAAAAGGATATTTCGTTTGGGGTTTGGGGCCCCCCAAGCTTTTGATTTGTTTCTAGAGGGCGCTTTAAAATGTTGACCTATTTTCCTTTAACTGAACGGACAACACAACTATCCTCGGCCGTTGACACGAGCAACACTGATAAAAAGTCACCTGCTAATTTATTGCGAGGTGAGGGTGGTAAGTAGTGCCTCGGCAATAACAACCTGGTGTCTCGACAATATCATTGCCAAGCGCATGCGCCCCTAACACTCCGAGCACATGAGCAGTGGCGCCGTTTTCCCTTGTTTGAGGTCAATGCTGTAACGAAGTTGATGCGTAATGTTGGAAAAACAATAAAACTTTACCAACAATTATTTTTTGCAACAAACAGTTTTACAAAGTAAATTACTTTGAAAGTAAGTAATAATTTACTTCAAGATTGTATAACCGAAACAGGGTAATCAACTGTTACAGTAACTATTTCTTACGGATTAGTCATTAAATTCACTAACTGAACAGACCGATTTTAGGGTCACCTCCGACCGGTACAGCCTCCTCGTTTGCGTGGTAGGTCTACTATGAATCCTATTACTTTCAAAGAGCAATGAATATTGGTAATTTTTAACATGGGTCCATATGAGTTGCCAGTAACATCAATGCAACAACGAGTATTTGTTTACATAAAGGTGATTTTATTATTTAGATTTACTAAATTTAAATCATCTGTTTAACTACTTTAAATGAGCAATGTTTCTTAAAGTTCGCAAATACAATTTAGGAAATAGAGATAAGCAAATTCTCAAAGATCTACAAAAAACAAGTTTATTTCATTAAGTTCATTAGGTTCGTATCAGAAAAAACGTGATATAATTCAACTCAATCCACCTCAAACTTCAGTTTGTACTCCAAAATTTAGATGCTCAGAAAATTTATCATCATTCATGAAATTTATTTACTAGAGGCTTGAAGGGGCTAATAGCCCCTAAGCATAATCCTTCTTTACTATAGAACAAAATACCTTCTTAGAAAATAGGATTTTGGATCCACAAAGTTATGATTATTTCTAGCATTTGGTTTTAATTAAACAAAGCAGACCTTTTTATATCCTAATGGTTTTTAAATAACAGCTATTTTACGTTATTTCTCATTTTATAGTAAGCTTAAAGCAATTAATTTCAGTATTTTCCCCGAGTCCCTGAGATGGAGACCTTCAGTTTCAGCCCCCCCCATCATCCTGCGACCTTCCAAACGCCCACAATTTCTTCGCAAAAATTTCGCTTACATATATATGTATAGATCATTTGGTATTAAATGTGCATAGTTATAACATAAACTAAATAAACGTACTTAACTTATTATAAATTTAAATTATGAAAAACTCAAACCCTTAATTATTATAAAATCAGAAAATCTTAAATTTAAAATATTTTTTGTTAATAGTTCAGTGAACGTGCATGGTTAGCTGCATTTTGAAACAAATCCCACATGTCAACATCTACCAAATGGCTTTGAATCAAGCATTAGCACCAAATGTTTAATGTAAACAAAGCAGACGTTTTTCAAGCTTTTTAATCCCAATGCATTTTTAATGGAAGATATTTTTCGTTATTTCTCATTTTCTGGTATATTTGGACCTAATCTGCTATTTTTCCCGACCCCCTGGATCCGAGACCTTTTATTTGAGCCATCTCCTGTCATCCTGCGAGCTGGCAAACTCTCATGCACAACTTTGATTTTTTAAAAATCGCTTACAGAATTAATAATATAGATAGATAGAAGATAGATTATTTGTGACATAAGATCATATAATTTGCATTTTCTGTGATATTGTAATCTGTTAACGAATGGCAGTGTCGAGCAATTCATGAAGGCACCGTTGAGATATACAACATTCGTCACAGCGCTTGGCCACTGAAACGAGCAATGAGAGCATCGATTAGAAAACAAAGACCGAATAAATTCAATGAATAAAACTTAAACCTCAGTAAATCAAATTACAAAGCTAATTGTCATTGTGGGGAGCAATATGACCATGTATATTTGAAAATGTTACTGCTTTCCCCCGAGCGAAGCTCGGTCCCCAGATATTTCACACTGAGGAAGTATGGTGGGAGAGGGGAGACTTGAGTGTACGGCGCCGGCGGTCGCAGCGGCAGCGGTAGCGTTGGTCGGGGCGGGGAGCGGGGAGTAAGGGGGGACTGACAGCCGTAGAGGGCGCTATCTTGTGGCGAAGCCATGAACTAATACCGTCCGCTGCGCTTGTAGCGCTGTCTCGCGGAGGCTCAGACGAACTAACTGAACCAACCGATCCTGGCTCAGGTCCGATCGCTACAGCTGTGCCATATGAATGGTATGTCTCAAGAGATTCAAAGTCAATGCTAGGACTAGGTGATTTTGGGTCTTGAGACAAACCTAAGTGTTTCTTAACAAGGGTTTGGATCCCTACATACAGGTCAGAGATAGAATCTTGCAATTGAGAGAGAGAGTATCTTCATCATAATCATCGGGTAGATCCTCACTACTAAATAATTTTTCAAGAGAAGTTTCAAATTCTAGGTACTTTTTGTGGGTTTCAGCATTAAGCAATTCCAACTTATTAATCTGTTCTAGGGACAAGTTACTACCTTCAGATACTGTATCTAAGGCCTCAATGTTGGTTTTAATCTTAGATAGACGATTTGAGATGGTACTAAACTGTCTTGAAATAGTAACAAACTTCATTCTGTATGATATAATTGTCGAAGGACTTGCTTATAAAATGAAAAGGCTAGGTTAAATTACCCTACTTTGGGAAAGTGATTCAAATAGGGGAAGGTGTAAGACAAAATAAACAGTATTTATTACTTACGATCATATATTAAGTTGCAAATCTTTAATTTGTTTTAGCTAGTTTTGGTTTTGAGGTTACTTGTTTACGTGAGTTACGGTAGTTTTCGTCTGCAATACGAAAATGACTTAACACAGATGGCATTGTTACAATAGCGCTTAGTGGTGGATTTGAGAACTACAAGTATTTTGTTTTCATTTAAAATAACAAATTCACAAAATTAATAATGTCTGAGTAAAATTGAAATACATAAATGTTTATTTGATATTCAAAAGTTCTTGTCTTCTGACTTCTTGTTTTGAATGATGATGTTAAAGAATGGATACCGTTTTACCTCTGAGTGCGTAGACTGTAGACTGTAAAAGTAAAATCTAAGAGCTTTCATTCAACCATCCGGCGCAGGGGGAACCATATTGAGTATTTAGTAGACATTTTTAGTACAATAAAACTTTATTCGAAATTACAAAAATGAATTAAAAGAGAGATTAGGGATCTTCCTGTTCTTGGAGGCTTCATCTAACTTGCCACTACTTCAATAATCCATTGTTGGTCACATGCACAATTTGAATTTAACAACAACAAAAGAGAACAAAATCAATGCCATCTGTTTTTTGGTAGACAAACAAAAAATACTGTATAAAATTAATTCAACAGAAATATTTATAACATATTCACAGTGAAGTAAAGAATTATCATTAGGTTAACAAAATAAGAATTAAGAAAAATATTTGTTTGATATAAGACAGAACTATGTACTTGGGTTGCATATCTTAGAAAACTTTTTTTGTAACTTATGGAGTTGGTTGAATAGTTAGTTGTTTGTGTTGCATGACAGGACGCACAGGAGGGGTTCGCAGACTGGTTCGAGCACTACCACCACGCCAGGCCTACGGAGCCGCCCAGCCCCGGGCCCGGCGCGACCTTCACGGAGAAGGTGGCTCACGACCACCGGCGCGCCGCCTACTGCAAGGAGCTGGAGCGGTGGCGGGCCGCCATGGACCACCAGACCAAGGTAACCAACAGGGGTGTGTGAATAGTGATTTTCAAACTTGAGCCGAGCCGAGCTTTTTCGAAAGTTTTCGAGCTTGAGCTTTTTTGAGTCAAGCTTTTTTAACTGTCACCAAACATTTGAATTGTTAAGTTTGATTTTAATTTTAAAAGGTAGAATAGACTAATTTGTCGTAAGCGTCACTTTTTTTTAACAAAAACCCAAGTTTGAATCTTTTGCAAACTTGTTTTAATTTTAGGAAGTCCAAAAAGAAGTTCTGGGAATCTCCCTAATTTTTTGTTACAGGGCTTGTAACGGGTTTTTTTGTTATTTTTTTTGCTCTTGGTTATTTTTAGCGAATTTCCCCTATAGGGAAGAAGCTATTACCGTAGGTCTCATGGTGAGACCTAAGCTCGGGACCACTATAACTTTTCGTTTTGGGGCCCCCAGAAGCAAAAAACACTATTCGTTCGAATTTTTATATATATATATATATATATAAATATCTATGTGTCTGTTACCACGATAGCGGCCGCAATAATGGTCCGATCTTTATGAAATTTGGTACGGACATGTAAAGTGGTAATCAATTGGACGAGTTTGTGAACCAGCCCGATCGGACCACCAGAAGGGGGGGTAAAGAGGGATAAACCCCCCCAAAAATGGGTTTTTTGAGTTTTTTACATAGAAAAATAAAATTTATCAAATTTTTTGGGCACCATTGAATTCAGCTCAAAAAAACAAATAATTTAGTATTTTGAATCACTGCTCTATGCCCATTGGTTACCGAGATATTGAAAGTGGTAAACACAGTACGTTGTCCCAATGTTAACCTTATGGGAAATAAGTAAAATTCTATATCTCGCTTATTTCTCAACATATCTTGATAAAACTTGGTAAATGGCTTCTTCTAGTTCAGATCTACTAAATATTGAATTAAAACCATCCAGTTTTAATATACCTGTAGCAGCAAACCTGCATACTCATTTCCCATGTTATTCTTATGGAGCTTAACAAAACATGTCAAATCTTGCTATGTTTGCTTGAAATACGTTGTTTTGCATTTGAAATTCGCTGAGTATGCAGGTCTGCTGCAACGGGGGTATTTTTGGAATTCCGTCATTTTTAGCGAATTTCCCCTATAGGGAAGAAGCTATTACCGTAGGTCTCATGGTAAGACCTAAGCCCCAGACCATGATAAATTTTCGTTTTGCAACCCCCAGAAGCAAAAAACACCATTCGTTCAAATTTTTAGATATATATATATATCTATATATCTATATATATATATGTCTGTTAGCACGATAGCGGCCGTAAAAATGGTCCGATCTTGATGAAATTTGGTACAGACATGTAAAGTGGTAATCGATTGGACGAGTTCGTGAACCACCCCGATCGGACCACCGGAAGGGGGGGTAAAGGGGGATAAACCCCCCCAAAAATGGGTTTTTTGATTTTTTTACATAAAAAAATAAAATTTATCAAATTTTTGTTGGCACCATTGAATTCAGCTCAAAAAAACAAACAATTTAGTACTTTGAATCACTGCTCTATGTCCATTGGTTACCGAGATATTGAAAGTGGTAAACACAGTACGTTGTCCCAATGTTAACCTTATGGGAAATAAGTAAAATTCTGTATCTCGTTTATTTCTTAACATATCTTGATAAAACTTGGTAAATGGCTTCTTTTAGTTGAGATCTACTAAATATTGAATTAAAACCAATACGTTTAAACATACCTGAAGCAGCAAACCTGCATACTCATTCCCCATGTTTATCTTATGGAGCTTACAAAAACATGTCAAATCTCGCTATGTTAGATTAAAATATATTGTTTTGCATTTGAAATTCGCTGAGTATGCAGGTCTGCTGCAACGGGGGTATTGTTATTTTTTTGGAATTTTGGTTATTTTTTATTTTTTTCAACCTCAAGAACTGCTATAAGCCATAGGGTCTGTCAGACGATCTCGTAGCAGCATTGTGGCAGATGAATCTTGTCAGCCTACATTACGTGAAAACCAAGTCTCGTTGCGTGAAAACCAAGTCTCACCGTCAAATCTAGGTAGATTAATGATTAGTCTGTTGAGATTTTCTTTTTTACCAAGGTTAAGAATGTATTATCCCCAATATAACGCCGGTTTTCTAATTTTTAGCAACATTTCTTGTTTACAAAAGGTTATTTTTTGGTAATTTTTTCTTATTTTAGTTATTTTTTTATTCTTTTCAACCTCAAGAACTGTTACAAGCCTGTTGTTAGTACAAGTATAATTTTCATGGACTATAAAGGGTTTTCTGCGGATATATCTCATCACTTACTATTAAAAACAGGTTTCATGACATTTTTATCAGATTTTTTTTGTAATTAATGATAGCAAATCCCAACATGAAATCACTTTCAGGGCGGTTACTCTCAGTGAAAACCATGAAAAAATCTGGAAATAAGAGGAAAGTTATTTTGTTTGGAAAAACCCACGGTTTTATTAGTTAATTTTTCATTAGATCAGTGAAAATGCCATTTCTCTGCTCTTAACCTGGTAAATAAAATGCTACATTTGAGTGAGGCAAGCAAATTAGATGAAATATATAGGAGCATTATTCAGGAATTAAAAATTCCCAATTTGATAAAAAATTTTCATAATTTCTGATCCTAAGTCATCAAGAATCTTGTTTTCCCTAACTAGTGATGGCAAAGGTTTGGAAAAATGAACACCAGTATCAGCTTACCATCACCAACAAAGAATTTCAAACTAAGAACCAGAGAGTTATTCAGTTAAATTTTTATAACTAAATGCCAAACACATGTAGGCCTTAATGGTGGGAGTACCTTAGCCAAAGACGCAAATCATCATTAAAAACTATAGTGTGTACTAAAACTGTGGAGATAAATGTAGTTCAAGTGGTTTTTTATGGCTGCAAATTTGTTGTTGGCTATTGATATTTTTTAAATAATTCAGGATATTAAAAAAATTGTTTTCTGTGTTTAAAAGTCATATAGGGCTTGGTAATATTTAACTTGTTATTATTTAATATATAAGTCAGACCACAGACTAAATATTTCTACTATTTCAGATTGTTATGTTTTTTAGTGTCTCAGTTGTAAAGATCATTCCAAGGAAATCATAGTTTCACCATGAAAATCAGGGAATTCTTAGGAAATTTTATCATGATTATAAATAGTTCCCCTGATTTGTTTTAACGGTGTGCTTCTTTGTGTCTTTACACTTATTCCTTTTTTTATTTTTTATAAGTTTTCAAATGTCTATGTTGGCATGACGAATTGTTACAGAACGTGAAGCAGCAGCTGTACAACGTGCTGCTGTTCCCGCAGGGCGGCTGGCTGGCTGACTCGGACAAGGAGGACCGGCCGCGCGCCCACCAGATCAAGTCCCTGCGCACCCTCTGCATCCCCAAGGTACATGATGTAACACTCCACCGACAGCTTTGCCGTTTTTACAAGAAAAATCTTATGCATGGTGCTATTTCAACTTTATTTTGTTTGCATTATTATTTATTCAAAGATTATGTCACCCAGAGAAATAAATATTGTTGTTTGAATATGCCAAACAAATATCCAATGGGGAGATTTTTTTCAAATTGCGAGGTGTTCCTCAGTACTACCGTTGTTTAGGCCCAGTTTTGTTCAATTTGTTCACATCTGATTTGCCCAGGTGTATAAGTCATTGTTCAGCACATCTGTATGCTGATGACTGCCAATTGCACTTATCGTATAGACCTGACCAGACCATCACGGCAATTGATTTAATCAATGCCGATCTGCAAAGTATTGCCGAATGGTCAAACAGGAATGGTCTCAAACTCAATGTTGATAAGTGCATAGTCTTCCATACAGCACCACAAATTCTGTTACAAAATCTGAGCGAATCTGGCATTACAGTCACGCTTGGTGGCAATGAGTTGGCAGTTTGTGACTCCGTCAAAACTCTCAGAGTTACACTTGACAAGGAACTGTCTTTCTCAGCTCATGTCACCCTCACTACACAGCGTGCTGTTGGTAGACTGAGAGGTCTAAGCCGATTCAGAACTCTACTGCCAGAATGTGCCAAGTCACAGCTCGTACGATCTTTGGTCCTCCCAGTTTTCAGCTATTGTTTCCCTGCATATGGGAACAGCATCTCCAAGGAGGACATGGCAAGAATCCAAAGAGTTCAGAACTCTGCAATGAGGTTTATTTACAACCTGAGATTCTTTGATCACGTGTCATCCTTTCGAGAGGCTGCTAAAATGATTCCTATGGCCGATTTATGCAGGGAACTGACCTGCTGCATGGTTCACAAAGTGTTCATGCTGGGTGAGCCTCGGTACCTCTGCGAGAGGCTCCAATGCTGAGATCAAGTCTCTAGCCGGAGATCCCGCTCCGACAAATCACTCCACTTCCCTAAGGTGAGGTTGGAGGATGGAAGGCGTTGGTTTTCTTCCTTCGGCCCGCAGTTGTACAACGGCCTCCCCAAAGAAATAAAAACCTGTACCTCACTCAACTCTTTCAGGGCTGCTATAAAAAGTATAGAAAACTGTAAATATTGTACATATATAATTAAGTTAGGTTAGTTAGGTTAAGATGACTTGAGTCGGTTTGTAAAGCATCTTTGATGAAACACGCTTGTAAATAAAGGCCTTTTTATTTATTTATTTATTTATTTATTTTAGTCATCTGAGTGTGCAGCTTGGGCTTGTTATATATTCATTGCTTTTGAATTCCCTAATAATGTCATTTTGTAGAAACGGGTTTCAAAATTCATTCACATGTTTGTAAGATTTATATTTATAAGAGCCTGCATGTATGTATGCATGCGCTGCCATTTAAATTATCAATAAATTTATTTCTTTTCCAGATTGTTTTGCTGCTGCATACAGTGCTCCACTCCATGGAGTTGTACAAAGAAGCAATCCAGCTCTCCGATCTAGTCGTTGATGAGCGGTATTGTCTATATAAGGTAAATCAAACTAGATCTCCTTTTACCTTAGTGTTTCCCCCTTTCCTTTGATGTTAAGATTACTGATACTATATGCTGATGTATCACTAGGCAACCCTTAACTGGCCCTTAGGTGTTCAGACTTAAGCTGCAATGTGTTTAAGTAGTCCCACTTGTGATATATCTAAGCTATGCAAGTCGATTGTTATTTGTAATATGTGTATGTTTCTTGTTAACAAAAAGTCATGTAGATGAAGAGCACTGCTATTAAAATTTTTAGTCTGAATCCACTTCAATTTATGGGATCTTTCTAAAATTGCTAAAGTATTATTAATTAAATACTAGCAGCCCATGTCAATTTGTGACTTAAATAAAATAACAGAGGCTAATAAAATAGTCGTTACTTTCATGTTGATTTTTTTTCAAGAAAATCTTTATTGTTTCAGAAACATTAACAAATACCTGTTTTACAAAGGCAAACAATTGAAACAATAACCACCTAGGTTATTACCTGTTGCGGTGGATTTACCACTGTTTATTATAACTTGATTATAACTTGATAGTCTCAAAGAGTTGTGGTGGGCAGCAGACCAGTCTAGATGTAAAACACAAAACAAACACAAAGGCACTGAGAAAAATCATTTTAAAATCTTCTGTTATCACTTCCTCACTACAGTGTTTTCACAGAATAAGGCTTTACGAATAAAACTTAAGACTAAATAACAGTGGAGAAAAAATAATCAACATTTTCTCGTTCCAGTAAATACTTCCATAGCATTCTGGTAAATTGTTGTTTACTTTCGCATGTTTTAATATTTAAAGGTAAACAGTTAAAAAATTTTGGAGCAAGATATAAATAGAACTTTTTAAAATGAGTTAAATTTGGTTTAGGTAACATAATATCAAACCTGTTTCTTAATGAACCTACTCTATCCCTTGTATATATATTCCTATATCCACTTATATCAAAAAATATACACAAAACTTTAAAAATAAATACATTTTTAAGAGGAAGAACATTTATTGATTTAAACAAAGGTGCAGAAGATTCTAATCTTCCTTTGTGTAATATGATTCTTATAAATGCTTTTTGAATATTTATTAATGGTTTCATGAAAGTGGAATACGCTCCTCCCCAAATACATATTCCATATTCTAACTTAGAGTTTGCTAATGCATAGTATACTGTTCTGAGAAGTTGTCAATTACATACAAAGGATAACATATAAAAAATTCTAACATACTTATTTAATTTATTTTTCAAGTAATCAATGTGGCTTTTCCAATTAATTTTTGCGTCTACATTTAATCCCAAGTATTTTATTTCTGTAACCTGATCTATACTTAAGCAATTGCAATTTAAATCAAAGCATCCCATTTTGTGATATTTTAAAGGACAAGCAAAGCTAATACTTCTTGTTAGATTAAATAAAATATACTTTGTTTTGGGACTCATTATCATAAAGTTACGGGTAAACTACCATATAAGAGCATTTATATCATTTTGCATATTTACTTTTAAAGAATCTAATGTGTCAGCTTTGTAAAACAGAGCAGTACCATCCGCAAACAATACCAAATTTCCATTAAAATTACCATTTCATAAGTTATTGACATAAATTAAAAATAAAGGACCCGAAAGAACAGAACCCTGAGGGATTCCGTGTTCAACAAAACCTAATTCGCTTATTGCTCCTTCAACTCTAGTCTTTTGAGTCCTACCGCTCAGGTAAGACGAGAACCACAACAGAGGTACACCCCTAACCCCAGCCTCCTGCAATCTACTAAGTAAAATTGTGTGATCGACAGTGGCAAATGCCTTCATCACGTCTACAAAAACACCAGCACATTGTTTGCCCTCGTTAATACCAGTATATACGTCCCCCATAAAATGTAACAATGCTGTATTAGTGCTTAATTTCTGCCTGAAACCAAATTGATTACTACTGAAGAAACGCTCTTTTTCTAAAAAACCAACCAATCTAATTTTTAATACCTTTTCGAATATCTTTGAAAAAATAGATAACAGAGATATCGGTCTATTTTTTGTAGGAAGGCCCTTAAAGGGTAGGTATTATAATAGGATAATAGAGGAAACAACTGGCTTACCTGAAGTTGAGTAGGCCATTAGAAACACAAAACACTAAACACAGGAAAAGTCCCAATATTTCGGTCCATCTAGTAGGACCTTTCTCAAGGGTAGAAAGATGGAGAAAGACTGTTAATGGTGGTGGAATTTGAAATTGAAAAATGCAGTTCTGCCAACACAGCAAATGGGAAAATGTCTTTTCAAAGGTTATATTGCATGTAACACTCTAGGCTGTATATTGATTTTTTGGCACATATACAAAATTAAACTACACTACATACACAACTTATAAGCACAGTAACTATGTACATTATAGGCCTAAGTATTAAAAGTTTGTTTATTGAAGCCAGTTGTTGGGAAGGGTTGGGATCATCTCAGATTTAGGTTGGGTGGGTTTCTGGATCCTGTTACATGTTGATAAGCCAGTTCCCATCTTCTAAGGGTGGAGCTATTGCAATTTGTTTTTGGAATTGATTTTAGGGCTTTTGTGGAATAGCAACTGTCAAAATCTAGGTTGTGGGTTGTAGCATGTTGGGCCACTGGTTTGTCCTTCCCTGTTTTAACGTCATGTCTATGACCATTCATTCTTTTTCTGAGGGTTTCTGAGGAAGAAAAACTTCCTCCAGGCTCTTATCCATGCAATAGCAATCATTGTAAAACCTGTAAAACCAACCTCCCTGCCTCAGAATTTACCAGTAGCTACACAAAAAAGAACTACAACATAGAAGGACATCTCACCTGCAGCTCAGAAAATGTTATTTACCAGATTCAATGTAAAAATTGTCCAGCCCAATACATAGGCCTAACAACAGAAACCCTCAGAAAAAGAATGAATGGTCATAGACATGACGTTAAAACAGGGAAGGACAAACCAGTGGCCCAACATGCTACAACCCACAACCTAGATTTTGACAGTTGCTATTCCACAAAAGCCCTAAAATCAATTCCAAAAACAAATTGCAATAGCTCCACCCTTAGAAGATGGGAACTGGCTTATCAACATGTAACAGGATCCAGAAACCCACCCAACCTAAATCTGAGATGATCCCAACCCTTCCCAACAACTGGCTTCAATAAACAAACTTTTAATACTTAGGCCTATAATGTACATAGTTACTGTGCTTATAAGTTGTGTATGTAGTGTAGTTTAATTTTGTATATGTGCCAAAAAATCAATATACAGCCTAGAGTGTTACATGCAATATAACCTTTGAAAAGACATTTTCCCATTTGCTGTGTTGGCAGAACTGCATTTTTCAATTTCAAATTCCACCACCATTAACAGTCTTTCTCCATCTTTCTACCCTTGAGAAAGGTCCTACTAGATGGACCGAAATATTGGGACTTTTCCTGTGTTTAGTGTTTTGTGTTTCTAATGGCCTACTCAACTTCAGGTAAGCCAGTTGTTTCCTCTATTATCCTAGAGATATCGGTCTGTAATTGCTTACGTCACACCTGTCATTTTTCTCAAATAGTGGTTTAACAATTGCAGTTTTTAATTCATTCGGGAACTCACCTGTACTCATACTAAAATTTATTAAAAAGACTAACACATCAATAATATTACTACAAACCAACTTAATTACTAAAGGAGATATGTTATCATAACCTGGAGCTTTCCGATTACTTAAATCCATAATTATATCATTTACCTCTTGCTTTACAGTCAGATAAAAAAATAACGAATTTGCAATTGGATAAACTTTGAACATATTGTTTATATAATAATTTTCTTTCGGAGAGGTTTCCATTTTATCTCTCGTAATGTCAAGTCTTAGTTCAGAAGCTATTGAGCAAAAATATTGATTGAACCTATTTGATATTCCAATAGGATCAGTTATAAGCTTTTTATCCGAATCATTCAAAGTAATCAGGGTGTATACCAACCGGGAAAACCAGGAAAACCTGGAAAAAACCAGGAATCGGAACAGACCAGGAAAAAAACGGGAAAAAACCAGGATTTTCGTGTTCATTCCGGGAATTTTATTACGTAATTTAGTAATTATTTAAAATATAGTTAATGTTTATTTTTCGTAATGAAGCAAAGTATTATCATACATATCTTTAGAATATGTAAGTCTATAAATTTGTTAAACTCTTACAGTGATTTTGATTGCCATAAATTATAACGTTTTTTGTCAGAGTTTGTGCGTCTAAAGGAGCAGAATGACTAATGAGTGTCGTCTGCAGTCTGAAGTCAACTACGTAGTAAGGAAGAAGAAAATATTTTATCACATGAAAGTTTATTGTTGTGTTTTATTTATACCTTTTGCCTCCTATTCGTTTAAAGCTCAATGATTTAAAGCTATAATTAAGTTAGCACTCTTAATGTTTTTGTTAACATGAACAGTTTTCTGATACGAAGAACAAAGAAAATGAAAGAGAATAATTACAAAATAAAAGCTTTGCTAGATCTACCTGTTGTCATCATGATATGGCGATCAAATTATCGTGTTTGAAAACAATAATATCGTGTTTAACTTAAACTGACTTTTCTTAAATTATAGAAAAATTAATTTTGCCGTGGGAAGAAATTGTACAAAGAAACAATGTTTGTCCACAGTTAAATCGTTATTTGTTTAGCAAAGAATGATTAAAGTGTTAGTATGAATGAATGAATGAATGAGTAATGTGCTTGTACTTGCTGGTTTTGAATCACGATTAGATCGAGATTGTTGTATACGATCAGAGTACTGCGCAATACCCGACGCGATAACGCACCTTTCTAAGGATAAATTCTTGTATCGTAGCATTAAATAATTAACAAACAATAGTACATCCCTCATTAGATCTGTCTTGATCAGTATCCGTTACCGACAAAACATCGATTGGTAAAAGAGAGAATTGCAATCGAGACCAATCAGAGTTCACCAAATGACCGACAGTGTCCAGAGTCATCTTCAACTGCCAAAACGAAATATCCCGTAAATACCTCATAAACAGTCGTGTTGTTATTTCGTAGGACTATTTCAGCCCGTAAATATCATATGAGGACTCCGGGATCACCATCGCTTCCAACGTAGATACGATGAAATAAAAAGCCTACAATAATTTTGAGCTGGCAAAGAGTTGGCGAGCCTGTGTTTGTCTTTTCTTTAGTCTCATTTCGTTTTCAAATGTCATTGTCTGCTTTTAAAACTTAATTGATAACTCGTTTACGTATTTCGTCTTTCTTTCAGATTTCTTTATTTTTCAACTAAGCAATTACCTAAAAATAGAAACGTTGAACGATCACAAATAGGTTTTTATTTAGTTTAAATCTCAATCTTTGACGAATTAAGCCGAGTGTTAATTTTAAATACGCGATTTAAATGGACCTTCTTAGATAACAGTACAAAGCTGTATTGACAACTTATGCCGAAGATAATAATTAGTGAGTTTGCAGACCTTTGTTGTCATTAAATGGCAAAGCTTTGATACCGAAACCTACATTTGAAGCTTATTTTGAAATTTAGGTTAAGTTTACTGCTCTGACATTATTATTATTTTACAGTATTATTTTATTTTAGGTGAACCTGTCAGGCATTAATGCATAAATAAATATGTAAGGCTTCCCTCAAATATGAAGTAATTGGCGAATCAAGTTTTATATTTAATTCTTTTGCCTAACCACCTGAGCCTAGTCACTGATCAAATACTTTATTTATTCATGAAAAGGAAAATAACAAAGGGATACAGAGGCCTAAAGTGAACAAATTTAGGTTGCAGTGAAAAAGGGATTTTCAAGCAGCCTGATCTTGAAATTGCAATAGGCCTAATAAGATTATTCAATTAAATATTAGGCCTACCTAATTGAGGGAATCAATAAATTTCTAAATTCTTAACAGTTAATTTGTTGTACCTTTGTATACTTTAATAATTGACATTTGACCCATAGTAGAATCATTATATCACAACAACCGACAACTACGCAAGCCTATCAAGGCAAACCTTACCTTACACATAAGGATTAATATTTTAGTTCCTTACAATTACTTGAGGCTTTTGAGAAAACTTGAAGCGCCGTAAATATCTGAATCCGGTATTATCCGGTCCAAACATAAGCTCTCCGATCCGATCCAAAAATTTACTATCCGCACACCTCAAATTTAAATTGTAAATGCAAATACAGACTGCTTCCACAACCCTTGTCATTGGTTTTTTGCATACTAAACTTGACAAATGTAAAATTAATTATATAAATGATTCGATGAAAACTGCAGAAGTGCCTAGCAGTTGATATGGTGAATAATAATACGCATACACAAAAACCTGGAAAATTTCTGAAAATCCTGGTAATAACCTGGAAAAAACCTGGAATTTGATTCTTGAAAAATAGTATACACCCTGAGTAACATATTTGTCAGCTTTCTTTGATTCCCCTAAGATCTCATTTATAATATCCCACTGTTTTTTTGGAGCAGAACTCTCCTTTATCAACAACTCACTAAAGTATTTATTTTTTGCTTCCCTTATTTTGTTTAACAGCCTATTTTTATACTGATTGTAGGTTTGCTTTATTTTCAGATTGTGTGGGTGATTTCTACACCTCTTGTGTAACCTATTTTTAAATCTAATCATTCCCAATAATTGATTATGTACCCATGGCTTTAAATTTACACTAGTTCTGTTTACATAGTTATACCTATAAGAAGATGAAATACATTGCTTAAATTTATGTATAAATGTACTAAAAGCTAAGGAAACATTATCTGCTTCATACACTTAATCCCAATATACTTCCTGTACTTTATTTTTTAATATTTTATAATCTAAAATTTGCTTGCGGTTCCGGTTACATTCTTTTTTTAAAATTACATTAAAATTAATGCAAGCTACAGTCATTCTATGATCTGTTACACCCGTCTCTACTACTCAGCTTTCACACTTTACATCAAGCTTTACATCACTCCTAATCATTACATGATCAATACAACTGCATGAATTTACAGTTACTCTTGTAGGCTGTGTGACGAGTGCAACTAAACTAAAACTTGCAATTTGTAGTAAGTAAGAATCTACTATACGTGATTTTTCTAAAGTGTTTATGTTCATATCCCAACTTACAATCAGATTCTTATTCTTAACTTTACTTAATACGTCATCAAAATCATGTAAAAAACTTTCGACATTGAACTCCTGTAATCGGTACATTGCTAAAAGATCAACAAAAACATTGTCAGCGATTGTGATCTGCAAGTGAATACAATCAGCTGTTTGAATTCCGGGATCCGGAAGCAACTGACAATAGAGCCCATCGGCCACAAATACCGCAACTCCTCCTGCTCGATATCTATTATTACATTTTGCAAAAAGATTATATTCTGGCAAGATGAATTGATTTGTCTCATTATCTGTAATCCATATTTCAGTGAGGATAACAATATCTGGTTTTTTTATCTAGAGTTTGGAGATATAGAATAAATACTTCAAAATTCTTCCTCATACTACGTATGTTTTGTTGTATTATCTTGATGTGGCTCGGGAAGTTTTGGAATATCAAGCTTTCTAAGTTTAAATCAATAATTTCATTGTTTGTTAGCGGCATTTAAATTCAAAATAAAAAATTAAATTGGAAATACATAAAAATGGAGCCTTTTTGGTATAAAAAAATATATATAAAAAAAACAAACAAACAAAAACAAACCCATACATACTAAGAGTACATACTAAAGAGTTTATTCTGATATGGCTGCACCCGTCGTCGTAGCTCCTCGAAGATCGGCTACTTGATCCAACGATGTGAGCACAATTACCTTGGCTCCCTCATGCGTACGCAGGAGAATGTTTCCATTGCGAACCCACAGGAACTGATAACCTTTTTCTTTCTTGAGAGCTCTGGCCGCGTTGAATATTTTTCTCCTGTATTGTGTTAAATTTTCATTCATATAGATCACATCTGCGAGCCTATCGGTGAAGCCAATGTCCTTAGTATTAAAGTTTCGCTTTACTCGCCGCTTTTCTAGTAGCTGTTCCTTAATCGAGCGCCTCGTAAAAACTATAATTCCTCTTGTTTTGTCTCGTACTTTTTGTTCCAGTCGATGACAGGCATCAACCATTTCATCATTGATTTCATAACCAAGACTATTTCCTATGGTTTTAACTATTTCTAGAATATTCTCATTATTAGTTTTGATGATTATTCATGGGGTTTGTGTAGCGTAAAACACCTTTCATTGAGAAATGGTGCGTGTTGTGATTTTTTAATTTTCTAGTCAAACTGTGTCACTGAAACAAAATTTACAGTGGCTGAACTGCCCATCAAGCAAACTTTAAATTTATCCTTTTATTATACTCTTGAAGCTTCAGTATGGAAAAAAAATTAATTCCATCTACTTTAAAAGTGTCAGTGTATACATTATTTACTTTGCAGCTTTGATAGTTGTTGTGTTGTTATTGTATCACATGATTATTATTACACATGTCTAAATGGAAACAAATATAATTCAGTATTTTTATAGATTAAATAATGTAACATCGATGTTTTTTCTTAATTAAAAGTTACTTCATTATATTCTGTACTTTTATTATTAAAATATTAAAGTGGCGATTAGGGGTGTGCAATGCAGCAAATTTTTTTCGATTCGATGCGTCGATGCGATTCATAGAATGACTATTCGAATCGATGCGATTCGATTCAATGCAGTGCGGTATTATTTGCTGTTAAGAGTTATTTACAGCTTGCATTACTGTTATGGGTCAATAACCTTAAAGAGGATTAAATTAGAAAAATTTCACACAACGTTTGAATGAGTCTGAACCAAAGCATTTTTAATAGGCCTAGGTACTGACCCATTCATTATAATCAGGAATTTGGAAGTATAAATAAATAAATAAATGAGCAACACTGATCTTTAATAAATTTTAATAATTTAGTTTTTTTTTGGTTTTAATCAAGGTGACCCCTTATGGGCATTTGCCTAGGGGAACCAAATTATTCACCGAAATTTTATTAAATTTCTGTTTTAAGTTAAAAAGTATTTATTTATTGTTAATTATAGGCTGATTCAAATGTTAAAGTTGTAACAATGGTGAATAAAGTTATCGTTTATTTATTTATTTATAATTATATCTTAATTCCTGGACATCCTTTCACAATCTCAAGAAATATTTATTATTACTAGGCCTAAAGTTTGTTAAATCATCTAATAATTATAACAATTAGCCTAAGTAACTCTTGTCGGATACAATTAAAGTATCCCTACTGGTGTCGTCATTCGTATCTGTCATCATATCGCCATTCGTATCTGTTTCAACAAAGCTTTGGCTATTTGAACCCGAATCGTCTACAATCTCTTCGTCGCAGTCTTCAAACATCTTTATTTATTTGGCATTCAATTACTCCAAAACAAAACATTCAATTAATTGCATTCGCACAGTCAAAAGAAACAAACACTAATTACTGCGCAGTGCTGAGCTTATGACGATGGCAGACAGCTCGACAGCTGAGCATCACAAAACAGTGTTACCACTTGTAGACCTTGTTTACCCGCAAAAATACCCGTCTCTGCTAGAATAAACTATTGAAAGTATTACGATGTCCCCACACGGGCTTGGAAATACCCGAGAGTCGGGTAATTTCTCTAACAGCAGTAGGCTATTTGTTTTTGTTCCATTGCTTGGTCAGCCTGTATCACCATCACGATCGCGGTTACACTGCAGCTGCCGCCGACTGTCGTAGTGCTCGTTTTATTCTCAACATTGAAATTTGTGTATGGAATTCAGCCATACATTAAAAAGTTCTTTGCAATCATTTAAAACTCATTATAAAATAGAGAAACAATGTCTTGCAATAATTTTCAAACTTGGCGAGAAAGTAACAATGCACTACTTTGTCACGCAGCCTTTATTATGCATTCTTTATTGTTAAGCGTCTAGAGTCTGAAAGTATTACTGCGCACTAAGCTTTTCATAACTTCATTACGATTCAATATACTGCTTTGAACATTAATATTACACATTTATATAGTTTAAACGTTTATTTAATTGCTTTAAACATACATTTTAGACTAATTGCGTCTAATTAATTGAAATATACTGATGCATCGAGGCCAAATCGATGCATCGGCATTTCGATGCATGCCGAATCGAATCACGATTCGATGCATCGAATCGAATCGGAATTTCGATGCATTTTTGATGCATCGCACATCCCTAGTGGCGATGATGGAAGAAATAAGTAATACAGAACAAGCAAATATGTCACAGCTAATCAATGCTCTTAAAAATTTAGTTAACACTTTGTCAACACAAAAAGACAAAGGCAAGACTAATGATACTTCAATTAAGGAAATTCTTCAAAAGAACAGTTATACTCCGATGGATATTATTGCATAGATTATTCCAATGTATCCGAATGATTCAGACTTTCCTAACTTTTGACTCATAGAAGTCAAAGGCCTTGGAGAGATCGGCAAAGCATCCAGGGACAGTCTCTACGGCCTCAAGTGAGACGATACACTGGTTTCATAACTGTTGATACATTGATCATAATTTAAAAATGATTGTTTCTTGTCTATGTCACACTGTACTCACATGTCTGCGGCAGGTGTACTCCAAGCAGCAGATGGGAGAACTGCTGAGCAAGATCAGAGAGTCGTCGCTGGCGGCCCTGGCGCAGGGGAAGGATCCCTGGTGTCACCCGGTGGTGTCCTGAACATATCCAATGTGAGTTGGACACACATCGTTTACACTTTGCAGCTACTCTTCATAAAAATCAATTGTCGCTATTATTTATGACTTTCTGTCTGAAATCTTTGATTTCATCCTATCATATCTTGTGTCTTTAAATAATAAGTACCTGGTGGACCAAGCTTTGCTCGGGTTTTTTCATGTTTATATCAGTTCATCTAATCACTATCAAATATTTCAGCGTCATAAAATTTATAAATAAAGATCTTTTTATTACTCTATGCAATATTTTTATGCCACACGCTGTATTCTCCCTAGATGGCTGTAGTTTGCAAACAGCTGTTATGATTACTTCGTTTGTTTAAACTTTCCTTGTTTATTTCGTTGCTATTAAGGCAACTCATAAGGCCAATGTTAAAATTTTACAACTTTAAAATTAGTTTTATTATGCTAATAGATTTTCTCCGGCCGAGTTATCCGCATAGAATACGTTTTTGAGTCATAAATTACTTATTTCCAGACTTTGAAGGAAGTCCTCGGAGCCGTTTTTGACATCATTGTGCAAGCAAGCAAGCATACAAGAACGGACTATAACATTGCTCATATAAGAGTATAGGATTGTTTGAATTACTTTATTTTTTTTCATTACATCATTATTACTCTCCAGTGGTGTCAGTTGTCCCAATTAATAAATTTATTTTACAAAATGTAATTTCCCTTTATTTTTCATTCGGGGTCAAAGAGTTTTATCACGAGTGGATTCATACTTACTTGAGTTAAGCTTCCTTTACTACTTATTAATTTTAACATCTTTGCCCATTAAATAAGATGTTTTTATAAATCATAAATATGATCATATTTATTGTTATTTTTCTAGTTTGACAGAATCCTCGAGAAATTTAAAAAAAGCAGGATCCATGATCAGACTTTAGTTAGATTCTGCTCTTCTATGAACAGAATGATGGTCAGACAAAGTCAAAGCCTTGACTTGTTCATCTTAAGAAGAATTTCTTTCGGGTGCTATGTATTTTTGCCCTCCCAAAGGCATTATTAGGATTCAATCTGAGGATCTCTCTGGCATCTTTACATAACCAATAGTTAGAACATTATGCTGTAACATTTTTTCACTCTAGTATATTTCAAAGCCTTGACTTGTTCATCTTAAGAAGAATTTCTTTCGGGTGCTATGTATTTTTGCCCTCCCAAAGGCATTATTAGGATTCAATCTGAGGATCTCTCTGGCATCTTTACATAACCAATAGTTAGAACATTATGCTGTAAAATTTTTTCACTCTAGTATATTTCATAAGAGTGAAAAGTGGATCATTGCATATTAGAGACCAAACGTTTTATGTGCAAGATTTATCAAGCACTTGATATGGTCGAGAATATGTAAACCACTTTCACTCGTATTTCAAACGACACTTTCTGCTACATAGCGGATGAAATAATAACAAATATTTGTTTGTTTGTATCGGAAAAAACAAAAAAGGATAGTAAACATTATTTTTGCATAGTAAACATTGCTTTTGCGTAGTGAACAATGTGAAGATGAATTTTTTGAGGTGATGAACACATACCAAAAAGCATGTGATTTCACAGTAGTATAGCAAAAAAATTTGTTTAGATAAATTCTTTTGATTAGGCCTACACTTAAAATTTTTTATTTAAAGGTAGTAATTAAAAAAAATGTTATGACTACAATCTAAATATTTTAATTTCTATTCATTTTAGTTTACTTTGCACCCTCTTATTCTTAGCTAGATTTATCATATGTTATTAATGTACCTGACTAATTTTTCTTTTGTTGTTACAGGTTCTTACATGCTCGATTTTGCAACTATAATCTTATTCAAGTAGTTTAAGGTGTTCTGTTGTCATTAGATTAATATTTTACATTGCTTGAATGAATTTTTTCAATAAATATTTCTTTAATTTTTTTGTTTATTTTTTAAGCAAATTTATCCATAGGGAAGATGTACAGGGTTGCCAGCAGCTGGGAATTCCGGGAAAACCGGGAATGATGCGTGAATTTTACACTCCGGGAAAAAACCTATGAATTATGCGTGAATTCAAAACATCCTTGAATCTTAGACAAAAGGATTCCAAAGACAAAGTGTTTCCAAAGTAGGGATAGGTGTGCCAAAGGAACTGGAACTATTTTATTGTTCTGGGAACTGTTCTGACTGTCTGTTGATACGTTCCGTCACGAGATCTTGTTCTGATGTAGTTTTTGTACCTCTTGCAATGAATTACGGCACGAAAGAACAGGTACTACATATCCATGGAACGGAATTACAGGGCTTTTGTCCTTAAAAGAGTCACCACTATTAGCGGAGCCAATGTCAGAGCGTTCTTTTCACCAAGAAATATCTAACTACAGTCGGAACGGGAACTGTTAAAAGAACACGTTCCGTGGCTGGTATGGAATGGTCAGAACGGTTCTCGTCCTGGAGCTGCAAAGCAGACACCACTGACATACTTGTCGAAGACGAGCGTCTGGGGACAGGATGGTTTTGGCTACGTAGGTCACTGGCATAAACAGAGTAGAGGAGCAAAATGTTATGACGTCATGGACGATGTCGTATTGAATTAATCCGGTCTAATACTCACAAGCATAAATAGAACAAAGCTATCCAAGTCATGATGTCATCAATCGTAACCTAGCCTTTAAATAATTATCTGTCATTAAACAGGTCTTAGTTATTTGCGCTCATCTTCCTTTACCTTTGTTTATTTTTCATTATTTCCTAAATAAACTGCATGGTACTTTCCAGTACTCCCAGTACTGGAAAATAAACATTTACCAATTTCAGCTATCTTTCGCCAGCAACAGGCATATCCCGCACGCAAACAAACAAAAACCACAGAGTGTAGTTCGCAAGATCCCGCCAAGTATGTCATTGGCTGGAGCATTTTGATTTTTTGTCATGAGGTCATTTCCCATCAGCTGAATCAATTGGTTTGCTGTTGTTACAGGAGAACCTCGATAGTAAAACGCTCGATAACACAAAAACGTTGATAACAAGTGCACCTTTCAAGTTCTCTTGAAATTGTAATTACATTTGATGTCTTTATAAAATGAACCTCAATAAGACGACTCCCTTGACGACAAGACTGTTTTAATAATCCCCTTGAGAGTCTTCTTATCAAGGCTTTATTGTATTTTGTTCTCAAAGTTTGCTAATTGTCCGCCTGATAGTGACATTGAGTCCAATTAATTTTCGGAATTCCTCGTGTGCTTCCGTTGACCTTCGTGGGGATGGCCTGTCGTTGGCGATTGATAAGTATTTAAATTACCCTCTCTCTCGCGCTTTGGAGTCGTAATAATTCTAGTGTACTAGTAAGACAAGACAGCAGACGACAGACGATTCAAATTGACTAATTTTACAATTTCAAAACGATTACGTCAAGCCTGGTATGTCATAACCTGAGGAAATTCAATCCGTTTATGCCAGTGACTATTGGACTGTATTTGTTTGATTCGCAGTGAAAATCGTCCTGTTCCCAGACGCCCTCTAGCCGAAGAGAATGACTCTGGGACGTGCCAGTATTCCCAGTACGATAACTATTGTGCTGTTAAGATAATTTTGTATGTGGTACAATCCAACTTGTGTCTGGTACAATAGTTCGATGATGTTGATTCCTAATATTATAATTTAGTTTTAACAATGGTCTTAAGGATATTGCCTCAAGGATAATTAATACCTTTTTAGTATTAAAAATGGGTTTCTGGCAGTATTACAGGGTTTTCTTGGTATCATTATACCAAATTTACGAGCTTCATTGAAAGAGTACGACAGTTTAGGTAAATTCAGAATAAGGTTCCTGGTCTAGTATGATAATATGGCTTTTAAAATCTGGGAATACAGGCGTGTCCATGATTCCTCCAACCCTTCTTAGTAGGAATGGACGGGATTGGATTTTCAGTTCGGGAAGGGATTTTTTTCTTCCCTCTTAAATTCGGGACGGGACGGGACGGGATTTTTGTCTTCCCTAGAGGTTCGGGAAATGCTCGTTTACAAATATTTTATTTATTACAAATTTTATTTAATTTTATTTGTTTTATTTATACAAATTTTATTTGTTTACAAATTTATTTTACTTTATTAATAGCATTAGGTTCAAAACAACGCCATATATAAATGTTTGTACTGTATCAACTCAAAACATTTTAAGAAATAAATTTAAGTGAAAAAATACTAACTTATCCAATTAACGAAATAGCAAACATTAGAAACACATTTAAAAACAATTAGTAACTCAATGAAATTGTTAATTATAGACAAAATACTAATACTAACCTACCTATATAAAAATATTAAATAAATTTATTTATTCTTTCATTGAATTTGAATTTTTATTCTTTCTAATTTGAATGCATTTTTAATACATAAGAAAAAATAAATAAATAAATATAATATATATTTTTTAACGTTTGATAGAAACACAATAGGCCCTAGTTTTTAAGTTTTTGCTTTTTGTTTTATTGTTTGGTTCTTTTATGTACAATCAGTAAAAACATGCTATTATATTTTTATAAACGTTGGGCTTTGAAGTTCTCGTTTTAGGAAATGACTCTGACTCATAATTTTTCCAGCACTTTAAACTACTGTAAAAAATTAAAAATCCATTTTTTAGTTTCAAGATGGCAACCGTAAAGACTAGTTTTCCAAGCTTAAATTATTTATTTTATTTAAAACTTGTAGGTAGCCGGATCGATCCCGAGAAAAGTTAGTAGCTTTTTGAAGGGTTGTTTCTGGAGCCAGCTGCCATTGGTTGTTGGGCTATTAATTAACAATCCTGTCTAAGGAACATGCCAACCTTAGTTAGTAACAAGGCTACAAGATCGCGCCACTATCATCACGATCATCACACTCATCCCTCACTCATATACAGGGTAACGTCCTCCATGAGGTACCTGTCTTATTAAAGTGATTAAGTGATTACTAGTGGATCCGAGCGCACGGAATCGTGCGCTACTCTACCCGAGCGATAATTCAAATGGCGACAAATTTAAAACACAATCATGCTAACACGATCCGTCTTGAGGGTTATGTTTACACAAATTAAAAAATAACAGCAATTAAATTATCCAGCTGATCAAAATGTAAACAATTATGTTCTTCATAAGGATTACATGGGAACTTTAAAAGCCAATGGGGCAGAGCCCAAGGGACTTTTTCAAAAATGTAAGGCCAGTTTGCAAATCTACGCGACACGCTCTTTCCAATGAGCCGTCAATGATCAAAATCGGTTAAGAAATGACGGAGGAGTTCATAAGACAAATTTTGTGTTGGCGTATTAATTATATAGATTTATTTATTGACAAAACACTACAAAACAGGTATAAAACCCAATTACAATGTAGCGTTAAAAAAGTATCAGTTCATACAGGGAAAAATTGTTTATGTCCATCTTCAATATCTTCATGCATAGTCACACAATTCATGCACTGTAATGCCTTAATTGCATTCACAAATAAAAAAAATAAATAAATACATGCATCAATAGATTAAATATAATTTAAATTCTAAATTTAACATGTAGTTCAAATGAATAAACATTGAATCAGTAACGATCAGTAAACAAATAATTAGAATCTACAAACATAAAAAATAAATAACATACATATATATTTATTAATTATAAATTATATAATTATAAATTTGAAGTTCACAACTCCCAATCTTAAAATTTCTTAGGTTACAAAAAATATTGATTACCTCAATATTAGAAATTTATTTTTAAGTCTCCAAAGTCTTTACTCTTGTCAACAGTCTAATTTTTTTTACTTATTTATGATAAATAATCATACTTTCGGCTGGGGTTCAAAGACATCTGAATTAGTTTAAAAAATTGAATCAATGGGCAAAAATACAATTTTTAGCAAACCAATGTGACCAACAATATGAACAATCATCACTGTCACGCCTTATAGCAAGTTATTTCTGTCGATTATCCGCTATCAGTGATCAGTGATTATCCGCTAAAACGATCCCATCCCGAAAATTTCCTGCAGTAAATAAAAATCCTGCCCAAAAATCGGGAATTTAGTTTTCCGAAAATTTCCTGAAATTTTGCGACCCGACCATTCCTTCTTCTCAGTGTGCACATTCGCTACAAGTCTTGAGTCCTTGAGCCTCGACAATGGGACAACGTAGCTTTGTCTGTAAATAACAAACCTTTATCAGTCAGAGCTTTTCAGTAACTACAGCAGTTGATAAAGCCGGAAAGTAAAATCAACTTCTATAAGGGATGTATTGAATTTTTCTTTGAGTCATGTAATCTCTAACTTCCCCAATAGCACACACCGTTGGCCCAAAGTTGGGAATGGTGGGTGACAATTTTAACGATTTGCCGAACATTTAACAACAATTTTAATGATTTAACGAACCTAAAAACCGTTGGCCCAACAAAGTAAAACATTTTTGGGCCTTTGTTGTATTTAAATATTAAATATATAGTAACTTTAAAATATCCAACATGTTTTCCGGTTGGTGCAAGTGTTAACGATATGCCAACATTGGGCCAACGGTGTTTTATAGTCGTCGGCCCAACAAAGTACGACATTGTTGGGCCTTTGTTTTATTTAAGTGTTAAAAGTAACAAATATGTTAATTTAAAATATCCAACTTGTTTTCCGGTCTGTTGGTAATAATGTTAACGATTTGCCAACGTTGGGCCAATGGTGTTTTATGGTCGTCGGCCCAACAAAGTAACATATCGTATTTAAGTTAAATATATTAACTATACAGCATATTAAAATATCCGTCGTGATTTCCGGTTGGTGAAAATGTTAACGATTTGTTAACGTTGGGCCAACAGTGTTTTATGGTCGTCCAACAAAAACGGACATAATTGGGTCTTTTTAGTATTTAAGTGTTGAATAAAATATTAAAGGTATTTTAGATACAATAGCAAATATTCAATTACTAAATGCTGCTCATTATAAAATTACTAGAGTGCTGCAACTTAAAAGCTTTGAAACTTTAAGTACAAAGGTAAAAAGCGCTCCTGATCAATTACATCCTAAGCTACACATTATTTTCATGTGGCAATTTGGCTGTGTTGGTTAAAGCGTGTGAAAAGAAACAAGCAAATACAGTTAATTAAAATGAAAAGTATGGTGAACAAGGCTTGAAGCTGAAATGTGTCTTGCTTACCTACCAAATTTACAATCTGGTTCTAGGCTTACCGTGCTCAAGATCCTAAGTCCTCCAAGCTGGATTGATTTTCCTCAAAATTACATTTACATTCATTAATAGGCCTAAGCAAATTTTAAAATCAAGTAAATGAAAGTTTTCTAGTATAATGAGCAAAACATGAAATTAAAACATGTTGGTCCAAATCATGTAGAGTCCTGAATTCACTTAGTCATTAATCCACTTAGTAATTAACTGAAGTTAAATACAGGCACGGCCCTAGGGACTTTGCCGCCCTGGGCGAAATCGGCGGCCGCCGCTCCTCCCCCATATATCTAGGGGCGCACACAGGGGGGGATATAGGGATATGTCCCCCCCAAAATTTTTGGGGATTTAAGAAAATTTTTGGGAGGAATAATCTCGTTCATAATGAAGTGGTGGTATCGCTAAACTTGCCTAAAACAAAGAAAACGCTACAAGAATTACTCACTAAACTTTTATACTAGATATTTAAATAGTTAAAGTCTTTTATTTTAAAGATAATTGATTGGGGTGGGGATTGAATATTGGATTATTAGTGTATTTTTACCTACTGCGGTTATCGTGAGTAATTGGCGGGAGTAGGCCTATATGGCAAGCAAGCAAAATCTCCTGATAACAACAGTGGTAATTAATGGTGTCCGCTATCTTGCGGCCATCGCCATCGTCGTCACATGTGGCAAAAGACTCATCATATATATTACGTGAAATATTCATGGTAAAAAATCACGATGTTAAAATGAGGCATACAAACATTATCGTCTTCTCAAGGCCGTGTACTTAACACTATTCGTCTGTCGGACAATCTTATAGCAGCATCGCGGCAGGCAGACGAATCTCGTCTGCCGACGTCGGTCGCGTGAAAACCACGCAAGTCTCGCCGTCAAATCTAGGCACAAATGTGATAAGTTTACGATGCTTACGAGGACTTACGATTATAGCTTTGCGGTTGCGTTCTGGGACTTGAGAAACACTGCACAAGTGAGAAAACAGCATTTTCTATTTCTATATTCATCAACCTCGGTCGGATAATGTTGGATCCGCATACTTCGGGTCCGGAAGGTCCGAGGCGTGCAATATGTGAGATATAGTTTTTTACTTTTAAATTAACAGAAAAAAATCTTTTTTACCAAGGTTAACAACGTATAATTCTTGAATACTTTATCATTTGCCCTTTAGTGTTAGGCCTACTACATAAATATGCTATTTTTTATGGTGAAAAAACATTTTTCTAAAATTCCAATGTGATCTAACATTTTCAGAATCTAATCTGCAAGCAGCCTCAAATTAGTTCAAACTTCGTGAGTTATTCTGTTAATTGTTATGCCTCTAGATTGCCTAAAAACGCGAATTTTCAGATGTAATTTATAACGCCCCGAGTAGGTTATATTGCATCATTTATTTCGTGGTATAAATTCAAATAACTTTTGTTTTAGGTTTAAACTATTTAAAGGCTTTGGCAAATGTAAATCTTATTGCTACCACAATAGCAAACCACAATAGGGAAAAGGGAGGATTCCGTCGGTCACTCCCGACTCCCAACCGCTGCGCTGTTTTTGACGCAGTCACCGTTCTGCACAGCGCAGCGGCGACGGTTGTTCGATACAAGCCGAGTGGTTTGTTCTTATATTTGGACTTGAATTAGAATTGTAAATCGATGCTTGCATTGCCGTATATTTTCTTAGGCTTGTTCTTAGGGTAAAATGTGATACAGAAAATTTTACTCTTCACATTCACATCATAAATTTATTATTTTATTATTTTTTTAAATTTGCCGCTCCTTAAAATTTGCCGCCCCCAAAAATCTGCCGCCCTGGGCGGCCGCCCGGTCCGCCCACCCCTGGGGCCGGCCCTGATCAGGGCCGCAATATTCGCAAACCCGACAAAATAAATAAACGCACCAAAAAGCGCGTGACAAAGAAATCACAAAATTGAGCTCAAAATAATTTTTAAAGTTAGAAAATCACCCAAATTATGTGGCCTTAAATTTACTAGTCAACTCAAACACAGTGTACAGACTAAAAAGACACACCATTTTGGACCTGCCGACAAGATTTAATGTCTGAAAAAAGTGTTTAGTGTTAATAATAAATTAATAACTAATTCAAGACTTCAAGCCATTGTTTAACTTACACAATTTTTACCTATAAATCAAATATGTATTGAATAGATTGTAAAATAAAATATGTTACAAAAAAATTTATAAATAAAAATTTTGTTATTACTTTATGCAATATTTATGCCACGCTGTATTCGCCTTAGATGGCTGTAGTTTGCAAACAGTTGTTATGATTATTTAATTTGTTTACACTTTCCTTGTTTATTTCGTTGCTAACTCATAAGGTCAATATTAAAATTTTACAACTTTAAAATTCGTTTTAATACGTTATTAGATTTTCTCTGGCAAAGTTATCTGCATAGAACACGTTTTTGAGTCATAAATTGCTTATTTCCAGACTTTGAAGGAAATCCTCTGAGCAGATTTTGAGATCGTTGTGCAAGCAAGCAAGCACGCAAGCCCGCACTACGATAACATTGCTCATATAAGACGTGGACCGAGCCTTGCTCGGTATTTTTAGTATTTATCAGTTCATCTAATTGCTATCAAATATTTCAGTGTCATAAAATTTTTAAATAAAAATATTTTTATTACTTTATGCAATATTTATTTATGCCACGCTGTAGGCCTATTTTCCTTAGATGGCTGTAGTTTACAAACAGCTGTTATGATATCTTAATTTGTTTACACTTTCCCTGTATATTTCGTTGCTATTACGGCAACTCATAAGGCCAATGTTAAAATTTTACAACTTTAAAATTCGTTTTATTACGTTAATAGATTTTCTCTGGCCGATTTATCTGCATAGAACACGTTTTAGAGTCATGAGTTACTGATTTCAAGACTTTGAAGGAAATCCTCGGAGCCGTTTTTGAGATCATTGCGCAAGCAAGCAAGCACGCACGATAACTTGGCCAGAGAAAATCAAATTCAGTAATAAATCGAATTTTAAAGTTGTAAAATTTTAACATTGGCCTTATGGGCTGCCGTGATAGCAACGAAAAAAAACTAGGAAAGTGTAAACAAATGAAGTAATCATAACAGCTATTGGAATCCACAGCTATCAAGGGAAAATATAGCAGGTGGGATGAAGAATCCATGGAGCAATAAAAAGGTTTCTATTTATCAATTTTATGACATTGAAATATTTTATAGTAACTGGATGAACTGGTAAACATGAAATAACACCGAGCAAGGCTCGGTCCACCAGGTACTAATACTCATATAAGAGTATAGGAGTTTACCAGGTGGACCGAGCCTTGCTCGGAATTTTTAATGATTACCAGTTCATCCAATTACTATCAAATATTTCAGTGTCATAAAATTGATAAATAAAATTCTTTTTATTACTCTATATAATATTTATGCCACACGCTGTATTCTCCCTAGATGGCTGTAGTTTACAAACAGCTGTTATGATTACTTAATTTGTTTACATTTTCCTTGTTTATTTCGTTGCTATTACGGCTGCTCAAAAGGCCAACGTTAAAATGTTACAACTTTAAAATTAGTTTTATTGCGTTATTAGATTTTCTCTGGCCGAGTTATCTGCATAGAACACGTTTTTGAGTAATAAATTACTTATTTCCAGACTTTGAAGGAAATCCTCGGAGCCGTTTTTGATATCGTGCAAGCAAGCACGCACGATAACATTACTCATATAAGAGTATAGGATACGAGCAATGTTATCTTGTGTGCGTGCGTGCTTGCTTGCTTGGTTGTATGTTTGGTTTGCACAATTATCTCAAAAACGGATCCGAGGATTTCCTTCAAAGTCTGGAAATAAGTAATTTATGACTTAAAAACGTCTTTTTTGCAGATTATTTGGCTAGAGAAAATCTAATAGCGTAATAAAACTAATTTTAAAGTTGTAACATTTTGATATTGGCCTTATGGGTTGCCAAGATGGCAACGAAAATAAACAAGGAAAGTGTAAACAAATAAAGTAATCCTAACAGCTGCTTGCAATGTACAGCCATCAAGGAAAAATACAGTGAGTGGGATGAAAAGTCCATGGTGCAATAAAAAGGTTTCTATTTATCAATTTTATGACATTGAAATATTTTATAGTAACTGGATGAACTGGTAAACATGAAACAACACTGAGCAAGGCTCGGTCCACCAGGTACTTAGAGTATAGGATTTAGGAGATTGTAATTTTATTATTTGTTGCTAGGGAACTCCTATGAGAAGTGTGAGGCCCTCCCAGGCCCTGGATGGCCGCCCCTTTTGCCCTACCCTACGACCGGCACTGGTACTAAATGAGAAAAATAAAAACATGAACAAAATAAATGTTCGAATATAAAATTTTTTTTACTAAAGTTACTTTGTGTTTGTTTACACGGAACGAGCGCAATAAAACTAATCTTTTAGTAATTTTATCTAGTTTTTTAATATTTTTTAAGCAGAAAAGCGGAAATAGAAAAAAATATGTTAAAAAGAACCGCGCCCCAGCCTAGGGCCAAAAACCAGCTGATCGTTTATTTGCTTGAAACAACGTGAGAACAACACATAATTATACGACATTCAGCAGGGTCCGAAGACATCAGGATAGTTGCAATCATATATGATTTTCATAGCTGTGTTATTTGTTTAAACCATCATGACAAAGAAGTTATATCGTAGCTCTTAGCCTCAAAGTTTTGTTTTCAAATGTGTCAAATTAATAATCAGATTTTTAATGTTGTATAGGGTGTATTTCATTGTGTAGTGTGGTGAAAAATAGCGTTCGCATCTCGGGCGAAAGGGTTTTGCACCTCTCGATTGTTTCAAATTCTCGACTTCATCTCGAATTTGAAACACAATCTCGGGCCTGCAAATCCTCATTTTTGGCCCTTGTTGCGAAATATACTATTTTTGATTGTTAAATGGAAGGTTAAATAAAAATGGGTCTTTAATTTTTATAAATATATAGTCCAAACTTTAACGTTTTGATCTCTAAAACTGTAATATTTCCAAACGAAAAAGCACTTCTTATTAATCTTCTTCTTGATAAACCGCCGGTAAATACTTTGTAAGTTACATTCCAAGAACAAAGAAAACAAATGTTAATACTGAAAATATCGTTTAAAATCTGAAAGTTTTTAAGTATCTGTATTTGGTGTGCCCGCGGCGCCGCGCCGGCGCTAGGCGACGACGCGACGTCCAGCCTATACCAAGCGCCAAGCCAATTTTTGTTTTCTTTGTCCTAGACTTTCTCGTTGACAACGGGTCTTATGATTATTTTAAAAAATATGTCAAGTTTCGACTATTTTTTAAAAACATGACAATGATAAAAAAATTTCCCAACTAAAAAATAAACACTTCTTCGCTTACTTACATTTTAATGGTCATGAATATAAACTAATTAATTCTCATTGTTTTAATCAATTATGATTACAGTAAAACTCATTTCGACTTAAGTGCTTTTAACCTCAGGTTTTTGGAAACCTCAAGTTTTTACCGGCCAATCAGAGTGTGGCCGCGACGCTCTAATTGCCCAGTGCAATAAACAACGCCGTACGCTGTTGTGCGACGCCCGCGCGGCCCTGGACAGTAAAAACAAAGTAATAATAACTCTTTATTTCGTCAGCCAATATCTATACAAATGATGAAATGAGTCAATGAAATATTTTTATATTAAACTACATAAAGTATACGATCTTACCTTAAAATAAAAACGACAAAACAAAAAACGTTCCATGTTGCAACGGGGAGATCAGGCCGACTTTTAATTTCCACCCTTGTCATTTCTTAAGAACTCACCTACTGAGCAGAAGGCTTCGGAGACGAGCAATTCTATAAGCCTTTTTTTTAGGAGAGATGGTCTGGCTTCCTTGTCAAAATCCAAGCACTTTATAAATAATTTGATTGCAACCAATATGCTTGAAAAAATAAATAATCCAGTATTTTTAATTATTAGTCCAGATCAACTGGTTGCAGAGATAATTGATTCTTTTGTTGGCGGTAAACACAATATGTTGTCTCTATGATTCCCCATAAATAAGTACAATTCTATATCTCGCTTATCCTGGAACATATCATAATAAAAATAGACATATAAGGTAAACAACCCAAATTCCGGTCGCCTACCTAATACCGGTCGCTGGTCGTCACGGCTCAATCATTGAAACATGATAAAATCTTAGTCGGTCCTATTTGGTAATGTCTTGAGCTGATGTAAACAGATAGTTTCGATCTACCATAGAGTATAAAAACTTTTAAAATCAGCTGACGCAACAATCATTCCGAAAGCTATGGTCTACTGCGGTCACGATTGTCCCCGTCTGCAGGGGGCTTTAGAAGCGAGGTAAGTTAAATAAGCTTCTAAATGCTAAATAATACTAATTGTGTCTAACAAAAAGTTAGCTTCAAAACAATTAGTTTCTTTATTTATTACATAAATAAAATTAAGATTTTAAATTATTTTAACCCTTAAATATTTGTGACCGTATTTGGGAAAGTAATTTATTCGTTTTTCCTAATTACGGTCGATACTAATGGCCGCGTCCACAATTAGGATTTCATTCTTTATAATTACGGTTATTGATAATTTTTAAGTTTATTCTTTACAAATTCATTACATTAATTGTTGTTTCATTTTTATTTGTCCTTTGAGGACAAAACTCATTACCTTTTGGATACTTACGTGTTTTATCGACTACACCCGTATTTCGTTATAAAAAATAAACAAATAAAAACTTACACAACTGAACGACACCCAATTCTTTAATGATGAAATTATAAACCTACGACATCAAATTTGCATTGTTGGCTCATCTGCGTCGGGAGGAGTAGGGTAGAGATGTTGCAATTATTAGACTTGGCGGTGGAGGGGAATCGCATTGTTTTGAGGACACAAGAATTGATTATTTCTACAACTACTACTTTTAATAGACGGCTCTGCAATCTGATACAACAATTTCCCTTATACAGGGTGTCCCGAAATTATGGTAAAATATTTTAGTATATGATAGTACAGGTAAAAATAAGAAAAAAAGTTCATGTAAACATAGGTCCAAAAGTGCTTCGTTTTCCATCTGTGTGTCTGTTTGTGATTTTTACATATTTAATCATATCTCATGAACCTCTTAACGTATAAACTTCAAACTTGGTACATGGATGACCACTATTAAGACCTATTTTTTTATGAAGTATCAAATTTCTACTTTGTACCATTTCAAAATGGCGACTGTTTTTTGTTTTCAAAGCTAAATATCTTAAAAACCGTAAATTTTAGAAAAATTATACAAGAGACAAAAAAGTTGTGAAATTTAATCCAATTAACGCTGATATCAAGAATATGATGATCGGACGACTAATAACGGAGAAACTTTAATTTTTCCAAATAAAAACATGGACATTTCTGACAGTTTGTTCTAAAAGACCATGTTTTTATTCAGAAAAGTTAATATTTCTCCGTTATTAGTAGTCCGATCATCATAATCTTAATATCAGCGTTAATTGGATTAAACTTCACAACTTTTTTGTCTCTTGTATAATTTTTCTAAAAGTTACGGTTTTTTAAGATATTTAGCTTTGAAAACAAAAAACAGTCGCCATTTTGAAATGGTACAAAGTAGAAATTTGATACTACATACGAAAATAGGGCTTAATAGTGGTCATCCATGTACCAAGTTTGAAGTTTATACGTTAAGAGGTTCATGAGATATGATTAAATATGTAAAAATCACAAACAGGCACACAGACGGAAAACGAAGCACTTTTGGACCTATGTTTATATGAACTTTTTTTCTTATTTTTACCTGTACTATCATATACTAAAATATTTTACCATAATTTCGGGACACCCTGTATATATAGTATTATTACAATCAATAACACGTTTACATGTGATTTAAAACTTGGTTTTCTTTTTCCTTAGGTACTGATTGTCAACAAACCTCGAGTAGCTAGCATGTTTTACGTAACAAAATAATTAAGCCATCCAAGCTTTTATTTCGATCATTCATGATTTTGAGCATAATTTTACACAAACATAATAAAATACTAAGGAACGAAATGATTAAAATCAAAGTTTTCGATTTATAGAAACTAGAATCAAGCACGTTCTACTAAAATAAATCATTAGTAGCTTTAGTGTCATGCATCGAAACACCATGGCAATAATGGAGATTTCACTATGTTATTTTTATCCACATTCGAACCTCTGCAAATCTGTAGGTGATGGTAAAGGTTCATCTTGGTTCATCATATATTATATTTCGCTACGTAATACACACGTTATTCCACATATACCTTTCAATTTAATCCATTTTACTTTGAAAATTAACTTATAAAATGTCGTTTTGGCCGCGACCGTAATTAGGCATGTTAAAACCGGTATTAGGAATGCAGCGACCGGTATTAGGGATAAAGGTTAGATAAATATCTCTTCATTAAACAATGTTTTACTAAATAGTATAATTTATTTTTGTGACATAAATATACTATTCGAAACTTCAATTATATTCTAAATTATTATTAGCCAAAATAAATTTAGCCTGAGCAGCTAGTTACCTCAACCGACCGGAATTTGGGTTGTTTACCTTATAGCTTCGTCTAGTTTATATATATTGTATATTAGTTAAAACCCTCCATTTTTAATTTTCCATGTCAGCAAACTTGTCAACTCATTCCTTTTAACTATATTATCATTTTGGGAAATTGATCAAATTCTATATCTATATTACATCTTAAAATGAATTATAAATATCATCAAACACGCTTTAATTCATTCATATAAGAAATAAATTTTTCGGAAAGAGGTATTTGAGTCAAAATGAATATTACGAATATTTGAATGAAAGGAATTGTCTGGTGCTTTTCAAAATATTTACAGTCTACTTGGAAATGTAGATGGGACATTGTAAAGGAATTTAATTTTGAATGAAACAGAACTAAATAAGGATGTAACTATTTTACATCGCAAGTCTTTCTTTTTTATTGTCTTAATTGTCTTAGTAAAAGTCAATGAGAGAAGGGTCAACGTGATTTTTAATATAAAAAATTTTAAATGTATACATTCATTAATGAAACTACAGAGTAGGCCCTATCACTTATTTCCTTTTTAACAAATGTGTAAGCTTTCAGTTCGGTCCATGTTTTTTTTGCCTTATTTTAATAAAGTACCTGGTGGACCGAGCGTGCTCGGTATTATTTTATGTTAACCAGTTCATACAATTACTAAAAAAAATTTAAATATATTAATGCATAGTTACACTTTTTACTTTTTTTATGTAATCTTTATCCCTCCCAAGCTGCATGTTCCTAAATGGTTGTAGTTTGCAAACACATGTCATGATTACTTGATTTGCTTACAGTTTCCTTGTTTATTTCGTTGCTATCATGGCAACTCATAAGGCCAATGTTAAAATTTTACAATTTAAAAATTCATTTTATTTCGTTATTAGTTTTTCTCTGGCCAAGTAATCTGCATAGAACATGTTTTTTTAGTCATAAATTACTTATTTCCAGACTTTGAAGGAAATCCTCGGAGCCGTTTTTGAGATCGTTGTACAAACAAGAAAGAAAGCAAGAAAACATACACACAAGTATACAAGATAGCATTGTTCATATAAGAGTATAGGATAAACTTTAAACACCATATAAACTCCAAAAATAGCTTTTTACTTTCTCCCCCCTATACATATTATATGGAGAATTATTGTTTTCGTCAAAATTTTCGAATTTGAGTTGTTAGTGGATATATTCGTTTTAGTCTCCCTGAATCCAAAAAAGTGGTTTTCGGCATGGTGTCTGTCTGTCTGTCCGTGTGTGTGGATGTATGTATCTGTGGATGTAAACAAAGCTAGAGACGAAACCAGTGGTCCGATTTTCATGAAATTTGGCATGTAGGTATAAAGCCGTGGTATCTCCAGGTGTATTTTTCATTTTTTTTTAAATTTTTTATTTTAAAGGGTATTTACCCCATAAAAAACCCAAAAAATACAAAAATCCAAATTTCTCAAAAACGGCTCTAACGATTTTGATAAAAATTTCATGGTTTTTATTGCTTAAGATGACAAACAAAATGACACCACTCGCATGTTTGTAAAAATTCAGGTTCAAAAGTTATGGGGGTTTAAGTGTTAAAAAATTCATATTTTTCAAATTTCACAAAATCTGTAACCTCTAAAAAAATGTACTTTCAACCATTAAATTCGTCATGAAAAACTAAATAATTTAGTATTTTGAGTCATTACTCTACGTCAACTGGTTGCGGAGATAATTGATATTTTAGTTCGGCGTTAAACGCAGTACGTTGTCCAATGTTATTCTTATGACAAATATTATAAACCGATATCTCCGTTATATACCAACCGATTTTGATAAAATTTGGTATGTGTTTGTGTGATGATTAATTCTTAATTTGTTTTATTTCGTTATATAAGTTTTCTAATTTTAAATTACTTTAAGGGAGAAAGTATGTGTCAGTTTCCTGATACCGTTTATTGTATTTTTTTTATTCCTTGCAGGTTTGCCAGTCACAACAGATATAACCATTGTCATCATATTATTAATATGCTTTGCTATAGTTGTGAACCCTATCAAGAAAATAAATAGTATTTTCCTTTCTCTCTTTCTGCGGACATATCGTAATAAAATCTAATGCTAAATGGCTTCTTCTAGTTGAGTACTGGTGGATATTGATTAAAAAAAAGCAATTTTCACATACCTTCACCTGCAGCAGCAAACCTGCTTACTCATTTCCCATGACGTTCGTACCGAGAAAAATCATAAACCGCTATGTTAAGGTGCACTTTGTTTTTAAACATTTGAGATCCGCCTATTATGCGGGACTGGTGCAAAGGGGCTGTTAAAAATTTAAAATATTCTAAGCGATTAGTCACATAATTATTGAATTAAAATATGAATTAATTGAAAAAGTATGTGTCAGATTTCCGTTTATTTTTTAAATAAGCCTGAATAGAATTTGATTAGATTTACAAATTAATCACTCTAACACTAAATTCAAAAGCAAGAAACTTATTTCATTCAATGCAAATTGATTTATTGCCACATAAGGTCAGGGGTAAAACACCAATAACATCTGAGTTGGGGATTTCATCAGTAATTAATATGGGTTGAGAGTACTGATTTTACTTGGCTTCAAAACAATGCTAAAAGTTCGCCTTTCTCTACTGAAGCCATTACAAGGTAAGTTCCAAGGACACACATAAATATTTGCTCGATCTCTCTTATGTCTGAAAATAACCTTAAATTCGAACTACAAAGTCAAATATGTCATGTGAGTGTAGTTGTTCGTTCAAGTAAATAAAAATACGTTATTTCCATTTAAAATAATATTTATCGTATATTTAATAATAAATTTAAAAAATACAATACCAGCAGATATACCCGCAGCTTCGTCCGCTGGAAGGATAACTCATTTAAATTAAATCACATTATGTTATGTATAATTTTTTAGGAACAATTAACAAATGGACTGATTTGGGCCATGGGCATGCACTTACACCCTTAAGTTGCAGCTGGTAATTCCACCCGTGATTGAAATGAACAGGTGTCCTCAAAATGTTTTCCTCACGATTAGCAAATGCTATGAATTAGCTTCCTCTCATTTGCCAATACAGAGATTAAGGATATAAACAAAGAGATTAAGGATCTTGGGATATAAACAAAAATAACTAGGGTATACAGTATAAAAAAAATGCTAAGGGCGGGTTTTCGACTTGACATCAATCTAAATTAGCACGTTTTTGAAAATAGACCGAAAAATAGCTATACGAAAACGTAGACTGTAAATGTCTTGGCCAAAAACCTATTTCCCAAACGTTTCTCATCCACATTAAAGAGGGGTCACTCAGCTATCGATAAGGCAAAATTATTGTGAATTCCATATCACATACGCAAACCCTGCTGAAATTTTAATTTTGGGAACTCAATTTCTAGTGTATGTACACAATCGAACCAAAATGTCCATACTGAGTTTCAAGATTTTAGTTCGAGTACTTATATTAGTTTATTAGACGGACAATCCACTTTACAAAAGATATAAAGAATATAGTACTGGGCATCTGGGGGCCCCTAAACGAAAAGTTATCATGGTCTGGTGCTTACGGTGAGTACTACGGCAACAGCTTCTTCCCTATAAGGAAAATTCGCTAAAAGAAAAATGGTATTCCACTTATCATCCGATATAATTGAGGCTGCCCCTGTTCGGATTCCGGAAAAGTTGGATAATCTAGGTATTTTAGTAAAACTACCTACACGCGCTGCTCAGCAGCTTTTGTTTATTGTAATAATTAGCTGTTTATTAAAATTTCTATTTCTGAAATAATTTTAATCAGGTACCTGGAGGACCGAGCCTTGCTCGGTGTTATTTCATGTTTACCAGTTACTATAAAATATTTCAATGTCATAAAATTGATAAATAGAAACATTTTTTATTGTTCCATGACCACTCACTGTATTTTTTATACTCTTCATTCCACTCACTGTATTTTTCCTTGATGGCTGTAGATTTTAAGCAGCTGTTATGATTACTTCATATGTTTACACTTTCCTTGTTTATTTTCGCTGCTATCTTGGCAACTCATGAGACCATTATTAAAATTTGACAACTCTAAAATTCGATTTATTACATGATTAGATTTTCTCTGGCCAAGAAATCTGCATAAAAGACGTTTTTAATCATAAATTACTTATTTCCAGACTTTGAAGGAAATCCACGGAGCCGTTTTTGAGATCGTGCAAACATACAAGCAAGCAAGCACGCACGCACGCTCGCACGCAAGATAACATTGCTCATATAAGAGTATAGGATAGGATAATGTAAAAATTTCAGTCTTTTCCTTTACATTTTGAACCTCCGAGAAAACTTGAAACTTTAATTTACTCACCGAGACCTTTCATTCAAATGTGACTAATGTGAGTGTCAGGCTATGGTTTCCTCAACCGTTCTTAGGTACATGAGGTCATATATACAGATGCCTTTAATTGCTAATAAGTTAGATATTAATCTTTAGCATAGTGCTCATGTCAATTATTTGCCTAAACAGTGTAGGCCTAAGGACGCGCGATTGTTCTCATCTTTCGCATAACAACTCCCGTTCATATGTATGGTTGGTAAAATATATAAACACTAGCTGGTCAACCCGGTTTCATCCGTGGAAAATGGAAAAACTTCCTTGGAATCATTTAATTTGTCACACTTCAATATAGGTTGCCATGACAATTTCTTAGGCTTACCTATAGTTTAACATTGAAACTTTGAGGTACCATAGGGCGTAGGCTAGAGGACATTTTGAAAAATCCTTTCTTAGTGGATGCTTACGCCCTAAGAGGGACAACCATGTAAATTTTCTAGGTAAAATCGCTAGGTAAATTTAAATGTAAATTTTCTAGGCAAATTTTCTAGTAGTACTATGGGCTGTGCGATTATAGGTGAGGTGAGTGGTATTTGACAATATGTAGTAGATTCTCTTTCACAAATATTCGCGTCACTAGCAAAGATTTCCCCGCCGTTTTCCCACTAGGGTATGGGCGTGAATTCTTTAAAAATGGCGCTTACACTACTCCCAGCGTTGTACTCCCGTCGTTGTGTATTCGCAATAGGAAATGCGCTCGGTTGTTTTTTACGGTCGTTTACAACCAAACTTTTTAATTTGTGGGAGGCTATCTCTTTGATGTGTAAATATTATTTAGTGATTGAAATTTTAATTTTTGCAAATTGTAGGGTCAAAAGGGGGATTTAAATCCCCATGACCCCCCCTCCTGTATTTTTGCTTCTGAAGTAGACCTGTTAGACCTAGGATTTACCAGATTAATGTCTCAGAGTCCCAACTGATAAAACGGCAAATCTGGGTAGTATGAAGTACAAAAATAGCTGTTCATATTTCTGTATAAGAATATCGTTTATGGAACTATTGCCCTCGATATAGCCGTCGTATACTTCGAATCACTGGCCACAGGCTGAGTCCATGTGGGTTTAACAGCTGGAGGGGGGGGGGCGGGAGTGCGCTGAATCGGTATGGGATTTGTTGTGGATTGCCGCGCGTGGGCAGAACAGTCCCCCTGCGAACTCGGCGCGCTGAATCAATTAATTACGCCACCGGGACAGGGCGAGTGCCGTCGCAAATTCGACCGGTATGTCAAGGCATGCTTGGTTCTACCTTCTACCTATTCCTCATAGGCTTTGTAATTCAACATTCTCATGTTGAATTAAGTACACGTGGTCTATGAGGGTTATGTAGAGCAGGTTTAATGTGGCTAAACGTCAACTAGCTTATTTATTTGAGAGGCAAAGTTATTTGGCTATACCTTTTCAATCGCCTGGTGCCGTCCGATAGAAGAGAAATTTTGGCGAGCGCCGCGCTGCGCCATGCACACTTATGCTCCATGTCTGAGCAGCCGACACGACGATACATTTTTTTCAACCCTATAAATGCGACAAAAATCCGGACTTATTTATACGGATGTCACGATTTTTTGTATGGAAATGCCAATTGTTTCGATTTCATTATTGCCAATAGTTTTAATGGTGTTTATAGTATTAAAGACATTAAACAAAATATCACTACCCGCTGTCAAGAATTATATTTTTATAAAGATTTAAATACTAACAAATTTATTATGTTCAAATTTTTCAAAAATTGTAATCTTTTATCAAAAATTAATGGCGACCTTGAATTTGGATATGAAAATGGATAATCCAATATTTAAGTTATAATAAAAAAATAAAAAACAAACTGAGCAACATTAGAAAAAGAAAAATCCAAATCTTATGAAAAAAGCTTTACGATTTTGTTCACATTTTGTAATTTAAAACCCTTCAGGGTACCTACGACACCATTTAATTATATGGTGACTTTAACAATGCGAATTCCATACTATATATCATATCATTACAAAACTGAAAGGCTTACATTATGATCCAAGATTTTGTATTGTTGTCTGATCTAGCTTTCAACGCCGAACGCAGGAAACAAAGAGGACAAAAGACTGATGATAATGCTTCGGCATTGAAACCTAGGACTCTACATTAAAAACATTTTGTATCGTAAGGTAAGCCTTTATTACATTAATAATGTTAAATAACAATCCAGAGGCTATACTCCAAATCCAAAAAAAAATTCTTTTGTCTGCTTCTAGTAAATCTCCATTTTGATCTCTAATAAATTATATACAAAAAATGTAAAGGCCCTAGAAAAATTAATTCTGTCGAATGGTGTGGCATTTACCTCTTCTATTCTAATAATAAGTAAATTTACTAAAGTGTACGGAGATTTACAACACCTACAACTCTTCGATTTCTATAAAAGCGTAAAACCCCTCGAATGTCATAATAATTTTGTCTGAAAATTATCTAAGAAATCTAATTACTTCTTACTTCTTTCTTTTGGAGAGTCGTCTCGATTGACCACGTAGTGACTTGAGACCAGGCAGTGAAATAGGTTAGAGAAGGAAATAGGTTAGGGTTTCTCTAGAAAAACGCCGAAGACTTACACTTCATCTAAAGTTTACAGTTACCGCTCAACAAGGTAGTCCCTAGGTTTAAGATTGATTCTGTTATTACTTTCAATTTGTATAATTCCATTCAGGTGTTTTTGGAAAAAAATTGCCCTTGCGTATTCAGGTTTTGACTAAAAAGTGTTAAGTTATGCATTACAGAGATGCATTTTAACCTCGAATTCCAGAATCATTTTGTCTGAAGATTATGTAAGAATCTAATTGCAGTTGAGTGGTTTCAGACAAACAGCCCCAGAGATTGAACATCAAATGACTTTGATGCTCGAGCAAGTAAAGCTTCACATGACTTTAATTAATTTGTGGAATTAATTACAACAATTTGGAATTCCTATTAATTTTAATGAAAGGTTGCACCGATAATTGAATTTACTGTCACTCTGGAAGAAAGTTTTTCAAACAATGAACAGGCGAAATGCGGTTAACAATTTAGAATTGATATAGGTTCCTTCATGTTTCTGAACAAATCGTATCATAATAGTTACGGTTCCAGTTCTATATCAGTAAAATTTACTGACACATTATTCCTCTATAAACGTTACTATAATAGTAATTACGCAACTAGTGCGGGAAGTAGGTGTTTACGTGCGAGCATGATAGTTCACGCGCGACGCTTGCGGAGCGCGGGAATGTCATGCGAGCAACGTAAACACCTTCCCGGATGAGTTGCGTACGATAGTTTTCACGGCACTACCAGCAACAAATATACGGGTAAGTAAAAAACAACACTTCTATAAAAGTTAAAAAGTTTTAAAATATATTAAATAAACTGTAGACAGAAAATACGAGCAAAACGATATTCTTGTGATTTGATTTATTGATTGATTTATTGATTGAGCCCAATTGCCATTTTCATGTTTGGGTTTGTTGTGATAATATACAAAGCTTAAAAACTAAATAAAATGTCCATTTTATGAACTACTAGCAGAACCCGTGGCTTCGCTCAGGATAAAAATTATCGTCTAACCTTGATATGAAGAATCTAGAGGACTGAATAGAAAATATTTATATCAAGGAATATGTCATGTAGAGATATGTTTGTTTTATGGCGGAATGTAGGATAAAACGTAGATACCACAGTAGGATGTAGGGTACCACAGTAGACAGTGAAGGTTTTCTTTTCACCATTATAACTCGAAAACGGCCAGACCGATTTTAACACAAAGTGTGTCGATTTTAAGATACTTCTTTGTAGATTTACCAATACGTCCCTGGATTGTCTAGTAGGGCATCAATTAAGTACAGTAAAGGGCTGAATGTTCGAAACAGTTATGGTGCTATCCGAGGGCAGTATTTCAAACTCGATTCACTTAGTTTTTAACTTAAAATATGGGCGGATGGTAATAATTTAAGATCAACCACTGATTGCAGCATTTATTTTTCCGTGAAAAGCCGGGACACCGTCGAATTAGATGAAAAATGTATTTGCCAAATTATTGTAACTGGCATGATTGTAATTCAAAACATAAAGACCGGCCTAAGGAAATAACTATAGCTCCTGCTGCCTAAAAAGATGGTACCACATAATGAGCTTATGATTAAACGTATAAGGTACGAAACTTAACCAAACGTAACTTTTATATAGTACGAATAACCTAACAAGATCATCAAAACAACCGCAAAACCATGATAAAAGGAATCAAATTATAAATCAGCTGTAACAACGTATCCGTTTGTGAAGCTAATATGCTTGATTTGATAAAATTTGAAATTTAAACAAAAGATCATCCATTACAATAACCTTTTCAAAGGGGCATTTTCAAAGCTTCAGCTACACCAAAAACCTCTAAAAACCTTGAATTAAAAAAATCCGTTCTTGGTGAATGCTAACACTCTGTAACGGCGGCTGCACAGCGACCGCCGACGGCAAAACGGCCGCGCGCCATTTCTGCCGCCCAGTGTGTAAGCTCCCATTTAAATATTCAGACTACTGCTCGAACGGCGGCAGAAACCGAAATTGCCGCCGCGGCAGAAACCGCCCAGTGTGTAACCAGCGTTAGGAACGACCATGCAAATTTTCAAGGTTCTAGGTTAAGTAGTTTTGGCTGTACAATGATAGGTCAGTGGTATTTGACAAAAATATAGTAGAAAAGATATATAAATATAACTTACAATCAGGGATTTGTATAATTTATAAATTTTTACATAAATAGATCAAAGAATCATATCATTTCAGCACTTTCTGTTTGTGACTGAAAAATCAGTGTTCTTTTCTCTTTCCATCTTACCGGGATTTAGTCTCAAGACTCAGCCACAAAAGGCAGTATGCTCTTCACGTTTAAATCTGCGTACGTAGAATTATACGAAACACCAAATCATCGGACAGGCATAGATGTAATAAAAAAATAATTAGGAACGCCTACAGGAAAAAACGATAACTCCCGCTACCGAAATATAGATGGTGCCACTTAACTGTTTTATATAGTACATAATTATGCCTTGAAACAAATCAACAAAAATCAATGAAGCCATCATCAAAGAAATCAATTTATTATCATCTGTATCAACGTATACATTTCCGAAGCTAACTGCCAGCTGATAGTTTTATGAACATTAAAAATGTAAACAAAAATCGTCCAACATACTTTTAAATGAGAAAATTTGAAAACTTCGGCCTCGCCAAAAACCCCTTTATACTACGAATTTTGTAAAATCCGTTCTTAGCGGATGTCTACGCCCTAAGAGGAACATCCATGCAAAGTTTTAAGGTTCTAGGTCAAGTAGTTTGGGCTGTACGATGTTTCCACTGAGTGGTATTTGACAAATATATAGTAGAAGATGATGTGTGAAATAGTCTTCAATGTTGTAATAACAGTTTTCGCGTCAAGTCGTTTTTTTAAACTTCTTTTGCATTTGGAAATGTCATTAATTTTCTTGATGTTTTCTTGTAAATTATTATAGATTTTTATTGACATGTATTATGGTCCTTTTTGATAAAATAATGTTTTACATGTTGGTATGTTGATTTGGTTTTTATTTCTTGTATTGTAGTTGTGGGTGTTCATTTGTAGTGGAAATTGTGATTTATTCTTCTGGACAAAACAGGCACTTTGTAGAATGTACATTGATGGAAGAGTTAAAATTTTATGTTTTTTAAAGAGAGGACGACATGAATTTATTTTAGGAATCTTAAAAAGAGTTCGTAAGGCCTTTTTTGAAGGATAAATATATTTTTTTATTTATTACTGAGACCCCAGAACATAAGGCATATGAAATTTGAGATTCAACGTAGGCATGATAAACCGATTTAGTAACGTTGACGGAGCAACATCTTAATAAAGTCTTGATAATAATAATAATAATAATAATAATAATAATAATAATAATAATAATAATATTTTTTTGTTTTTGGGTAGGAGGTGGAATGCGTTTACGCACACTGAGGGGCTCGTTGTCCCCTCAGTAGTGTCGGACTCCCACGAGCTCGATGTCCCGTGAACTACCGACTAAACCACCTCCCTCGGCACCGAGGACACTAGCCTGGAACTGTTTCACACATTACTTCGGGCTAGGCCTTTGATATTACGCCGCTAGGGCAACCTCCGTGGGGAAATGCTGAGGATTAAGGCCGATCGAGGTCGACCTTTTTCGCCCGAAGAATGGCCTGTACGTAGTGCTGGACACAGTTCCAGTTGCCCTCTCCCTGGAGCATAGCTCCGACGATGTTGTTTGGGCTGACGATCACGCCGATCTCAGATGAAAGTGAGGCTCGGCGGACGTGCCAACGGTCGCACTGAAAGAAGGTGTGCTCGGACGTATCTGGGATGCCGGGGCAATACAGACAGTCCGGGCTGGCGACTTTGCCCATCCGGTGCAGATAGGCTCGGAAGTACCCGTGTCCAGAAAGAAACTGGGTCACGTAGTAATCGACCTCGCCGTGCTGCCGCTCCAGCCATGGTCGGACGGAAGGTATGACCTGGAAGGTCCAACGTCCCCTCGGCTCGGCTTCCCAGTCGCGCTGCCAGGAGTCGAAGCTGCGATCGCGCTCTTCCCTGGCAGCTGTTTCCCGGCCCACTTCAGGCCTCCTCCGGTAAATCGCCTGCCTCTCCCTCGCGAGGAAGAGGACGGGGATGACTCCGGCGATCACCATCACAGCAGGCTCGGAGACTGTGCGGTAGGCCGAAGCGACCCGCAGAGCTCCTCGACGCTGGATTCGGGCAAGCCGGTCTCGGAAGACTCGCTTCTCGAGTGCGTGAGCCCATACCTCCGCCCCGTACAGCAAGACTGACTGGACGGCAGTCATGAGCAGACGGCGCTTGCAGGAACGAGGACCGCCGACATTGGGCATAAGCCTACCAAGTGCAGCGACACCCTTAGCGGCTTTGTCGGCAGCGCGCTGGATCTGCTCGCCGAAAGACAGTCTGCTGTCGACCATGACTCCCAGGTACTTTGCAGCAGGCTTAGTCTCGAGTGTGACGTCACCTATCTGCACCGGGAACACGGTGTTTATTCTCTTTTTGGTGAGGACGACGATCTCCGTCTTACTGATAGCCAGGGACAAGCCGTGATCTCGCATCCACCCGTTGACCTTGGCCATTACAACGCTGAGCCTCAGTTTTGCCTGCTCGACGTTCCTCGCAGCGATCAAGGCAGCGACGTCGTCAGCATAGCCAACGAGCCGGGTCTCATCGGGCATGTCTAGCCTCAGCAAGCTGTCGTAGGACACGTTCCAGAGATCTGGTCCGAGAATGGACCCCTGCGCAGCCCCGGAAGTGATGGGAATGCGCCGCTGACCTTCGGTCGTGTCGTACAACAGAACGCGGTCTGACAAATACGCTTCTATCATACGCAGGAGGTAGGAGGGAACTTGGAACGTATGCTCAAGCGCCCACAGCATATCGCTCCACCTGGCGGAGTTAAAAGCGTTCTTCACGTCGAGCGTGACGAGAAGGACCACGCGGCGCGACCAATGGTTGTGATCCTCCGCCCTCCGCACTGCCTCAACTACCTCCTGAATAGCGTCGATGGTAGAGCGGCCGGATCTGAAGCCGTACTGCTGCGGGGACAAGTCCCCCGCAGAGACGATGGCCTCGGTCAGCCTGACGCGCAGGAGCTTCTCAAGCACTTTCCCGGCCGTGTCGAGCATACACAGGGGTCGGAAAGAAGAAGGGGTCCCCGGTGTGCTCTTCGCCTTCGGGATAAGAACAAGGCGGGCAACCTTCCACGAAGAAAAGAAAACGCCTTCCGCCAGACACGCGTTGAACATATCGAGCAGAAGCCTTGGATTCAACTCCGCAGCGAGCTTGAGCACCTCCGCCGGAATGCCATCGGGACCGGGCGCTCTTCTGGGTCGTAGGTATCGGACGGCAGCGGTGAGTTCCTCTTCCCGGAAAACTGGGAAGGCGCCTACCTCTCCGAATTCCCTGACTGACCGAACTGGGTGGCTGGGAAACAGTGTATCGACGACGGCGGCCATGGCTTGTGGTTCCATGACCGCAGGTGGTGAGCGAGCCCCTAGCTTCTGGGTTACAAGTTTGTAGCCCGTCCCCCAGGGGTCGTTGTCGATATCCTGACACAGCTGTTTCCAGCACCTGACTTTACTCCGGTTGATGGCACCGCGGAGCTCTCGGCGGGCCGCTCTGTGCTCAGCCGATCTGGCATTTGCAACAGGGCGGTTCCTGGCTCGCTGCGCAGCTCGTCGGAGACCAAGGCATCTCCTCCGGAGTTCCGCGATTTCAGGCGTCCACCAGTAAACCGGCTTCTTCCTGTGGCGGCGGGAAACTCCGGGCATCGACTGCTCACACGCGGTCGCGATGAGACGCATCGTCGATGCTGCCAGATCTTCGGCACCTGTGAAATTCACAATGCTCTGGTCTTTAATTACTTCTTTAAAAGTGTCTTTGCTCAGACGACTGGTGTTCCAGCGTCGAGCCAGAGGAGCAGGTTCAGCGCGCAAGCGCGCACCCTCGGGAAGGACCTTGAAGAGGATCCCCTGGTGGTCGCTAGAGGAATACTCCTCGCAGACACGCCAGTCGGAGATCCGCTGGACAATCGCTTCAGAGGCAAGGGATATGTCAGGGATCGTCTCTCTGCACCCCGGACGGCGAAAGGTGGAAATGCCGCCCGTGTTAAGGATACAGAGGCCCGACCTGGCAGCCGACTCGAGGACGTAACGACCTCGAGTATCGGTCCGCGGGGAACCCCATTCCACGGCCTTGGCGTTAAAATCGCCACCGACTATGACCCCGCCAGAGATTTTCCTGATCTCATCCTCAATGGAATCGACCATGTGGTGGTAGTCTCCAATCGGTTGGTTTGGCGTGAGGTAACAGGAGAAGATGGTGAAACCCCTGCTCCTCACCCAAACGAAGCCGTTGCCCGATCCGGAATCGAGAACAGGCACCTTCCCGAGGTCCAAGATCCAAATCGCCGCAGTGCCGGAGGGATCCGAGAACCACTGCGCGGAGCGTCGGTTCTGGTACTGCTCACTGAGAAGCAGTAGGTCAGCACCCTGCTCCGTGTCGAATTAGAACAGCAAGTCGTTTGCTGTCCTGCTCCTCTGCATATTAAGTTGCAGAATACTGATCATTTCTTTTGTGTTTGGCGAAGCTCCTGGATGGCCCGCCTGTACTGCCCGCAACGACCAGACCCAGTGGAATGCTTGACCTGGTCGCCCTTCAAGCCGGCTTCTGTACACAGGACACAGGACAACGCTGCATTGCATGTGCTGGCCTTGTGGTCCTGGCCGCCGCACTTGAAGCAGAGCTTGCTTCTATCGGGTCCAGGGCAGCGATTAGCTACGTGACCGAACCCCAGACATTTAAAACATCTGGAGGCCACGAGCTTCTCGCGCACCCGACAGCTCACATACCAGACTTTGAGGTGGCCCTTCTCCAGGAGCTTCGCAGCTGCTCTGGCTCCCAGCGTGAGGATCGCCACCTTCTGACCCCGAGCGTTCGCCTTTGAGAGGAAGGTGTTCACCTCGACGTTGTCGCCGATGGCGGATTTGACGGCAGCGGTCACCTCCGCCTCGGTCGCCAACTCGTCAAGGTCCCTCACCTCCAGCGTCGACTTTGGTTCGAGAACGCGGACGGTCGCGTTCGCCCCCAAGATGGTCTGCAAGACCTCGCTGAAGGCGGTTTTACTTTTGGAGGCGTCACCGAGCTCGACCAGAAGATTGCCGGCTCGGGTCTTCCTCATGCCCTTGATGACGGCACCCTTCTCATCGGGCTTCGCTTTGCTGCGAATTTCGCCCAGCAAGTCGGCGTAAGATTTCCCCCCCCCGACGGCTTGATGAGAAGAGCGTCCGGCCGCTGCTTGCGGGACTTCTTCCTCGACGCCTTCTTCTTGTCCTGGGTGCCAGGCTGGCTTCCAGGCTGCTGGGGAGGGTCTCTCTTCTTCCCCCTCTTCCTGACGACGTCGGTCCATTTTTCGGGTTCCGATGTCTCCCCTGGACCGTTTCCTCGAGGCTTCTTCTCTGCCTCCGGTTGGGCGGGGCTAGAAGCGGCTCGCTTTCCACCGGCCGGCTGAGCCTTGACCCGCAGCGATGGAGTCGTCTGGGTCGACGCGGCCACCGTCTCACAAGACTGCCACGACCTCCTTAGCTGGACAATGTGCTGCAGACCGGCCTCCAATTAATTGGACAATGCCATCCTGCACGTCCTTGCTAATGTTCTTCTGCCGGGCGGTCGCGGCCTTCATTACAGCCAGGGTGTCTAAGCACTTTTTAAGGTGCTCCTCCTCCTGCTGCCTGGCGAGCGCGATGACCGCGTCAAAGGGAAATGATTCGCCGTTCACCGGCTCGTTGTTACCGGCGGGTGCCTCCACGGTGGCCACGGATGTTCTAGCCACCGTTGAGGCAGGTGTCGCAGCGCGGGATGGGGGCGATCTCGTGAGGCGGGACCTTCTTTCGAAGGGGCTTGCCACCCCGTCGTCGATCCCGCTCAGAGGAGAACGCTGTTGGCTGTTTTGTGGGGTTAGGGTACCCCGTTTTGACCTCGCACCATTTGAATCTTTTCGTTCTTCAGAGCTATTCATGGCGTCTGGATTAGCCCCCAGGACTGGGCATTGACCCCCCAAACGTACCCCAATGAGAAAGTCAGACCGACCCATCACCAGAGAAACTATATCCGCGCTCGACCGTTTCCAAAACACCGGCGGTCCCAGACGAGCAGTGGCCTCGGCAGAGCCCCCCCGTGACCGCAGCAGGGCCCTATCCGGTCGCCAACCGGCACCGCCACGGCCAATGGGATTTTCGCCGGCTGATAGGGCAGCCAGGTCAGCTGGCTGGGCTGACCCGGGCCCCTGTACTATCCGGCAGCCTGGGAGGTGCAGAACCCAGTTTTTAAGCTGTACCCTCTGCTCGTCCTAGACCTCCAGCGCAATGGAGGCTGAAGAACACAGTCACCCCGGCAAATAGGCCGGAATGATTTAGAAAAAAAACAACCGGGCTATTGAAATGAACCGGAGAATGGAGTTATGAAAAGGAGACGCGAAAAAGGACCAGTGCGCCCCCCTCCCCTTTTAGTCGGCTCTTACGACAAGCAGGGGATACTATTGGACATTCTGTCCCGGCCCAACACGGGAAAATAATAATAATAATAATAATAATAATAATAATAATAATAATAATAATAATAAAAATCTTTATTGCAAAAGACAAAATACATTGCATTGCAAGCGTCAAAACAGAACAATAGATTATGTTTTACACATTTTTCCACTACGATGACTGAACATCACTGCCAAAATTGTAATCGCGATAAACACCTAAAATTTAGTTTGCCCAGCGGCTCATCATGAATTCGTCGACTGAGTACAGGACTTTGGACACCAAGAGGCGTTTTAGTCGAGACTTGAATTGATTTTTGTTTTCAGAATTTTTGATATCTTCAGGGAGTTTATTGAGGAACTTAATACCAACCTATGAAGGTAAATTCTCAAACATCACAGTTCTGTTTTGTTGAGATCGGTATTCCTCTCTGCCTCTAGTATTGTAGTGGTGCACCTCACTGCCTCGTAAGAGTGGACATTTGTATTTGCAAAAACAGGCCACTTCAAAAATGTACAATGAGGGCAATGTCAGCAGTCCCAACTCCTTGAAGGCGTCTTTACATGAGTCTCTCGGTTGTAACTTGCAAATTATTCTTACTGCCTTTTTTTGCAGCTTGAATATTCTTTCCAGCCTGAATTTTGCACAACTACCCCATACCCTTATTCCATAAGAGATATGAGGGTAGATGAGGCCAAAATAGGCCATTGTGAGTACCTCTTTTGAACAGAATTTCGCAAGGTTGCGTAAAGCGAATATACCGGACGCAACCCTGCCACAAATGTGGTCAACGGGATTTTCCCAGGTCAGCCGTCTGTCTAGGTGCATTCCTAGGAATTTGACGGAATCTGCAGCCTCTAAGAGGTCATCATCCATCATGACTGCAGGCTGGGTGTCCAGATCCTGCTGCCGGAGGTAAAATGACAATACGTTTGATTTTGAATTGTTTGTTTTGAGATTAATTTCTGAAAATGTTTGAATACATGCATTCAGATCAATGAACGAGTTTACCTCCAGCTCTTGTTTTGTTGACGCTTTTAAGCAGATAGTTGTGTCATCTGCGTATTGGATCATCTTTCCACTTTGGATTGATGAACTGATGTTGTTGACGTACAGCAAAAAAAGAATTGGTCCTAGAATTGATCCCTGAGGGACACCTTGGACAATTTTTTTCTTTTTCAGAGAGTTGACCGTCAATTTCTACACACTGGAAACGGTTTTCCAGGTAAGACTTTAGCCACGTTAGTGGCAATCCGCGAATGCCGTACGTCTCTAACTGGTGCAACAGTGTCTCATGATGCACACAGTCAAACGCTTTCGAAAGGTCGAGAAATATGCTGAGCACATGTTCTCGCCTCTCAAGGCCATCGACAACCATTTCAATGAGATTATTTATTGCGTCAACTGTGGAGTTATTTTTCCTAAACCCAAACTGATTTGGAGACAGAATCTCGAAACGTTCAAGGAACTTCGTTAGCCTCTCCAGGAAAAGCTTCTCGAAGACCTTGCTCAAGGCAGGCAGAATTGAAATTGGCCTGTAGTTGCTAGCATTCAAAGGATCGTCCTTTTTGAAAATAGGAGTCACTTTGGCAAGTTTCAGCTGGGATGGAAAAACTCCAATTTAAAGGAAAAATTAATCAATTTGGTTAGTGGCTTCAAAATGTGCCTGAAGCAACGTTTGAACAACCACACCGACATTCCGTTAATGTCACAGGTTTTTTTGGGTTTCAAATCCTCAATTGTACGCGCCACCTCATCCTCACTGACAGGAGATAGAGCCATAGACGAAACCGGACCACCACATGGTATCAAGGGAAAAACTGGACTTTTGAAGGATGGATCCGGCAAAACAAGTGATGAAAAATATTTATTAAACTTGTTAGCCACTTGTTATGATTCAGAAATGATTTTACCATCGTTTTCAAGTTTGATTGATTCAACATTCTTGGTTGGCTTTGAAATATTATTAATGATTTTCCAAGCAGATTTTGAAAAATGTTGACAATTTTTTAGAGTACGATCGACATTATAAGCTTTCGCAGCTCTAATTACTTTTCTATAAATTCCTTTATGATTTCTGTAAAAGGCTTTGAAGTTTTGATTTTGAGTTTGAATGTAAATAGAATGAAAAAATTTCAATTTTTCTCGAGATATACGAATACCACGAGTAACCCAGGAAAATGATTGGACTGGTGGATTGATTTTGGATTTTTTAAACGGACAGGAACTATTTAAATGAAATATTAAGCAATTCTCAAAAACCTGGAACATGTTATCTACATGAGCGAAATTGTCGAGGAACGTCCATGATTGTTCCTGTAAAGCATTGTTTAGTATGGAAATGTTTCTAGGTTTGATGACTCTATTTAATTTGAAAGAGGGGGCTATTTTTTCCGGCAAGTGACCAGGGACAACTAACTCTTGAGCAAAGTGATCAGAAATGGCTGCGTTTACCACTGAGGTTTTGGAATTTGGAATGTTTGTAACTACATTGTCGATGGCCGTTCTCGACGTCGCTGATACTCTAGTTGGCGTATTCACGGACCAAATTAGATTGAATGTGTCCAGAATATCCCGTAACCGCTGGGTTTTGTGGTTGGTGTGGTTCAGAACATCAATGTTAAAATCTCCCATTAATATAAATGTCTTTTTACTTTCATATAAAAACTTCAAAAGATATTCCAATTTTTCAAAAAAAGAATCAACACACCAACTGGGGGATCTGTACAGACCGATGATATTAATTTTCCCGTATGACCCTAAATTTATCTTAATTCCACTAACTTCAAAATCAAGGTCTGTGCTTGTTTCAATTTTGAATGTTTCAAATTTCATTGAGTTTTTTACAAAGATTGCCACACCACCACTCTTAAACGATTTTCTGTAATAATATGATGCCAATTTGTAACTGTCAATTTTTAAAAATTCGATATCTTCTTCAAGGAAGCCATGCTCTGACACAATGAACACATCAGGCAATAGCTCCTCGCAGAGTAACGTAATTTCATCAATTTTGTTTGTTGCAGATTGAGAATTAATATGAACAATGCTAAAGTTTTGAGGAAAATTTGGAATTTTGGCTTTTTCGTTTCCGGACTGAGGTGGATAATTTTGAGCCGACGAGTCTGATTTAGGAAGTGATGTTGTTACCCTGAAGGTATCACAGGGGATGTTGCAAGTGAGTTTTTTTGCTTGGGCAGAGTACTTGACGACGAAGGTCCTGTGGCTGCGAAGATGGGATCATAAATATCCCACTGCTTATCTTCTTACAAAGGTGTTCTATATGGATGTCCCAGGATAAATTATTTGATATAGTGAGTCCAAGAAATTTCACGTTGCTGCATGGAGAAACAATAGTTTCATTTAACATCAAGTGGATGTCTTCTGACGAACCCTTGTTAAATGACATAAATTTTGTTTTATAATTTATAATGACATAAATTTTTATAATTTTTGTTATCTGTGCGGGGGAGATAACGAAAAGCGTTAGCCTATCTCTGCTGTTCAGCTACCGAGTAAGCCTTTCTAGGAATACGTCTTATCGACACACAGACGGGCGTACATCATTTGCGCGGTATGCGTAGAGCCAGGTAGAAGGGCTGTGTGTTCTGCGCGGTGAGCTCCAGGGGGCTCTCAGGTATATGCATCGTCTGCGCGGTGAGGGGTGACGGAAGCGGCTTCAGCGGAACACAATATCGTGGCCTTGCCATTTCTTTTACATTATTCCATTTTTACCAGTAACTTGTTATGAGTGGTTTTATTATTGTGCAATGTTAGTATCGAACAGGCTACTATAGTGACGACGATATAGGCAAACGTGCCAATGTAAACTAACAATATTCATGCAAAACATTTTAACCTGAGCAATTATATAATCCTTACTACAGAAATTCTTAAACTATAGATATACAAACGAAAATAGAATTGAAAAAAAGAAATTTTGATTACTAATGGTAAGTAATTGATTACCGCCAAATAAATTAAAGAACAGTATAACCAAACACGGGTTTGAAAAAAAATCGACAACAAATATTTTATAGTTGTTTATTTGTCAACGTTGCTACAAAATTAATAAAATGCTATAGATCACAATGCCGCATATTACTGTACACTCGTAAATATAATTGTAAAATAATACTCGTAAATTTAAATGTAATATATGGAACTACAGTATTTAGATTTCAACGTTTCAAACAGAATGTCTTTGGTAAATTCATAAAATACAAATAATATGTACAGTGTTAAATTAATTTTTGTATGTATTTTTTGTTTGTCTGTTAAAAACCAGATGGCATTGATTTTGTTCTCTTTTGTTGTTGTTTTAAATCCAGAATTAGTGCATGTGACCAACAATGACTCATTGACGCAGTGGCGAGTCAGATGAAGCCTCAACAACATGAAGATCCCTGTTCTCTCTTTTAATTTATCTTTTGTAATTTATAATAAAGTTTCATTGTTCAAAAAACAAGACTACTAAATATTCAATATACAGAAACAGGATTTATCACAGATCAAATTTTATACAGAAACTAAACATAATATAAAAAACGGTATGTGCGCTGAATACATGTGGCGGGGGGCGGCTGTTTGCGAATTGTTGTCGGCAGGCTGAGGCTACCTGGACGGGATACCGCGCAAATGATGAACGACCACACAGACGGCAACAATTGATTAAATACTGCTCTTTATTAACTTAAAGCTATTAACTGTACGTAGTCGCAACCTGGGAAACCAGCTTAGTTACAATTGAGATATGGTCGTCATAGTTAAAATGTGTATGTTGTGTTTATGTATAGTGTATGTAAATTATGTGATATACTATTTTTTCTTGAGTTGGCAACATTGAGCATTTACCGCACTCGTGCGGTAAATGCTCAATGCAAACTCTTTACCGCACTCCAGCTGATTGTTACCTCACTACAGCTGATATTTGCCGTAATCTTTTGTAAACGGCGACTTCCCACACTGAAACGGAAGCGGAAATCGGCTACTTACTAGTGTAGTGTTGCGAAAACTTAAGGCTAGTCAAAATACGGTCCAACATCAAAGTCAAGGTAATAGAAATGAAATTTATAGGATTTTGTCAGCAAATGTGTCCACAACATCATACTAAAAATCGGCAAAAATCGGAGTGGCGGAAAGCCGCCATTTTGGAAAAAACATCCGCCATATTGAATTTATGTAAGCCTTTAGTAAAACTGCAATAGTTTGACCATTGACTTTGAATGTATAAGGAGACAAACCATCCATATGGCCGCCTTGTGCCGGCTCCTCTTGCCAGCTCCACGTAGTTGACATCGCCGCCGTCAGAACGCGCTGCCCGCGCGCTCTGCGCTCTCTCTCACTCCCTCCACCTTGCCCCTCGGCCCCCTGCCGTGTGCTTCGGATGCCTCTCTCGCTCATCACTACTTCTCACTTCTCCTTCTCCCTTCTCCCACGCAACGGCCGTTCATAGCGAGTGGAAAGCTGCGAGTCGCTGCGAGATGTGCACGCCTTTGAACCTGAGCGCGGATCGGCGCGATGTCGTTCTCGATGAGGCAACGCGAGAGCTTGGCAATCTTATTTTTTGAACAAAAAAGCTATAAGATTGATAATATACATTTTCTTAATTATTTTGTAATATATCTGTATATTCTATAATTTGTTATCATCCCAGTACGGTGTTTTTTTAATGACCTGGGGGCTGTTTCATAAAACACCTGTAAAACAGGTCCTGTAATACAGGACTTTTAAAATAAAAAGTACAATGCCTGTAAAATCTGTTTCATAAAACTATTATAAAGATACAAAATCAGCTGTGAAATTTCACCTGTATTACAATAGTGTGCAGTATTTTGTTTCATAAAGTGTAGTGGCCTGTATTACAGGCCCTGTAAAATGAGTACAATTTTATTATGCTTAAGACCACCATAAAAGTTTAACAATCGATAACTATTTTGTTTTAACAATGTGATGGTGAGAGTACAGTCGACTCTCGCTAACTCGAAAGTCCACGGGACTGCGATTTTTCTTCGTGTTACGTATGGTTCGTCATAGGCATAGTTCGAGTTATAGAGGTAGACTAAATGAAAATTCGTGATATAGAGGTAAAGAAAAATGTAGTTTATACCCTACATCTTCGACAAATCCAAGCTTTTAACTTATTTAAATATTATATATCAATGAAAAATACAGTATTTATAATATTAGTACCTGGTGGACCGAGCCTTGCTCGGTGTTATTTCATGTTTACCAGTTCATCCAGTTACTATAAAATATCTCAATGTCATAAAATGTATCAATATAAACCTTTTTTATTGCTCCATGGACTCTTCATCCCACCTGCTGTATTTTCCCTTGATAGCTGTAGATTCCAAACAGCTGTTATTATTACTTCATTTGTTTACACTTTCCTTGTTTATTTTCGTTGCTATCACGGCAACCCATAAGGCCAATGTTAAAATTTTACAACTTTAAAATTCGATTTATTACGTTATTAGATTTTCTCTGGCCAAGTAATCTGCGTAAAAGACGTTTTTGAGTCATAAATTACTTATTTCCAGACTTTGAAAGAAATCCTCGGAGCCGTTTTTGAGATAAATGTGCAAGCATACAAGCAAGCATACAAGCAAGCATACAAGCAAGCATACAAGCAAGCACGCACGGCCGGACGATAACATTGCTCATATAAGAGTATAGGATAACCTGTAACTCACAAAAAAAGATATATCAATTCTGATTAAAAAGTCTGGAGTCTTCTGCTTAAACATGTAAAAACAATCATTACAGTATCGATCATAATTTTTATTAAATCAATAATATAAAGAGACTTTATTGTATCCCCTACAGCTACAAAAATCAACTTACAACTCTGAATATTACTTTATTACTTTATTAATGAATAAGACTTACAGTACGGTATGCAGTAAAAAACGTGTGAAACAAAACAGAGTAAACAGTAAGAACTCCGGGATTTCGTATTACAGAGGTCCGTTGTGAAAACTCGTGGTATGGAGGTAAAATTCGAGTTGTGGAAGTAAAGCGTGAATCGAATCCGTCTTAACTACTGAACTTCGTGTTATAGAGGTAATTTTTGTGAACCTTCGAGTTATAGAGGTAAAATATACCCGGAAAATTGGTTCATGTTATGAAAATTAGTTCGTGTTATGTATAGTAATTTCTTCGTGTTAGACAGGTTTTTCCAAGGGGATTAAAAATAATTCGTGATATCAAGGATTTTGTGATATTAAGGTTCGTGTTAGCGAGAGTCGACTGTATTTGTGACTATTAGAAGTTGAATTAGACTCAGGAAGTAGTTTTTAAGAAATTCTTGATCAAAATATATTTTTCTCTTTTAAACATGATGATATATTTATTACGAGAAATACAAGTAACGTGTGTTCAGTAAATCACTGTAACACTTGCTCGAAAGTACCGGACCGGTTTAATGACAGGTAAACTAAATAATGGTTAACATTATTTTGCAAAGCAGTTCCGACCAAAAAGTTCTAATTTTTGCTATATATGTCATATTTGCCTCATCCCCAAAATGTGATTAAGAGGAGGGGGGGTGCTCCCAGTTTTCAAATAATATTTCCATTGTGTAACCACTCATTCTGAAGGGCTTAATAAAAAAAAAAAAATGCCAAAAATCAGAGGTCAATCTAATGCTCTTAACTAAAGCAGCGAAAACTCAAAATCGCTTAAGATTGGTATTGTAAAGTACCTAAATGATATGAACCTCAAAAAGCAGTGTTTTATCAGACTAATCATGTACAAAATATATTTAAATTTAACTTTTAATCTTTTATTTAATTTAAAAGTTATTAACCGGTATGGGATTTTGGAGACGCACGAAATCAAATTCGAATTAGTTTTATAGCTTTAACATTTTTTTTAATGTGTGCGAATTGCAAACTGACAAATTTGAGTTGAATTAAATTCAAACATCATCTAAGTCAGAGTCAAGTTCATAAAGTGTATCTTTCTTTTATAATTTTTTTTTCAAATCTCTTATTGATTATATTACAATGTTTCGATTATCTTCAAATTTATTTAAAAACTCGCCAATCAAGTAATGTAGTGTTGAATGGTACGATGAATTTTTTATTAGATATAAGTTACATTTTTTTCAGTTTTATTTACTTTGGTGTTGTATAATATGGAAATGTTTTTCATTTCGTAATAAAAGATTGAATCAATTATACTTAACCTAATTTTAAAAAGTAAACAAATAAACTCCCTGAATTCTCTTGTATTACAGGTAAAAATTCACAGGTGATTTCATGACTGTTGAGTAATTTTTATGAAACAGTTATTACAAGCATTGTACTTTTTATTCAAAAAGTCCTGTATTACAGGACCTGTATAACAAGACTTTTTTGAAACAGCCCCTTGTAAGTGGTTGGTACGAACAATAATAATGTTTTCACAATCACAAAAACTACTTCTGGAGACCATTTCAACAACTAATAGTCATGAATACTTCCAAAACTACACTGTTAAATTTAAAAAGATAATGTGTAAAATTTTTATGGTAGTCTAAAGAATGATAATATTCTATCTAATTTACAGGGCCTGTAATACAGGCAGTATTAAATCCCCTGTAAATTGATTTAAAGTTGACAAATTTTATGAAACACATGATTCTAATATTTACCAATAATACAGGGAAATTCCCTGTATTACAGGCCCTGTAAGTTTTATGAAACAGCCCCCTGATTTGGTGATTGCTGCAAACCATAGTATTACTTTTTTTGGGATATTATAATTATTTTGCAATGTGCTGATGAATTTATTTTGTGTTCTCGGATATACCATTTGGGCTTACACTTAATTCTGCTATTGAAATAAAAGTATACGTAAATAATAAGTGGTTTGACCTCAAAATAAGGTTTAATTCAACATAATTGATCTATGTAAAACTTGACATTGATCTAGAGTTGTGTCTTATTCCAACAATTTAAATAAACAAAAACAAATAATAAAACCAAAGAAACATATGATCTATAACATTCTCCCCAGCTTATTTTTTACTTCAAACTATAGTCCGACAGGTAAGATGGAGGTCGTCGGGTTCTTGAACTCTGTCGCACAAGAGGAGGTGCTTGATTATCATCAACAGAGTTTCTCGAAAGAGGAGCATTTTCAATAGAGTTTCTGGGAACAGGAGGATCTTCACCACTGGTTACATTTTCTATAGAGCACTCTAAAGTATGATTCTCTGGAGAGTTTCTTATCAAATTTTCTTGAAGTCCAGGAGCTGGTGCAAGATGCCTAGTTGATATTGTCGTTTCTCTGCCATCTGGTAGTCTAACGTGGGCATAGTCTGAATTTCCTTCCAACAATATCACATCTTCCACAAGGGGATCATATTTAGACTGTCGAACATGTCTTTTCATGAGAGCTGGACCTGGTTTCATGAGCCATGTGGGCGTAGAGATTCCATTACTCGACCTTCTTGGATGTATAAACATTCTCTCGTGAGGGGAGCAATTAATTGTGGTACAGAGAAGAGATCTTATAGCATGCAGGGCCTCATCCAATCCTAATCCATTTAGTAGTATCTAAATTTCTGCTCTTGAGTGCCAACTCTATTGTTTTCCACAGTATTCCATTGTAGCGTTCAACCTGACCATTGCCTTGAGGGTTGTAAGGTGTGGTCCGACTAGTGGCAATACCATTATTGAACAAGTACTCTTTTATTTCTTGAGACATAAACGATGTTCCTCGATCAGAATGTATGTACGCCGGCATACCAAATACTGTGAAAAGATGTTTCAATTTAGATATAACAGTTTCTGATGAAAGGTCAGAGCATGGGTAAGCAAATGGAAATCTTGAATACTCATCTACAATCATGAGAATGTATCGATTTCTTGACGATGTCGGTAAAGGCCCTTTGAAATCAATATTTAGTCTTTCGAACGGGGCTGTTGACTTGATGAGCTTTCCTTCGTTCTTACAAAATCTGGGTTTCACTTCAGCACATACTCTACATGAAGATGTTACTTTCCTTATCTCTTCTAACGTAAAGGACAAGTTCTTGCTTCTAACCCAGTGATAAAGCCGTGTTTCACCTGGATGGCATAGTGAGTTGTGCAGATCTTTGAGCTGACTGAGTTTGTCATAGAGAGAACTACAGATTCCAGTTCGTGTTAAAGTGTCTGCAGCCAAATTCTCTCGTCCAGGCCTGTATATTATATCATAGCTATAACATGATAGTTCGAGACGCCATCTGAGAATTTTCTCATTCTTAATTTTACCAGATAATTTAGAATGGAACATAAACGAAACAGATTTCTGATCAGTTATCAGTTTAAAGTGACGTCCAAGCAAGTATTGTCGCCATTTCCGAATTGCTTCTATGATAGCATAGGCTTCTTTTTCCACAGAACTATGTTTTAATTCACTATGGCTTAGACCTCTTGAAAAGAAAGCCACCGGACGGCCGTCCTGACTCAGAGTTGCAGCTATAATTGTCTCCGATGCATCAGTCTCTACTGTAAACGGGATATCAGGACTGATAGGAAACATGGCTGCGTTTTCAATCTCTTTCTTCAACCCATTGAATACAGATATAGCTTCTAAGGACATGGGGAAACCGCATTTGGTCAAAGGCTGGATTTTCTCTGAAAATCTTGGGATGAATCTTGAGAAATGAGAGAACATTCCAATTGCCCTTCTAAGAGAGGCAGTGTCAGTAGGAAGAGGTAGGTTTTTCAGAGGTAAAAGGCGATCTATGTCAGGTTTAATGACACCATTGCTGATAGTATATCCCAATAAATTGATGGTAGTTAATGAAAAAGAACTTTTACTTTTATTTACAGTAAGTCCATACTTGGATACAGCTCGCATGAAATTGTCTAGATTTTTGTCATGCTCTTCCTGTGATTTACCGCAGATGGTTACATCGTCTAGGTATGCAAAGGTATCAACGAGATTTTCCGTTTGGATTATTTCGTCAATGACCCTCTGAAAAGCAGCAACACCGTTAGTAACACCGAACGGAATTCTTTTAAACTGATAGAGACGACCACATGCTTCAAAGGCAGTGTAGTGTTTGTCTTCATCTCTAATCGGTATCTGATGGTACGCGCTTTTTAAGTCGATGGTACTGAACACAGAATAATTGGCTACTTTGTTGACCAATTCCTCAATCTTAGGAAGCGGGTATGCATCTAAATGAGTGAATTTATTTATCGTCAGAGAGTAATCAATGACCATTCGACGTTTATGATTGTTAGATGAAGTGACTAGTACCTGAGCTCGCCATGGAGAATTGCTAGTTTCGATTACGCCCTCTTTTAAGAGATTGGATATTTCTGCATTGATGAACTTTGAGTCAGCTACGGAGTGGGAACGAGATTTTATGGAGATAGGTTTACAATCAGGGGTAAGATGAGCAAATAAAGAGGCAGGTTTAACCTTGGCTGCGGCCAGACAACTAACTTCAAGTGGCTTATCAGAGCCGCCAAGCTGCATTTCTAGTTTTGAATGCCGAGAAAGTATATCATGACCAATGATAATATCTGCACATAAACTAGGAAGGATTGAGAGAGAAACATCATCGTAAACATTACCAAGTAGTTTGAGTCGTACTAAACAAGCACCCAGGGTTTGTGAAGTAAGTGAGTTGGAAGCCATGGTCACTTGACCAATTTTAGATGGATAAGCTTTTAATCTTAATCTCTTAACTAGAGTGTCGCTTATAAAGCTAGCCGAACTACCAGTGTCGATCAAAGCAGTAACACGTACATGATTTACTAAAGCAGGAACTGTTGCTTTTGATAAACCGGGATGGATAACCGCTAAATGTTCTTTTAGAGTTGGTACACCTAGAGCGCAAGAAGCAACATCAGGTTTGGAGTGTGGGTCTATCTTAAGGGTGCTACGACATACCTTGATAAAATGTCCTTTCTTACCACAACCTTTGCACGTAGCATTTCTGGCTGGACATAAATTCCTTTTATGACGATCGTAACCGCAGAAGATGCATTTGAGAGTAGCAGCAGCAGTTGTAGGAGCATTGAAGTGAGACTCCTCTCTTCCTTCGGTTTGTTTCACTTCTTCAGATATTTTGTTTATTGACATAGGAACTTGGTACATGTCAGCATTAAGTTGGGCTGTTTCTAGACACCGAGCTTGTTCGTACGCTTTCTTAAGAGGTAGTTCAGAGTTTTCTAAAAGCCTTTGTCTTATTTGTGGAGATAATAGTCCATTTACAAAAGCATCTCGGATGCAATCATCTCTATTCACTTCAGCTGTGACGGAACTGAAATTGCATTCTTTACTTAGTATCCTAAGCTCTTCTAAAAACTGGTCGATGCTTTCGCCTTGATTTTGCTTGCGAGTTAAGAGTTTATGCCGAGCGAAAACCTCATTGACTGGTTTACTATAGAGTCTTTTTAGAGTATTCACAGCATCATCAAATTTTTTACATTCACTTATAAGCAAATAAACTTTCGATGAAACTAGATTTGTCAAGAGATTTAGTTTCATGTCTTCATCTTCCACCTTTGATACATTAATGAAATTTGTAAACGTGCGATGCCAATGGGTCCAGTCTTGAGATGCAGTAGGACTATTTGGATCTAAATTAAGTTTATCAGGCTTTAAGAGTTGTTCCATTTTAATGTTGAATTAATTGAAATAAAAGTATACGTAAATAATAAGTGGTTTGACCTCAAAATAAGGTTTAATTCAACATAATTGATCTATGTAAAACTTGACATTGATCTAGAGTTGTGTCTTATTCCAACAATTTAAATAAACAAAAACAAATAATAAAACCAAAGAAACATATGATCTATAACAGCTATAAACGACAGAAACACGCATCAGAAACCGTCAATTAATTAATTAATTTGAGCAGGAAATAATACAATTTAAAAATTCAAATATAGTTTACTAGCAGTTCCCGTGGCTTCGCTCACGATAAACACTATATCGTGTTTTTTTAGTTATTAAAATTAAACTAAATGGAAGTTTTATATAGTATATAATTATGTCCCGTAAAATAAATAAACAAAAATCAGAACACCGTGATGAAAGAAAGCAAATTATAATCACCTGTGACAGCGTAGTTTATACATTTGTGAAGCTAACTCCCAGCTGCTTGATTGAATGAACATTGAAAATGTAAACAAAAAATGGCCCAACATACTTTTATATGGGAAAAATTGAAAACTTTGACCTCGCTGAAAATCCCTGAAAACTTTGAATTTTGAAAAATCCGTTCTTAGCGGATGCCTACGCCCTGAAAGAAACGCCCACGCAAAAATTTAAGGTTCTAGGTGGTATAGTTTGGGCTGTGCGATGATAGGTGAGTCGTATTTGACAAATATATAGTAGATTGGTACATAAATACAAGAAACCTAGTAACATAATTGAGTATTTCAAAAAATCAATAGCACTTCCGGTCATAAACTTTGAAAGCTTAAACTATTTTCGTGGGAATTGAAATTAGCAATTGAAGTATTGCTACTTTCACTTTCCCAGCAATATTTTAGTTTTTTGAAAAAGCCTCCATACTTCCCTCCGGGCTGCCTTATTTCTTCCGAACTTCCTGGAGTTTGCGGTGGATTTTTTCTGTAATCAGCTTGTTGAGGACAAATGCACGATGTGTTTAGCAGTCCTTACTGATATTGTTTTAGGCATATAGGCGCATTATAAAACACTAACCTCATCTATACGAAGCAGCAAGTGCAGGTTTGATTGTATTTCACATCAAACTACTGTCGAAGAAAAACATGTACGCTCGAGTTTAAACCCATATAGCTATTGAATGAATCATCCGGTTTTAGTGAAATTAATGTTAAACTGAACCTTTGTTAAATACATTTTATATTATAACAATTTTAAATATTTCGGTCGAGCCGAATTTTTTTTACATAGTAAAAACCATGAAAAGTACCGATTTTTCTGAAGGTCCACACTAAAAGTGAAGTTTAAACATTTATTTTACAAAAACTGTTGGATCAAACGTTTTCAAATTTTTATGGAGTAATATTAGGTATATTATTAATATATTCATATTGGTTCAGAATTTTAAGGTTAATACTCTAGGTGCTGATGTAAATTTTGTAAACGTTTACTGAAACCACTGCTTATGGGCCAAAAAAAAAGTTTGCTCCAACAGTTTTGTAGAATAAATGTTTAAACTTCACTTTTAGGGCGGACCTTCGGAAAAACCGGTACTTTTCATGGTTTTTATTATATAAAGATTTTCCCGCTAGACCGAAAATTTTAAAATTAATTGTTATAATATAAAATGTATTTAACAAAGCTTCAGTTAAACAGTTATTTCACTAAAATCGGATGATTCATTCCAGAGTTATATGGGTTTAAACTCGAGTGCACATCTTTTTTTCCTCGACAGTAATTAGAAGTGAAACTATTTTATTGGAAGTTCAGCTTGATAAGGCCAGTGACAATTACACGGCGGTAAATTGCGATCTTAGTCTTCAATGTCAACAAACATCTGGAAAATGGCTAGAATAGCAACAGAACGTCACTGTCACCTCTGACTGCTGGCGGTGTACCCCCTCCACAGGCGGCATATCCATCAAACAGCCTAGTTGCCGCCTCCCATCTCCCATCCCACTGCTGGATCCAGCTTTAACAGGGTGACCAGATTTCAGGGAGGACAGTTGGGTTAAAGAAGGGGGACATTTACAGAAAGAGGAGGACAGCGTTGAAAATAATTGTAATAATTTTTGCTATAGACCCAATTACATTGCATTACAAATAAATTGTCTTATACAGGGTGTTTTTTTTTAACGCAACCCATTTTTAAGTTTGAATAATGCACATATGAATGTGTAATGAGGATTGTTTTATTGCTCTTTACATTTTATACAACCTATTATTTAAGTACCTGGTGGACCGAGCCTTGCTCGGTGTTATTTAATGTTTGCCAGTTCATCCAGTTACTATAAAATATTTCAATGTCATAGAATTTATCAATGTAAACCTTTTTTATTGCTCCATGGACTCTTCATTCCACCTGCTGTATTTTCCCTTGATAGCTAGCTGTAGATTCCAAACAGCTGTTATGATTACTTCATTTGTTTACACTTTCCTTGTTTATTTTCGTTGCTATCACGGCAACCCATTAGGCCAATGTTAAAATTTTACAACTTTAAAATTCGATTTAATACGTTATTAGATTCTCTGGCCAAGTAATCTGCGTAAAAGACGTTTTTGAGCCATAAATTACTTATTTCCAGACTTTGAAGGAAATCCTCGGAGCCGTTTTTGAGATAATGTAGAACAGTAAACGAAATACCCTTTTTAGACTTTAAATTTACCAATTATCGACACATAGGGTCGATTTTCGCGTCCGCAACTTCACAAGTCGGCAAAATGAAAAAATGTGTTTCCCTTTTTTATGTGATCATCACTGTGCAATGTGATATGACACATAACACATAACAATCTACAAACGGTAGGTGTAGGCCTAACTTGAATGAATCGGTTTTAAACACGAACGGCCGTAAATGACGATCGTGCAGATTTACCGATCACGGGTAGACGACAGTAGGGCCTAAGTTGTTCGACCAAATACGAATAAAATTGTTACGAAGGCGCGAATTTACCGTATTTATGGCTGCGGGAACACGACGAAAGAATATCCTTTGTAGAAGGCCACATTTTAGCGAAAGCCGGGAGGACAGGAGGACAACCGTTAAAAAGGAGGACATGTCCTCCTAAAAACAGACGTCTGGTCACCCTGACCAGCACGGCCCCGGTAACGAAGCTTTGGTTGCATGAAGTATATTGGAATCGCGATATGTCCACCAGTTTTTTCGAATTGAGAATAAAAACATAGTTTTCGATAGTTTAGGCCTACTTGTGTCTATGGAAAAACGCACAATAGCGGTTTCTATTATAAAAGGACCTGAGAGTAAGAGTAAATTCTTTATCTAGGAACAATATTTCAGAAACAGACTAAATAGACTGTAGACTATCCGTATCTATAGGAACCATACGAAGTCTCCAGTAACCTCATTTTGTAAAAAAAGGAGTGTACAGGTAGGTATACAGCACATACAAAAGTATTGGAAAAACGACAAAGTGCAATAATGTAATGTAGTGTAATGTAACCTTCTTTATTACCGTTGGACAATACAAGTAATGCATAGCATACGTCATTAGGTTAAATAAAACTACAATGTAATGGATCTGTTATTCTGTTAGTTAGGTTTAAAATTATAAGAATGTTTTTTTACACTGTTAATATAGGAATAGGCTAACATATTATTTTTTAAACAATAAAAATACGAATTATCTGTTCCATTGATCATTTTACATAAATATTTTTTATTATCTGATTTTTGATGACTTTTTTATAAGTATACTTGACTGTTTGAAACTTTATCCAGCATTCAGCCAGTCTACTTTCGATAAATTTCAACATAAATAAGCTGTCACAATTAATTAAATTAAACAGAGCACTTAAAATATATTGTTATAGTTTATTTAATACGGATTTTCTTCGATTACATAACATTTGGTTAGGTCAAGTTTTAGGATATAATATCAAGTTCTAAAACAATCGTGTAAAAACAATTAATTATTTAAAAATTAATTCATTTGAACGTGAGCTTATTTGGGAATAAATATTTTGTATGATTATTGTACTGCTTAATTACTTTAATTTTTATGTCAATGTGAGATGTTTCATGCCATTTCTTTCATATTTATTATAAACAAAGTTTATTTCTATTGTATTTTAAGTAACAGATAGTCAATGATTCCAATGATGAATTTAGACATTCAGTATGGATATACCAAAATATATATCACTTTATCTTAAAATACGCGGATACCTTACTATCACCCCCAGAAAGTCACTAATCAGTTAGAATAAGATTTGTTAATTTCATTAAATAATAATTAATAATTTATATTTCAACTATAAACCTGGTTCCTTATCAGTTAATTGATAGTTAAATAATCAGTTGCTAAATAAGTTAATAATGTATTATCATAAATATATATATAATGCACGGAAATTACAATCATAAATAATTGAAATTAAAATTATAAATTCAGCTTCATGATTAATCCAAATTAAAGTGAACTCAAGAATAATTATATTTCAAGATGTGTGAACCCAATATGACCAACAATGTGTTGAGGGAACTTACCAGAGGGACTCCTGTTCCAGCTTCCAGAGGAGAGGGATGTGTTAATCTCAGTAAAATATTTAGGACACTGATCCTAATTTTTGTATTTCCCAAGTCAGAGGACTAGTGTTTGTTTGCTAGTACCTAAAGTAGGGACATTTTGGCCAAAAGTACATTTTAACGCCAACCCCTTTGTTTATATTTGCCTGAACATTTAAAGTACTTGGCGAAGAATTGTTGTTGCAGATTGGTAAGACTAGCCTAAATTATCATATCTACTTGAAGAAATCAACAAGAACATTGACTAGCCTAATTTGTACCTATTAATTTGAATATCAAGATTTTAACCTATTATTACATTCTTTCGAACCAAAAACTTGCGTTAAAGTTAAATAAACTATCAGTGACTTACCTAATTCGGCCATCTTATGATTGAAGCTTTATTGGCATTGTTGTGAAATTCAAAATTCATCTTTTCCAAATTAATATTTTAACCATCTATTTTAACTGAGATTGTCATCCAGCACGAACCTACCCTTAGAAGAGATGTGTTTCTACTATTGAACAGTCGGAGCAGTAATATTTTATGTAATTCAAGTTCACAGAACTAAAATTTGAAGATTGGCCTACGAGCCTAGAGCATAAACCCACAGCCCATATTTGTAATAAATCATTGTGACCCAAAATAAATCATATTTGTAAGTTTTAAGTAAATCTATGGTAATTGATATTACAATTTGTTGTATTTATTGAGGTATTTCAGACAAAACAGGTAATATAAGACATGTGTACTTAATTTAATCAAAGGTGATGTCGCTATCGGTGGTATTTCAAATGCAAACCTCAAATTTTGCGCGACGTCAAATTATAACAGCGCGATCGGGCCTAGTCGTGGATGAGAGCGAGAGCGGTTTGTCAGCGGGAGAGCGGGGGGAGCGGTTGTCTACTACGCCTCCCCCCCTCCCGTGCCGCGCGGCGCCGCTGCCGGGCCGCTGCGAGCTGTCGACCACCCGTTCAGAACAGCTTCCGAGCCTCGCCGCTTGGAGCGCCACTCCATAGCGGCTTTCTCGGTGTAGTTCAAGTAAAATTCCGCTTGAGTCGCTAGTGTGCTTACAAAACTGCCATCCACAGATTTTACAATGGCGGTGAAACGTCTCCTTCTACATTCATAGTCAATGGTTTGACCGTCTTAGAACTCTGCGGTTTGCTTTAACAGCTTTCTCATTAACATTACTTCAAGATAATAACAACTTTTATACCATTTAAACATTGTTTTCTTTAAATGAGACAGTTTTAAATTGAAAAAATACCAAAATTCAATGTTTTTTTTGGAAAATCTTTATATATTTGCAAATACAAACTCAGGTGACATAGTCATACAAATATTGAGTTTCATAAAAGAATCTGCATTAAATTTTGAACAAAATTCATCAACACATAAATTTGTATCCTGCTTTGAAGGTGGGGTATATTAATATTAGTAACAAATTAGTGAAATGTAGTCAACACTTCAACTTGGACCAGCCGTGACGCCACTTGCGACGCGCGCTGCGGCGCTGTATCGCCACAGGTTGAAAGGTTCAATGTTACAAACACTGCTGTGATGATTACTCAATAACTAAATAACTCATTTATTCAACCAAAGTAACAAGATTACATGCATTGGTCATGTCAGATAAGAAAGCTTTTTACAAGGAATAACATACTGTTATTAAAGTAACTAAAATAACATAAATTCTTAATATGATATAAAAATAAAAATAATACGCCAGGTTTTTAATTATCCGTCAGTCAGGAATTCACGGACGCTGTAAAAGCATTTATCAAGGAGGAATAACTTAAGCCTCTTTCTAAATTTTAAATGGTTTGACACTGCTCTGCGTTGCATAGGAAGTTTGTTAACACGCGACAAAACAAGGTATAACGATTGTGCCCCTGAAATAATTTTCAATGTGAACCTAACGCAGAATTTGGTAGGGAAATTGGCTTCAGTTCTAAATCATTTTTTTTGTTTTGTTAGCTAGTAAATTAATGTTTTATTTAAAAAGTTAAAAAGTATACTCATAGGGATTGCAATAAAAGCCAAGAACACGTTTTTGGAGAGTTGGAAGAAAACATAGGCAGATTTTTAATGGAGAAGCATTTAAAAAATGACTATCAAATAAACAGCCTTTACAAGTAGTGTGCATATATAACAACCTGTTGTAATCATCACAGCAGTGTTTGTAACATTGAACCTTTCAACCTGTGGCGATACAGCGCCGCAGCGCGCGTCGCAAGTGGCGTCACGGCTGGCCCAAGTTGAAGCGTTGACTACATTTCACTAATTTGTTACTAATATTAATATACCCCACCTTCAAAGCAGGATACAAATTTATGTGTTGATGACTTTTGTTCAAAATTTAATGCAGATTCTTTTATGAAACTCAAAATATAAAAATTTTTGTATGGTCAAATAACGTATGGTAAAATTTGTATGATTATGTCACCTGAGATTGTTTTTGCAAATATATAAAGATTTTACAAAAAAACATTGAATTTTGGTATTGTTTGAATTTAAAACTGTCTCTTTTAAAGAAAACAATGTTTAAATGGTATAAAAGTTGTTATTATCTTGAAGTAATGTTAATGAGGAAGCTGTTAAAGCAAACCGCAGAGTTCTAAGACGGTTATTGGTCAAACTATTGCAGTTTTACTAAAGGCTTACATAAATTCAATATGGCGGATGTTTTTTCCAAAATGGTGGCTTTCCGCCACTCCGATTTTTGCCGATTTTTAGTATGATATTATAGACCCATTTGTGAGGAAGTTTCCTCGAGCAGTAGACCTTAACAAGGGTTGGTAAGGGTTCTAAGTGAAATCGTCCAGATATCCAGTCACTTATATTTATTCACACAGTTCAAATAATATATACACAATATACAAGATCCAATCACTGGTTTGTAGTCTTGGCGTGGACTCCGGGAACCAGCTCACCGCGTCCGTAGATGGATCAGTCTCGTCGCCTATGTGATGCCCCGGGGGGTTATTGCCACGCCATTGTCCAGCCTCGCTGAACCCCTAACTATCCTCGGCTTTCACTCCTGTATGGAGGCTCGGCAGCGACCTGCTCTGAGGAAGCCCGGAGGATCTTCGTCTGCTCACTAGGATACTCGCTGGCCCGCGGTGCCACGGGAGTACGGCCTGGCTGCGCACGCTCAGACGTTTAGCTGCGACGGTGTAGACGGGCAGCGGCCTGCCCTGCCTACCATTAACTGGCTGTAACATACAGATACCAATTAATAAATAACAAAACTATAGTGGAGGGGGAAAACCATCCCCACTCCACCAACTGGTGGACTACAAACCAATGGCTGGGGGCTCAACACGCCCGTCCAGCGTACCGGGGGCTCAGCACGCCCGTCCGGTCTTCCGCGGGCTCACCACGCCCATGGGGGTGCTGGGGGCTCAGCACCCCCGTCCAGCGTACCGGGGGCTCAACACGCCCTCCCGGCCTTCCGCGGGCTCAGCACGCCCATGCGGAGTGTCGGGGGCTCAACACGCCCATCCGACCTACCGGGGGCTCAACACGCCCGTCTGGTCATCCGCGGGCTCACCACGCCCATGCGGGTGCTGGGGGCTCAGCACGCCCGTCCAGCGTACCGGGGGCTCAACACGCCCTTCCGGCCTTCCGCGGGCTCAGCACGCCCATGCGGAGTGTCGGGGGCTCAACACGCCCATCCGACCTACCGGGGGCTCAACACGCCCGTCCGACGTACCGGGGGCTCAACACGCCCGTCCGGTCTTCCGCGGGCTCACCACGCCCATGCGGGTGCTGGGGGCTCAACACGCCCATCGGACGTACCAGGGGCTCAACACGCCCGTCCGGTCATCCGCGGGCTCACCACGCCCATGCGGGGTGTCGGGGGCTCAACACGCCCATCCGACGTACCGGGGGCTCAACACGCCCGTCCGGTCTTCCGCGGGCTCACCACGCCCATGCGGGTGCTGGGGGCTCAGCACGCCCGTCCAGCGTACCGGGGGCTCACCACGCCCTTCCGGTCTTCCGCGGGCTCAGCACGCCCGTGCGGGGTGTCGGGGGCTCAACACGCCCGGCCGACGGTGCTGGGGGCTCAACACGCCCATCCAGCTCACCGGGGGCTCAATACGCCCATCCGGTGGGTCGGGCCGCTAGGGCCCAACTCCTTCCTGGTCCCCAAAGTCCGCCTTATATGCCCGCTGTCCCCACCATTGGGCACCATGATGCTCCATCCTCCCCTCCAGTGAGTACTATGAGGTACTCGGGTACCTGGTGCTCGGGTACCGTCGGGTGTCCGGGTACCACAGGGTGTTACGGCACCATAGAGTGCCTGGGCACCGTGAGGTGCTTGGGCACTGTGAGGTGTTGGGATACCCTGGGGGCTCGGGTACCATGGGGTGCCAGGGTGCAGTTGGGCGCTTAGGTACCGTAAGGTGTTGGGTACCTTTTGGCGCTCGGGTACCGTGAGGTGCTCGGGTACCCTGGGGTGCGAAAACACTTCATTACACCTTCCTTGACAAAATGTAATATATTTCACTTCTATTACCTTTAGTTTGATGTTTGGATTATTTTGACTCTAGATTGACTAGCCTATAAGATTACCTGATGGAACGAGTGTTGCTCGGTAGATTTTATTTTTCCTTGTCTAAAATTCTTACCCTTTTTACTGTTATTAAACGTATGACAACAACTTTAGTTTTATTTATGTTTAATTTTTCTGTTGTGATTTTGTTGGCAATTTAGCAGCCCAAAAGACCCGATGTTAGAGTTTTACGACTTAAATTTATAATTTTACGTAATAAGATTTTTTTGGCTAAAAACCTGCATGGAACATTTTTAAGCCAATAATATTTTATTTCCAAAGTTTTAAGGAAATCCTCAGGTCCCGTTTTTCAAATAGTTGTACCAATCAAACAAGCAAGCAAATATACATTGCTCATTAAATAATAGTCTATATGATGATTAAAATTTTTAGTTTATAGCCTTTTATTGTTTCATCTATCGAAAATTGAATTTTTAAATATTTCTAAATCGATCTATATTATTAAGAGGGGCAATTCGTCGTCTCCCTCGCGGGAGAGATACGTACTAACATCCACGATGATAATGGGAAAAGGTAGTGCGACGTCGTAAATAACAAGTTTTTCTAAAATTATGGTCTTAACTAGCATATAAAGAACTCTTTTCCATCTTAAATTACCTAAATATAGTTTCAGAGTCAGAGGCTGCTGATATCATGGTGTATATAATGTTGTCGCTCATTCATATGTTGTAACCCGCAAAAATAACGACAACACCCTTATATGCGAGAACGCAATCCGAGAATAGTTTTAGATCGAAAATCACAACGCCATGTATCAAATTTAAGAGGAGAAAAATCCTACAAAGTATTACAATTTGCTTCCACGAAATACGAACAGTGTAAAAGTAATCAGACTCTGAATTTACATTATCGAATTTACCTAATTAACATCATGTAAAAATCATCTGCTGAAATTTAGGTGTGATTACTCTTTTTACTGTTCTTAGAATCATTAAAGAAAATGGACTTATATTTTGTAGGACTCTTTAATGTCAATGTAATTGAGTGAGGCCAGAGAAACAAAAATTCGTATTTACCTTCTGAATCTCAACACCGATTCGCCCAACCACTTGGGTGTTGGTGTTTAACCTACCGGAAACGGAAACTTATTCCATTGAATATACACACTTATATATTCAATGCTTATTCTGCTGGTCAAATAACGACGATGAGCTTTATTTATTATTATTGTAGGTTATTCGTAACCTCATTAGCTTAGTTTTTCAAGGAGCTGAATATTTTATAGGTTTTTAGGCTAATGTAATCAATATTTATTTGCTTAGCTTTAATGAATATGAAATTAAGAGGAAAGGATTCAATCTATTTATCTTCAATCTATTATCGTCTTCAATAACTATTTAGCTTTGACATACTTTTTAGATTATGTAGTTATTATTTAAATTGTAAAAACATAATTATTTGTTAAAAACATAATTATTCGTTTTACATTTTAAGTTATGAATACAATTTAGTATTTTCTGTTAGAGCCTACAATCCATATTTTCCTAATTTTCATTAATTTAACTAGAGCATTTTCCTAGAATTATAATGTGCTTAGCCTTAATCGAGTGTAGGCTACAGCTTAATTCAAACATCAACTATTTTTCTTATAGAATAATCATTAGAAACCAAATAATTCTTATCTCTATAATACAGCATATTTATTTATTGACTCGCTCTAACAAAGGATATCACCAAAGGACGATCATTAGTGCCTGGATTTAGGTGTATCTTGCCAGTGACTTGAGGGCGTATAACCAGCTTACATAACCTTGGTAATTCCATCAAAGCTTGTTGTTAGAAATTTATGGTTGTAATCATATTACAGTTTTTACATCATACTACACAGAAACATCTGTTTTCTGTGCCTTCCTCTTAGCTGGGAAGTCTTTGCCGATAACTGCACCGTCAATTTACCGTGTAGTGTACAGTAAATTTAGGTGTATTAGGAAGCGGAAATAACGGAAGTAAACAATCAAAGCAATCAGCTGATTGCAGAAAATCGACGTTTAATGCATGTTTATTGGTTACTTCCGAGAAATTAAGTGGCAGCACTGGTAGCAGTAGCAAATGTTTGTTTATTGTAGGTTAGGTTTAAGGAATTGATAAACGTAATGGTTTAAGCAAGAATACGTTATGATTAAAAAATAAGTTTTTCAGAGTAATATGATGTAATAGTGTTGTTCAGTATTTGATTAAGATTTATAACTACTGTTAATGAAAGATAAGTCATTAACATAAACATATGTTTAAATAAGAGAGAGGGAGGGGTGGAATAGCGGGAAGCCCTGACAACCAATCATAATCCATTCAATCACGTGACATTCAATCACGTGACAGGGTTGTAGGCCCAGCGTGAAGACCTTACACGCTTTTGGGGTCAAAAACGGAAAAATTCCGTTTTCGTGGTGTTCACCTTGCAATCGACCCGAGCGTCTGCTCATTGCGACATCGCAATGCGTGGCCTCTGGTCCCTTTCAGGACTCCGCGCTGCTGTCCCTTTCGGGACTCCTCAGTTGGTGTTCAACCGATCTTCTGCTGTCCTCGGTTCTGGGGTCACTCAAGACACCCGTCTGTCCTCTTCTGGCGCAGGACGGACAAGACAAAGTCAGCCACTGCATTCCAGCTGACACTGCCCTGCAGCATCTTCCCCACGATGTTGTCCGGGGTCAGATGACCGCCGACCAAGTCGGCGAGGGCAGTACGTTCTTCATCAAAGCGACGGCACACGAAGAAAGTGTGATGCACGTCGTCTCCGTCGTGTCCGCAGTACTTGCACCTGGGCGAGTAGACCTTGCCCATTCGGTGGAGGTACAGACGGAAGTAGCCATGACCTGTAAGGAACTGGGTGAGATAAAAGTTCACCTCCCCGTGGTCGCGGCAAACCCACGGCTCCAGATTCCTGATGAGTCGCCATGTCCACCTTCCGGTCGTGTCTTCGTCCCATCGACGCTGCCAGGCGGCCATTGTTTGGCCACGGGCCAGCTCGGCAGCCTCTTCCCGATCCATCTCGGGAGCACGCCCCCAGATGGTCTTCTTCTCTTGCGCCAGCAGGTCGATTGGGATGACTCCCGCAATGACCAGCACCGCCGCCTGCGAGACCGTGCGGTACGAGGACGCGACCCTGAGCGCGCCGCGTCTTTGCACCGCCAGCATGCGAGTCCGGTATTTCTTCACCTTCGTCGCATCTGCCCAGATCTCCGCTCCGTAGAGCATGATGGCCTGTGCCGTCGACAGCAACAGCCTCCGTTTCCCCTGACTCAGTCCTCCGATGTTGGCCATCAGTCTTCCGAGGCAGGACGTCACTTCGGCCGCCTTGTCGCACACGCTTCTGATGTGGTCCCAGTAGGTGAGCTTGTTGTCCAGCACCACCCCCAGGTACCTGGCCGTCCTCTGCGTCTCGATCACTTCGGTACCCACCCGCATCGGAATGATCGTGGGTATCCGCCTCCTCGTCAGCATGACTATCTCCGTTTTGGAGAGAGCCAACTGAAGGCCGTGATCGCGCATCCAGCCTTCCACCAGGCGCATGACCTGATTCAGCCTCAATTGGGCCAACTCCGCGTTTCGTTCGGTGATGACCGCCGCCACGTCGTCGGCGTATCCCACGAGGAACGTTCCGTGTGGCATCTCAGTGCGGAGCAAGCTGTCATACGAGATTATTATTATTATTATTATTATTATTATTATTATTATTATTATTATTATTATTATTATTACAGTATTATTTCCCGAAGGCGATGAGCACACCGGGGACCCCTTCTTCTTTCCGACCCCTGTGTATGCTCGACACGGCGGGGAAAGTGCTTGAGAAGCTCCTGCGCATCAGGCTGACCGAGGCCATCGTCTCTGCGGGGGACTTGTCCCCGCAGCAGTACGGCTTCAGATCCGGTCGCTCTACCATCGACGCTATTCAGGAGGTAGTTGAGGCAGTGCGGAGGGCGGAGGATCACAACCATTGGTCGCGCCGCGTGGTCCTTCTCGTCACGCTCGACGTGAAGAACGCTTTTAACTCCGCCAGGTGGAGCGATATGCTGTGGGCGCTTGAGCATACGTTCCAAGTTCCCTCCTACCTCCTGCGTATGATAGAAGCGTATTTGTCAGACCGCGTTCTGTTGTACGACACGACCGAAGGTCAGCGGCGCATTCCCATCACTTCCGGGGCTGCGCAGGGGTCCATTCTCGGACCAGATCTCTGGAACGTGTCCTACGACAGCTTGCTGAGGCTAGACATGCCCGATGAGACCCGCCTCGTTGGCTATGCTGACGACGTCGCTGCCTTGATCGCTGCGAGGAACGTCGAGCAGGCAAAACTGAGGCTCAGCGTTGTAATGGCCAAGGTCAACGGGTGGATGCGAGATCACGGCTTGTCCCTGGCTATCAGTAAGACGGAGATCGTCGTCCTCACTAAAAAGAGGATAAACACCGTGTTCCCGGTGCAGATAGGTGACGTCACACTCGAGACTAAGCCTGCTGCAAAGTACCTGGGAGTCATGGTCGACAGCAGACTGTCTTTCGGCGAGCAGATCCAGCGCGCCGCCGACAAAGCCGCTAAGGGTGTCGCTGCCCTTGGTAGGCTTATGCCCAATGTCGGCGGTCCTCGTTCCGGCAAGCGCCGTCTGCTCATGACTGCTGTCCAGTCAGTCTTGCTGTACGGGGCGGAGGTATGGGCTCACGCACTCGAGAAGCGAGTCTTCCGAGACCGGCTTGCCCGAGTCCAGCGTCGAGGAGCTCTGCGGGTCGCTTCGGCCTACCGCACAGTCTCCGAGCCTGCTGTGATGGTGATCGCCGGAGTCATCCCCGTCCTCTTCCTCGCGAGGGAGAGGCAGGCGATTTACCGGAGGAGGCCTGAAGTGGGCCGGGAAACAGCTGCCAGGGAAGAGCGCGATCGCAGCTTCGACTCCTGGCAGCGCGACTGGGAAGCCGAGCCGAGGGGACGTTGGACCTTTCAGCTCATACCTTCCGTCCGACCATGGGTGGAGCGGCAGCACGGCGAGGTCGATTACTACGTGACCCAGTTTCTTTCTGGACACGGGTACTTCCGAGCCTATCTGCACCGGATGGGCAAAGTCGCCAGCCCGGACTGTCTGTATTGCCCCGGCATCCCAGATACGTCCGAGCACACCTTCTTTCAGTGCGACCGTTGGCACGTCCGCCGAGCCTCGCTTTCATCTGAGATCGGCGTGATCGTCAGCCCAAACAACATCGTCGGAGCTATGCTCCAGGGAGAGGGCAACTGGAACTGTGTCAAGCTCTACGTCCAGGCCATTCTTCGGGCGAAAAAGGTCGACCTCGATCGGCCTTAATCCTCAGCATTTCCCCACAGAGGTTGCCCTAGCGGCGTAATATCAAAGGCCTAGCCCGAATTAATGTGTGAAACAGTTCCAGGCTAGTGTCCTCGGTGCCGAGGGAGGTGGTTTAGTCGGTAGTTCACGGGACATCGAGCTCGTGGGAGTCCGACACTACTGAGGGGACAACGAGCCCCTCAGTGTGCGTAAACGCATTCCACCTCCTACCCAAAAAAAAAAAAAAAAAAAAAATTACAGTATTATTATTATTATTATTATTATTATTATTAGAGATAAGATAAAGATGGAAGAATTAGAGGTTAACTTTCACTCAGCAGAATTATTAATATTAAGGCTTTATTATAAGGGAGAAACAATTATAGTGTTGTCTTTTTACCGTCCTCCGCACATGAATGTAAATAATTTTATTAGTGAATTAGATGATCTGCTGAATTTAGATATATTAAAAAAAGAAAAGAATATAATAATGATAGGGGATATTAACCTTTATTATAATAGTCATATGTATGGTGCAGACAGATATTTAGACATGCTATTCTCTCACGGCATAATTAATATGATAAACAAACCTACAAGAGTTGAATATTATAACAACAATTTAGTCTCTACGTGCCTAGATCACATTAATATAAGAGGTCCTGACCAGATACAAAAAACTTTTGTAATAGAAGAGAAAGTTGCAGATCATTATTGGATAGGCCTTTCGATGAATTGTAAAAAAGGGGAAAATAGTGGCAGTAATTTTAGTTATAAGGAATTAATAAACAACAGAATGATGAATATAGCTCTAAGTCAGGAAAATTGGTGGCCTGTATTGGATCTAAGGGAACCAAATGACATTTATAATGAAATAGTTTCTAGATTCACAAAAATGTATGATAAATGTAAAAATATAGTGAAAGTAAGTTCAAAAGAATTGCAAAACTCTTGGTTCAATAACTCTATACAGCGAATGATTAATGAAAAAAATAGGCTATGGGGTTTACTTAAAAGGGACAAATACAATTTAGATTTAAGAAATACATTCAAAAGAGCAAGAAATGATCTTATTAAAGAAATTAGATTAGAGAAAAAGCATTATTATTTTAGGGAATTTTCCGAACATTTTAAAGACAGTAAGAAATCTTGGGATTTAGTAAATCAGGTTATTAATAAAAAAGTAAAGCCAACAATTATAGAATCTGTAAAACATAATTTTAAGATCAATACTAAAAATGAGATTATGAGTGTGGTAAATAACTTTGAAAACAGTTTTAAAACTTCAGTAGAAGAAGTAAAGCTCGAAATGCAGGGACAGAAATTTGACCTAAATAGTAGTTTTCAAAACAATAGGCTATTCAAATACAAGGCGATAGTGTAAGCATGAATTTTATGGCAAAAAATCATAGACTGTATTACTTAGCTGTCGATAGGTTAAATGCTAAATCCTCTGCTGGTCCTGATGGCATTAGGCCACAAGACATAAAAAATCATATTTTTCGTCTAAAAATGGTAATCATGCATTTGTTTGTAAGGATCTTCGACACTGGAGTAATGCCTACAGATATGAAAATTACTTATTTAAGACCTATTTTTAAAAAAGGTTCCAAACAGGATTTTGGATGTTATAGGCCAGTGGGGTCAGTCTCAGCAGTCACAAAGATTTTAGAACACTACATCTGCTTACAACTTCAACAGAATTTAAATGAGAATGCAATTATAAGTAAGGCTCAGTTTGGTTTTAGGCCAAATACTTCTACTATAGACCTTGTAGAAAATTTAGTACAAGATGTGAACAAAGCATTAAATGACAACAAATTTGTGATTGCTGTAGCTACTGACCTCACCAAAGCCTTTGATCTTGTAGATTTTGAAATAATGTTATAGACAAACTCAAAAGGATTGGTATCGGAGGGAAACTGCTCCAATTTTTCAAAAGTTATTTTAGTGACAGAAGGCTACATGTTAGCATAGGAAATAATGTTAGTAATGGATTTATACAAAACTATGGCTTGGTTCAAGGTAGTGTTCTCTCACCTGCATTATTCAATATATATATGAATGATCTGGCTGATTTAAAATTAAAAAGTAAATTGTTGCAATATGCAGATGATAATATAATATATTTTGTGCATACAGATTTAAAAATTGGCCTAAGTCAAATACAAACTGATCTGAATTTAGTCATTAAGTATTTTTTTAATAATTCTATTAAGTTAAATTCATCAAAATCAAAAGCAATTATATTCAGGAATCCAAGAGTAAATATTAATGAAAACAAATTGAAAATTAACCTATTTTGTCATGAAAAAGAATGCCTTGATGTTAGTAGGCCTACTAGTAACTCTTGTGACTGTAAATCACTGGGTTTTTATGAGAGTATAAAGCATTTAGGAATTTATCTAGACTCAGATATGAAATTTAATACACACATAACAGCGATTTCAAATACCTTGAGAATTTTTCTGTATTAATGTTATAGGCTAAGCAGTTTTTTTCCCTATCAATATTAAGAGAATAGTGTATTTTTCCCTAGTTCAAAGTACAATATTTTATGGTATTACTATTTATTATTTAGCCCCTGAGTACATTAAGCAACGCCTGGTAAATATTTTAAATAAAATAGTAAGGGTTTTATTCAATGGCATTCCTAGAGAACTTTTGGGTATAATGTCTTTTGAAGCACTGGCTAAGTTCACTGATTTGAATAGAAATTATTTTAAAGAAGAGTATAGGTTGTTAAATGAAATTGACTATAACCTTAGGAAAAGAAACTTTAGAACAGCTAGGCATTATAATAGCTATGGGAAAAATGTTTTAGAATTTAGAATACCTAATTTGCTGAACTCACTAAGAACACTAAAAAATAAAAATCAGTTAAAGATTAAATTAAAATCACATTTTATGTATGATTCATAAGGAAAAAGTTTTCATAAATTTGATGTAGCATGAATAAAATAAAAATGTTAGTATGTAGACCTACCTGTTTGGTTAGTTTGTTAGTATCCAGTGGTTAGTGCACATTTATGTTAATAACAACACATTACACATAATAAACATTCATTGGGATGAGGTAAATCAAATTTGCTGTTTAATTAGAATAAGTATATTATTTTGAGGACATAGTCATTAACTTTGGATCAGGCAATTGCCTGAAAGATGTTGTTGTAGGGATGGCAACGATATATCGATATTTTTGATATATCGATATTCTGGGCCCGATATATCGATATATCGCCATCGACAAATTCATCCCGATAGTATCGGAGACATCGATATTTCTGGTCCGATATATCGGATTCATAAAATGACAACAATTTTGTCATTTTATTTGTAATTTTCTTTGAAATTCAAGTTCCAATCGCAAACCCATATAAAATTTTGAATGTATTTTTTAAGTATCCACTAATTTTAAAGCGGTTTTATTTTTTATTTAAATGGTCTTTCTTTTCTTTTCGTCTACAAACGTTTCAGTTGGCTGCCCTGCTCCCCTGAAGCAGTTTTCTTGGCAAAAGGCGAAGTAAAATTTTCGATATATCGTTGACCCGATATATCGATATTTCGGGGGTCGATATATCATAGACATCGATATATTGCTCCCGATATATCGGAAAACCGATATATCGACAAATCGAAAAATTTTGCCATCCCTATGTTGTTGACTTGTCCTTGAACTATTCTGATTTGACAGGCAGGCATGACACAGAGTGGGGGGAGAAAGTAAAAAGAAGATGCATGGAGTTGAAGTGTCCTCGTCGTTGGAACGGGGGATGATATAATAACACTGAATTTAGGTATTTTGGTAACACGCTCAGAGGATTCACGGGCACCAGATCCACATGGGGCTACATCATGGTGAGAAGTGCGAGGAGAGGGGATTTTCGGGTAGCGGTGAGGAGGTGGCGTGATGTTATATCGGAGGGAACCAATGAGCTGCTTTATTTAGAAATCACATGATTTTACATAGTGCCAACACCAACACACGATACGAGAAATAGTCTTACATTTATGGTACTCATTAAAATATGGTACAATCCTCCCCTCTAAATTTGTGACAAAATTGATTAACCTACCTCTGTGATTACATTTTTCAAAACAGCAAAAACATTTGACTTAAAATTATAATGTCCGTTGAAAACCTGTTACCCAAAATGAGAATAGTAAATACATTTGAAATTAACTCTGAGCAAAACATTAAGATAACATAAACATTGATATTCCAAATACATGATACACACAGTAATAAACTTAGTCTAATAAATGTAAAATAATTAGCACAATAATACAAAAGTCATATCAGGGTATTATTCAAAGGTCTAGTCTGATTACAGGTTTACGCTCTCGTACAGGATAACGTCTAGTAGGCATTGTAGGCATATGCCTATTTACATTTGGCGAGTCGTTTACATTCGGTGGCGAGGCCAACGACCCCGCTCTGCTAGTGGTTGTGTTAGTACTAGGTGACCCTGACATGGTTATGGCTGCCTCGTCTCCGTTAAAGCTCGCTCGGCTGCCTTCGTCAATGTTCGTGACCGGCGACCTTGTCAATGGCGAATTTGACACTGTCAAATTCCTGTCTAGGGGCGGTGATGCTAAATCACCCTCTTGCAATTTGGGAAATTCTACAACTGAGCTATCTGACTGTACAATGCCACCTAATTTAGACTGTAATGCAATTAACTGATCAATGTGTCGCTTCCATTGAATGCCTGATTCTAATTCTACTAAATATGTTACAGGACCCAACTGTGAAATAACTGTGGCTTCAGTCCATTTATCCCTCCCCCGATAATCCTTTGCTAACACTGGTTGACCTATAACTAATTTACGTGTTGTTACACCACCATAGTTTGCGACTTGTCTGTTTTGATTGGACCTGATTACTTCTTTTGCATTAGGCCTAAGTAAGTCTAATCTTGATTTCAAACATCTACCTAACATTAATTCTGCTGGTGTTTGATTAGTCACAGAATGTACAGTGTTTCTGTATGTAAACAAAAAATTTGTCAAAGCTAAATTCAAATCATTAGTATCCTGAAGCGCAATTTTAAGTTTATGTTTTACTGTTCTAACTGCATTCTCTGCTAAACCATTAGATTTAGGATTATAGGGTGGAGAAAAAGTGTGTTAGATTCCATTACTTTGCAAAAATGTTTTGAATTCTGAGCTAGTAAAAGGAGGTCCATTGTCACTGACAATGTGATCTACTAATCCAAATCTAGCAAACAATTCTCTAAGATGAGCTATGGTGTGTTTAGCTTGTGTTGAGGGAACGGGCGACACTTCTGGCCACTTAGAATAAGCGTCTTTAACTACTATAAATAATTTCGACTGAAATGGTCCAAAAAAATCAATATGAATGCGTGACCATGCTCTCTCTGGGACATTCCATGAATGCAAAATCGACTTGGGCGGAGTTGCTCGTTCCTTCAAACAGGAAGTACAATTATTAGCAATTTGTTCAATATCCAAATCTATATTTGGCCATCAAACGTATGATCTCGCTAATGCTTTCATTCTAACTATGCCTACATGTCCATTGTGTAACTCTTGTAATATGTGTGGTCTAAACTTTTTAGGAATAATAATTCTATATCCCCACATAAGAAGTCCTTGTTCAAAAGTTAGTTGGGATTGTCGGACATAGAATGGATTTAAGTTAGGATCATCCCCCTTTACCTCATTCGGCCATCCGAACTTAACATAACCAATAACTCTATTTAGTATAGGATCTAGTGTTGATTCTTTTTTAATATCAACATAACTCAAAGGCAGTTCACTCTCAACAAAACATTGTAAATATGTCCCTAATACATTCACATTGAGATCATTATCATTGATTTCATCATTAGCAGGATTACCTAATGGTAAACGTGATAACCCATCGGCATTACCGTTACATTGGGACTTAACATAAGAAATATCATATTGATACCCGGACAAAAACAACGCATAACGCTGCAGCCTACTAGCTGCAAAAGCGGGTAGACCCTGTTTAGAACCAAAAATCGCTACAAGAGGTTTGTGGTCTGTTTTTAACAAAAAGTGGTTACCATACAAGTACTGGTTAAACTTTTTTACTCCATACACAATGCTAAGAGCTTCTTTGTCTATTTGTGAATACTGCTTTTCAGCTTCATTTAACACTCTACTTGTAAAGGCAATAGGCCTTTCAGTCCCGTCTGTTTGGATTTGGCTAAGAACAGCTGCTATACCATAAGCACTAGCATCACACGCTAAGGTTAACTTAAGCTTAGGATCGAAATGAGCCAATACTTGAGCCGACACTAGCTTTTGTTTAACTTCTTCAAACGCTTTCTTACAGGCTAAATTCCATACAAATTCTGTGTCTTTTCTCAATAACATATACATAGGGGTGAGTATGGTCGAGATTCGAGGTATGAAACGAGCATAACAGTAAAATTATTTACATTCATGTGCGGAGGACGGTAAAAAGACAACACTATAATTGTTTCTCCCTTATAATAAAGCCTTAATATTAATAATTCTGCTGAGTGAAAGTTAACCTCTAATTCTTCCATCTTTATCTTATCTCTAATAATAATAATAATAATACTGTAATAATAATAATAATAATAATAATAATAATAATAATAATAATAATAATCTCGTATGACAGCTTGCTCCGCACTGAGATGCCACACGGAACGTTCCTCGTGGGATACGCCGACGACGTGGCGGCGGTCATCACCGAACGAAACGCGGAGTTGGCCCAATTGAGGCTGAATCAGGTCATGCGCCTGGTGGAAGGCTGGATGCGCGATCACGGCCTTCAGCTGGCTCTTTCCAAAACGGAGATAGTCATGCTGACGAGGAGGCGGATACCCACGATCATTCCGATGCGGGTGGGTACCGAAGTGATCGAGACGCAGAGGACGGCCAGGTACCTGGGGGTGGTGCTGGACAACAAGCTCACCTACTGGGACCACATCAGAAGCGTGTGCGACAAGGCGGCCGAAGTGACGTCCTGCCTCGGAAGATTGATGGCCAACATCGGAGGACCGAGTCAGGGGAAACGGAGGCTGTTGCTGTCGACGGCACAGGCCATCATGCTCTACGGAGCGGAGATCTGGGCAGATGCGACGAAGGTGAAGAAATACCGGACTCGCATGCTGGCGGTGCAGAGACGCGGCGCGCTCAGGGTCGCGTCCTCGTACCGCACGGTCTCGCAGGCGGCGGTGCTGGTCATTGCGGGAGTCAGGAAGACCTTGAAGTCTCCCCTCTCCTGGCCCAACTCCCGCTTCAGAGCGTCGCTCACCTCGTCCGATGTGGAGCACGAATCGAGATCCATGATCTCCACACGCAGACGAGGGGCGACGCTCTTGAGCTTGTCGCCGGCGCCGAGCGCCGACTTCACCGTCTCGGCAAATCGGGTCTGACCGCGGCCAGAACCCAGCTCGATGAGTACGCCGCCGTCGTTGGTCCTGCGGAGCCTGCGGACCTCCACACCCGACTGCTCGGGTTGGACGTCCTTCCGCAGCTTCCCAACGACGTCGGCGTAGGAGCGATCTTGCCCCGGTTTGATGATGAGGACGTGCCTCATCTTCGCCCCAGAGCCGGTCGCCCTCGGCTTATTTGCCCTTGCGGGAGCACCGCGAGGGGGCGCCTCTTGGGTGGCAGCCCGCCTCTTCTTCTCCCTCCTCCGGGCGGACTTTGACTTCACCTGAGTGAAGCCATCATCCGCCGGTTTCGGGGGATCGGGCGCTTTCTGTGGGACCGAAGCTTTGGTGCCCCCACCCGCAGCTGCAGGCGTCTGGGCACCCTTCGGTTTCCCACCGTTCCTCTTCTTCGGAGGAGAAGTCATAGAAGACTTTTCCTCCGTCTTCCTCGCCTCCCTCGGCGTCGGGGGGAGCATCTGGGGTGAGGTCATAGTAGACCTCTCCATCCCAGTCTTCTGCACCACCTCCGGCGTCGAGAAGGAAGTCTTGTTCCGCTTTTTGGGCGGAGACTTCTTGAGCACTCTCTCGACGACCCGGCGTTCAGCCTGGAGGGCTTTCAGCCGGACCGTCCGTGTCCCCTTCATGACGCTGACGGCTTCCTCGATTTTCGCGACGGCCGTCCGAACACCATTGCTGATGTTCTTCTGGATGGCCATCGCATCGCGGATCTGCCCCAGCGCCGCCACGATCTCAGAAATGGACTCGTCCTCCGCAAGGTCGCAGTCGTCGACCTGCCTTCGGACGATGTCCAATTCCGTGTCACTCGGCCCGAGAGGCGGTGATTCGTCCCACGGGCTTCTCGGATGCTGCCGCTTCCGATCTCCGTCATTCTTTGGAGTCACCGTCTCCATGGCCACCGTCTCCGCCGATGGCCCAACCGCCGTAGCTTCGGGCACCGACTTCGAGGCGTCGGCCCTGGAGTCCGGGGACTTGAACGGGACTGGGGGAGGCGCACCGACCACCAGTGCCTTCCCTCCCCCTGCATCCTCCGACTTTGGAGCCCCTCCGAAATTCGGAGGGGTCCTCTTCAACCTTGAGCTCCGTCCGAAGGGCGACGGGTCACCCCCCGATCCGGAGCCCAGAACTTTCTTCTCGCTCGCCTGATTCATTGCCATCGTGCTTCTGATCGCTCTCAAAAATAAGAACAATCAACGACCAAATCATCAAAATTCCGTTGGGTTTTTTTTTGGTTCCCCGGTCAAAGGGAGCATTGCCAATCGCTCCAAGTGTCTTCCACGGCCCTAGACTGACAGACGTCAGTCAAACCTCCTCGGACACCCATCACCCGCCTAGCACAGTCGCAGGATCAGGAATATGCCCATGGTTCTTACAACCGCTTCTGACAATTTTGATGCACTGCTTTCAGCGTGGCGGGGGTGCTTACTTGCAGCGGCCACCTGCTGAGGCCAATTCGACCTCAGCAGCTCCTCTAGTTTTGGCTCGGAGTTCACAGAAGCGGCATGTCCCCACTAAGCGTCCCACCAAGCACCCCGATCAGAGTACAAGGGGGAGGGCTCAAACCCAGGCGTGTGGATGAGCTCAGAACGGGGCCATTTGCCATGGCAAGCCAGACGTACCCGGATCCCCGTCCCGCCTTCGTGTTTTTAAAAGACAGCCACCCCGCTACCTCTTTTCTACAAGCCTCCACTAGATTGCCCTTTATTTGTTTTTTTTTGGGTTTTGTGTTTTGTGATTTTTTGTTGGTTTTTTTTGTTTTTTGTTTTTTTTGTGTTTTTTTTGTAGTTTTTTTTGTGTGTGTTTTCTTTCGACTCCTGAAGGGGCAGGAGGCGCTTTCTTCAGGAGACGAGACAAAGTAAAGAAGATGAGGAAATGACACCATGCAGGGCTCGTGAGAGGGGCCCATGCTGAGTCGAAGAAAGGAAGAGGTGGGCAAGATTAGCCCAGAAAAGAGAAAAGACTGCGAGCTAAGACCCAAAAGAAGGAAGAAAGGTCTCAGCTCTGGAAGAACTGCGAGAAGAAGAGTCTCGCAGCTTTGCTCGGGTACCCGGGGCCGCCAAAGAGACACCCGAACAGCCGAAAGCCGACTGCCCCTGGGCAGATTATTATTATTATTATTATTATTATTATTATTATTATTATTATTATTCTCCCGTGTTGGGCCGGGACAGAATGTCCAACAGTATCCCCTGCTTGTCGTAAGAGCCGACTAAAAGGGGAGGGGGGCGCACTGGTCCTTTTTCGCGTCTCCTTTTCACAACTCCATTCTCCGAATCATTTCAATAGCCCGGTTGTTTTTCTAAATCATTCCGTCCTACTCGCCGGGTTGACTCTGTGTTCTTCAACCTCCACTGCGCTGGGGGTCTAGGACGAGCAGAGGGTACAGCTTAAAAACTGGGTTCTGCACCTCCCAGGCTGCCGGATAGTACAGGGGCCCGGGTCAGCCCAGCCAGCTGACCTGGCTGCCCTATCAACCGGCGAAAATCCCCTTGGCCGTGGCGGTGCCGGTTGGCGACCGGATAGGGCCCCGCTGCGGTCACGGGGGGGCTCTGCCGAGGCCACTGCTCGTCTAGGACCGCCGGTGTTTTGGAGGCGGTCGAACATGGATATAGTTGCTCTGGTGATGGGTCGGTCTGACTTTCTCATTGGGGCACATTTTGGGGGGTCAAATGCCTAGTCTTGGGGGCCAAACCAGACATGATGGCAGCAAACAATAAAAATACGTCTGAAAAGGTGCCAGACTCTTTCCGGGGTACCCTAACCCCAACAACGAAATCAACCGCTTCTCCGAGCGGGCTCACGGGTGAGGTGGCTAGCCCCTTCGAGCGAAGGTCCCGCCTCACGAGATCGCCGCCAGGCCGCAACGTGACACCTGCCTCATCGGTGGCCAGAACATCTGTGGCCACTGAGAAGCAACCCGATGGAGACAACGTACCGATGGACGCCAACCCGTCTCCCTTCGAGGCGGTCGTCGCGCTCGCCAGGCAGCAGGAGGAGGAGCACATCAAAAAGTGCTTCGACACCCTCGCTGTGATGAAGGCCGCGACCACCCGGCAGAAGAACATCAGTCAGGATGTGAAGGATGGCATCGTCCAATTGGAGGCCAGCCTTCACCACATCATCCAGCTGAGGAGGTCGTGGCAGTCATGTGAGTCGGTGACTGCTTCGACGCAGACGACCCCGTCATTGCGGGTAAAGGCTCAGCCAGCCGGTGGGAAGCGGGCCGCTTCCAGCCCCGCCCAACCGGAGGCTGAGAAAAAACCTCGAGGAAACGGTCCAGGGGAGACATCGGACCCCGAAAAATGGACCGACGTCGTCAGGAAGAGGGGGAAGAAGAGAGACCCTCCCCAGCTGCCTGGATGCCAGCCTGGCGCTCAGGACAAGAAGAAGGCGCCGAGGAAGAAGTCCCGCAAGCAGCGGCCGGACGCTCTTCTCATCAAGCCGTCGGAGGGGAAATCCTACGCCGACGTGCTGGGCGAAATTCGCAGCAAAGCGAAGCCCGATGAGAAGGGCGCCGTCATCAAGGGCATGAGGAAGACCCGAGCCGGCGATCTTTTGGTCGAGCTCGGTGACGCCTCCAAAAGCAAAGCCGCCTTCAGCGAGGACCTGCAGACCATCTTGGGGGCGAACGCGACCGTCCGCGTTCTCGAACCCAAGTCGACGCTGGAGGTGAGGGACCTTGACGAGCTGACGACCGAGGCAGAGGTGACCGCTGCCATCAAATCCGCCATCGGCGACAACGTCGAGGTGAAAACCTTCCTCTCAAAGGCGAACGCTCGGGGTCAGAAGGTGGCGATCCTCACGCTGGGAGCCAGAGCAGCTGCGAAGCTCCTGGAGAAGGGCCACCTCAAAGTCTGGTATGTGAGCTGTCGGGTGCGCGAAAAGCTCGTGGCCTCCAGATGTTTTAAATGTCTGGGGTTCGGTCACGTCGCTAATCGTTGCCCTGGACCCGATAGAAGCAAGCTCTGCTTCAAGTGCGGCGGCCAGGACCACAAGGCCAGCGCATGCAATGCAGCGTTGTCCTGTGTCCTGTGTACTGAAGCCGGCTTGAAGGGCGACCAGGTCAAGCATTCCGCTGGGTCAGGTCGTTGCGGGCAGTACAGGCAGGCCATCCAGGAGCTTCGCCAAACACAAAAGAAATGATCAGTGTTCTGCAACTTAATATGCAGAGGAGCAGGACAGCAAACGACTTGCTGTTCCAGTTCGCCACGGAGCAGGGTGCTGACCTACTGCTTCTCAGTGAGCAGTACCAGAACCGACGCTCCGCGCAGTGGTTCTCGGATCCCTCCGGCACTGCGGCGATATGGATCTTGGACCTCGGGAAGGTGCCTGTTCTCGATTCCGGATCGGGCAACGGCTTCGTTTGGGTGAGGAGCAGGGGTTTCACTGTCTTCTCCTGTTACCTCACGCCTAACCAACCGATCGTAGACTACCGCCACATGGTCGATTCCATCGAGGAAAAGATCATGAACACCTCTGGCGGGGTCATAGTCGGTGGCGACTTTAACGCCAAAGCCGTGGAATGGGGTTCCCCGCGGACCGACACTCGAGGTCGTTACATCCTCGAGTCGGCTGCCAGGTCGGGCCTCTGTATCCTCAATACGGGCGGCATTTCCACCTTTCGCCGTCCGGGGTGCAGAGAGACGATCCCAGACATATCCCTTGCCTCCGAAGGGATTGCCCAGCGGATCTCCGACTGGCGTGTCTGCGAGGACTACTCCTCCAGCGACCACCAGGCGATCCTTTTCAAGGTCCTTCCCGAGGGTGCGCGCTTGCGCGCTGAAACTGCTCCTCTGGCTCGACGCTGGAACACCAGTCGTCTGAACAAAGAAACTTTTACAAACGTAATTAAAGACCAGAGCATTGAGAATTTCATAAGCGCCGAAGATCTGGCAGCATCGACGATGCGTCTCATCGCGACCGCGTGTGAGCAGTCGATGCCCGGAGTTTCCCGCCGCCACAGGAAGAAGCCGGTTTACTGGTGGACGCCTGAAATCGCGGAACTCCGGAGGAGATGCCTTGGTCTCCGAGAAGCTCCTGCGCGTCAGGCTGACCGAGGCCATCGTCTCTGCGGGGGACTTGTCCCCGCAGCAGTACGGCTTCAGATCCGGTCGCTCTACCATCGACGCTATTCAGGAGGTAGTTGAGGCAGTGCGGAGGGCGGAGGACCACAACCATTGGTCGCGCCGCGTGGTCCTTCTCGTCACGCTCGACGTGAAGAACGCTTTTAACTCCGCCAGGTGGAGCGATATGCTGTGGGCGCTTGAGCATACGTTCCAAGTTCCCTCCTACCTCCTGCGTATGATAGAAGCGTATTTGTCAGACCGCGTTCTATTGTACGACACGACCGAAGGTCAGCGGCGCATTCCCATCACTTCCGGGGCTGCGCAGGGGTCCATTCTCGGACCAGATCTCTGGAACGTGTCCTACGACAGCTTGCTGAGGCTAGACATGCCCGATGAGACCCGCCTCGTTGGCTATGCTGACGACGTCGCTGCCTTGATCGCTGCGAGGAACGTCGAGCAGGCAAAACTGAGGCTCAGCGTTGTAATGGCCAAGGTCAACGGGTGGATGCGAGATCACGGCTTGTCCCTGGCTATCAGTAAGACGGAGATCGTCGTTCTCACCAAAAAGAGGATAAACACCGTGTTCCCGGTGCAGATAGGTGACGTCACACTCGAGACTAAGCCTGCTGCAAAGTACCTGGGAGTCATGGTCGACAGCAGACTGTCTTTCGGCGAGCAGATCCAGCGCGCCGCCGACAAAGCCGCTAAGGGTGTCGCTGCCCTTGGTAGGCTTATGCCCAATGTCGGCGGTCCTCGTTCCTGCAAGCGCCGTCTGCTCATGACTGCCGTCCAGTCAGTCTTGCTGTACGGGGCGGAGGTATGGGCTCACGCACTCGAGAAGCGAGTCTTCCGAGACCGGCTTGCCCGAGTCCAGCGCCGAGGAGCTCTGCGGGTCGCTTCAGCCTACCGCACAGTCTCCGAGCCTGCTGTGATGGTGATCGCCGGAGTCATCCCCGTCCTCTTCCTCGCGAGGGAGAGGCAGGCGATTTACCGGAGGAGGCCTGAAGTGGGCCGGGAAACAGCTGCCAGGGAAGAGCGCGATCGCAGCTTCGACTCCTGGCAGCGCGACTGGGAAGCCGAGCTGAGGGGACGTTGGACCTTCCAGCTTATACCTTCCGTCCGACCATGGGTGGAACGGCAGCACGGCGAGGTCGATTACTACGTGACCCAGTTTCTTTCTGGGCACGGGTACTTCCGAGCCTATCTGCACCGGATGGGCAAAGTCGCCAGCCCGGACTGTCTGTATTGCCCCGGCATCCCAGACACGTCCGAGCACACTTTCTTTCAGTGCGACCGTTGGCACGTCCGCCGAGCCTCGCTTTCATCTGAGATCGGCGTGGTCGTCAACCCAAACAACATCGTCGGAGCTATGCTCCAGGGAGAGGGCAACTGGAACTGTGTCCAGCACTACGTCCAGGCCATTCTTCGGGCGAAAAAGGTCGACCTCGATCGGCCTTAATCCTCAGCTTTTCCCCAAGGAGGTTGCCCTAGTGGCGTAATATCAAAGGCCTAGCCCGAAGTAATGTGTGAAACAGTTCCAGGCTAGTGTCCTCGGTGCCGAGGGAGGTGGTTTAGTCGGTAGTTCACGGGACATCGTGCTCGTGGGAGTCCGACACTACTGAGGGGACAATGAGCCCCTCAGTGTGCGTAAATGCATTCCACCTCCTACCCAAAAAAAAAAAAAAAAAAAAAAAAAAAATTATTATTATTATTATTATTATTATTATTATTATTATTATTATTATAACAGTGACATTAAATACAACCATTAAAGTCAATACTTTAAACCTACATTGTAAATTACATTTAAACGATTTTAAGAGCATTAAAAGAAAATATGTAAAATAATTACGCTTAAGAAACTACTTAAATTATATTTATACAACCAATACTGTCACTACTTAAACCTTATGTTGCAAACTGTTCATTTTATACATAATGTTTTCTATTTACCTGTCCAACTCAACTGTCAAAAAAATATTGTGTTTATTTTATATTTGTTGACAGATCAGGTGATTGAATTCTTGAGTTGGTTTTATGTTTATGAAATGAAAGAAATAAGTTTTGTTAATTTCTGATTAAATTATACTTTTACCAGCCTCCCACGAGTTTATGTAATTTTTAAAGGTTTAAACATAAAACTTTATAAATTTTACTTTAAAAATCGTCTCCTAATATTCAACAATTAACTGGTCCAATACAAAAACCTGAGATTGACTAATGAATAAGAAGATTGTCACAAGCAATACAAGTAATCCACGAAATTATCGTAGCCTACATTCTAAACTACATTTAAACGGTTTTAAGAGCATCAAGCCACCACCAATATCGCACCACTACAACTGTTTTCAGCCCAGAATCGAAGCGCACCGTGAAATGTCAGTTGATTAAAATACATAATAATTTATACATCCTAAAAGTTCGCGGCCGGAATTATACCCCCCGTCCTGTGACGTCAAAATGACGTAGCGTTTTTTCTGGGGGGTACAAATCCGGGGGGTACAATTCCGGCGACCCGAAAGGAGGTGATCGGCGCGGCGGCGGCGGCGTCGGCGGAGCCAGCGCGCGGCAGGAAAAACATTCCTATTTAAAACGCTGTAGAAACGTAACGAACGCTGTTAAAAATTTGCAGTAGACTTTATTCCAATGGCCAGTTAATTATGTTATCAGCAATGTTTTCAAATAAATTTTAATGTACATCGTTTACTTTATACTGTGAGTTATATTATTAAAAACACGATTTGCGAATTAAAAAAGTCAGTTCTTTGTGTTTGATTTATGATAACTCTGCCTAGAAGCATCGGAGAAAAAATCCTATAGTGACCTTTAGTCGACTTTCTTGGGAACAATATATCAAAATTTGAGAGTCTTGTGATTAATATTTACGTCGTTATTAATTTATTTCTAAAGTACTGTTATCTCAGCTATTTAACTACTTTGATGAATGAAATTCAGTAAACAATGTCTTTGAATGAAGTATGGGTTAATTCCGTCGAAGCTTCATGATTTTATTGGAATGGTTTCTCATAATCGATTAATATATAAACGATATCACTCCGAGGCAGAGCGCAACAATGACTGTGTTGAATGTGTTGAAGTACAGTCTGGACCTAGTGGACCCATTTTATTCGCGCGCCTCTGCATGTCTCAGTTTTTCTCTTATAAACAACGCCTGCTTCCAGATGTATAATTCATTGTAAAAACAATGCCGATTCACCAACATTGAACAATTGGGAACCTTTCAGTTCCTCCGAACTGCATGTGAAGTGTGTGTTGGAAGCATGTGCTCCGTTGTTGTTGGCCAGTCGCTGTACCTCGTCTGAATCGCGCTGGTCCGAGCAATGATGATAATTAATTTCAATTATCAACTGATTACGGATTTATCTAGTAGTATTTAAGTAATTTATTAACTGAATATTGATTGTGGAAACTATCTAATGTTATTAAAGGAAAAAATGAAATGAAAATCTCAATTAACAAAAGAGTTAACAGTTCTTTAGAAATAAATTAATAACGACGTAAATATTAATCACAAGACTCTCAAATTTTGATATATTATTCCCAAGAAAGTCGACTTTTAGGAATTTTTCCCCCGATGCTTCTAAGCAGAGTAATCATAAATCAAACACAAAGAATTGACTATTTTAATTCGTAAATCGTGTTTTTAGTAATATAACTCACAGTATAAACTAAACGATAAACGTTAAAAATCATTTGAAAACATTGCTGATAAGGTAATAAACTGGTCACTGGAATAAAGTGGACTGCAAATTTTTAACAGTGTTTTTTACGTTTCTACAGCGTTATGAATAAGAATGTTTTTACTGCCGCGCGCTCGCTACGGCGCCGCGCCGCTCACCTTCTTTCGATAATCAGGGTATAGCCCCGGGCAAGGACGGGTCATGGCATTAACACGTTGCGGAAAAGCCATTGGCGATTGGTGGGATTTGAACCCGAGGACCCAAGAACAAAATCCCGCCTCTTTAAGGCCCCTCCATAATTATTTACAAATTATTTTTATCGGCAAATAGGATTATTAAAAAAAATACTTTATGACCTTGTTAATGTTTTATCTATCGAAGATAGGGATTTAAAATCTTTCCAAATCAGAAAAAATCAAAGTAGTGTAATAGAAAAAAATCGAAGTGTAGAAATCCGAAATTGTTGTCAACTTTAAATATTTTGCAATTCGTGAGTGAAGCCAGAGAAGCAATAAATTCATTCTTAAATACCTTCTGTTTCGCAACACCGACTTGTCTAACCACTTGGGTGTTTATACTACCGGAAAAAGGAAACTTGGGGTGTTTATTCACCTGGTCAAAACAGATGAGTTTTATTTATTGTTCATGGGCATTATTATATAGTAACCTTCGTAGCTGAGTGTATTTAAAAGACAACATAATTTTTCCTATTTGTTTTTTTCTGTTGTAATCCATATACTCTTAATTAATTTCCATGAATATAACTAGAATATGCTCCTGAATAGGGGTGTTTATAATGTGCTTAGCCTGAATCGAGTGTATATCTTGATTTTAATATCAGCCATAACAGTATTAAAATGATCACTAGTGGCTGGTAAAAAAAACGTCTTAACGCTGGCTGGTACAAGTTAAGGTTACCGCCCACGATCTCCGCACCCTCTATCTCCTCCAAATTCCTGAGAGACCCTTACACCTGCCGGTCTACCTGCGTTGTTGGGTACGCCATCTCCGCGGCGGCCAACCCCGCCTCCCCTAATCACTCACCTCCCCCACTTATCCCCTTCCCAGCCCCTTTCTTGACAGACTCGTCATAATAGTTTATATTGCAAATGCACTATTAACTTTATGTTAATAATTATAATGGTTATATTGTTTTTGTGCAATTCAATGTCATACAGTGAAATAGAGCGCTGGTTACGAATTTAAAATACTGTAAGTACAGTATGCTGTTGAACATTGTTTAAATGCGTATAAAAAATATAATATGCTAATAGTGGGAACTGACTATATATATGACTGTCAGGATGATATGTCAGCATTTTCATTACTTGAATTAAAACAGGTAAAAAACTATGCTGTGCTGTACATACATAAAGATTCCAATTTCGAATGTTTGAGATTCTCGCAATTAAGCCTGGTTTATTTGCTGTTTGCTTGACTAGGCTTAATCATAATACAGCAGTGGCATTGTTTTTGCACAAGCTAGTGTCATGTTGTAAAAAGGTGCGCTATGTATGAATTTCAAACACTAACAACAATATGCTGCCGAAAATTGTATAATATTCCAAGCAGTTTTATACTGTAAATGAAAAATCAATATTATCATTATTATAATAAGTTATTATAACGGGTACTCATTTTAATAGTATGTCTGTCGGGGTCGGGACGATAAACTAATCTCCACAAGAATAACATAGGATGCGATTGTGCAGATTTGCTGTCACAGAAATGTTAAAGTGAGGGATTTTAGGCCTATGCTATAATTAAGTAAAAATCAACAAGATGAAGCGGCATAACAAGTTTTGTCAAGGTATGTTGAGAAATAGCTATATACCTTTATTTATTTCCCACAACGTTATCATTGAAAACGTGAATACGCAGGTTTGTCGCCACAGTATCTAAAGATTTGGAAATTTCAGGTCATAATTAAGTAGATCATTGGCTTTGTATGAAGCCAATTACAAAGTATCAAGGTATGTTGAAAATTATTAAACTACACATCTTTTAGCGAATTTCCTTAAAGGAATAAGCTATTACGGTAGTAATCATGGTAAGACCTAAGTCCGAGACCATGTTAACTTTTCATTTTGGGGTCCCCAGAAGCAAAAAATACCATTCGTTTGAATTTTAGCGAATTTCCTTAAAGGAATATTAGCGAATTTCCTTAAAGGAATAAGCTATTACGGTAGTACTCATGGTAAGACCTAAGTCCGAGAACATGTTAACTTTTCATTTTGGGGTCCCCAGAAACAAAAAACACCATTCGTTCGAATATATATATATATATATATATATATATATATATATATATACATCTACACGGCCGCTATCGTGTTAACAGACATATATATATATATATATATATATGTCTGTTAACACGATAGCGGCCGTAAATATGGTCCAATCTTAATGAAATTTGGGACAGACGTGTAAAGTGGTATTCACTCGGACGAGTTCGTGAACCAGCCCAATCGGACCACCGGAAGGGGGGGTAAAGGGGGATAAACCCCCTCAAATATGGGTTTTTTGAGTTTTTTACATATCAAAATAAAATTTATCAAATTTTTATGGGCACCATTGAATTCAGCTCAAAAAAAAACAAACAATTTAGTATTTTGAAACACTGCTCTATGTCCATTGGTTACCGAGATATTGAAAGTGGTAAACACAGTACGTTGTCACAATGTTAACCTTATGGGAATTAAGTAAACTTCTATATCTCGCTTATTTCTCAACATATCTCAATAAAACTTGGTAAATAGCTTCTTCTAGTTCAGATCTACTAAATATTGAATTAAAACCAACCAGTTTAAACACACCTGTAGCAGCAAACCTGCATACTCATTCCCCATGTTATTCTTATGGAGCTTACAAAAACATGTCAAATCTCGCTATCTTGGATTAAAATATGTTGTTTTGCATTTGAAATTCGCTGAGTATGCAGGTCTGCTGCAACGGGGGTATTTTAATTCCCATAAGGCTAACATAGGGATTATTTTATGTTAGCCACCACGAAAATTTAAATTGCTACCACGAAAATTTAAATTAGTTAGGCTTGCTGCCAGGGAAATTTGAAGTTAAAATTCTTGTTTTTATACCTTAGTCCATTACATCCCAACCAGACGAGGCCAAATACCAAGTTTTAATTAAAATATATTCAAAAATTATTGAGATAATAAATTTTATTTATTTCCCATAAGGTTAACATTGGGACGACGCGACGTACTTTTTAACACTCTCAGTATCTTGGTACAACCAATGGTCATAAAGAAATTACTCGAAATACCAATTTGTCTTTTTTAGCTGAATTCAATGGCGTAAATTAAAATTAGATTACTTTAATTTCCCATGTAAAATAAAAAAAGTCCCCCATAAGATGTCAATTGTCTGATCTGTGATAAAACAGTTAATTATAAAAATGTTAATTTCTTTTAGCGAATTTCCCCTATAGGGAAGAAGCTATTACCGTAGGTCTCATGGTAAGACCTAAGCGCGAGACCATGATAACTTTTCGTTTTGGGGCCACCAGAAGCAAAAAAGACCATTCGTTCGAATTTTAGCGAATTTCCCCTATAGGGAAGAAGCTATTACCGTAGGTCTCATCGTAAGACCTAAGCCCGAGACCATGATAACTTTTCGTTTTGGGGCCCCCAGAAGCAAAAAAACACCATTCGTTCGAATTTCTATATATATATATATATATATATATATATATATATATATACATATATCTATGTGTCTGTAAGCACGATAGCGCTCGCAAAAATGGTCCGATCGGAATGAAATTTGGCACAGGTGTGTAAAGTAGTAATTATTCGGATGAGTTCGAAAACCAGTCCGATCGGACCACTGGAAGGGGGGGTAAAGGGGGGTAAACCCCCCCAAAAATGGGTTTTTTTGGGTTTTTCACATAGAAAAATATAAATAGTCCAATTTTGTTTGGCGCCATTGAATTCAGCTCGAAAAAACAAACAATTTAGTATTTTGAATCATTGCTCTATGTCCATTGGTTACCGAGTTATTGAAAGTGGTAAACACAGTACGTTGTCCCTATGTTAACCTTATGGGAAATAAGTAAAATTCTATATCTCGCTTATTTCACAACATATCTCAATAAAACTTGGTTTGTGGCTTCATTTAGATGAAATCTAATGCATTTTAGTCTAAAAATCCCTGATACTTCCATTTTTATGGCAGCAAACCTGCATACTCATTTCCCATGTTATCCTTATGGGAAATAAAAAATTCTATATCTTCCTTATTTCTTAACGTATCTTGATAAAACTTCATATGTGACTTCATTTAGTTGAAATATACTGGATTATGGCCTAAAATACCCTATTTTACATTTTCATGGCAGCACACCTGCATAGTCATTCTCCATGTTAACCTTATGGGTGATAAAAAAAGGTATGTAGTTTGTAGCTTTCTCAAAATATCCTGATAAGAACTGGCATGGGGCTTCATACTATTAATACTTGATTATGGTTTAAAATACCCAAATCATCAAATTCATGAGGCAGCAAATCTGTGTACTCTCTTTCCCAATGTTAACCTTATGGAGAGGTCACGTAAATAAAATTGGATAGCTTTCTTATTCCTCAACATATCTTGATAAAACATGTTATGTGGCTTCATATAGTTTCAATATATTGGATTGTAGCCTATGATACCTCATTTTCAAATTTCTGTGGCAGCTAACTTGCATTTTTCCATACTAATCTTACGGAGAATAATTTATTTTGAATAGCAATCGTGGGCATTAGGCAAGTCACAGTGTGAGGGAAAAGGGCTCAAATTAAATGTTTTAATGTCAGGGACTCGGGAAAAGTACTGTAATTTCTTAAAGTTTGCTAGAAAACAAAAAAAAACATAAAATAACTGCCATTTAAGTAGCATTGGGATCCAAAACGTCTGTTTTGTTTACATTAAAACATGTGAGCTGATGTTTGATTCAAAGCCATAGGGTGGATACAGACATATGGCTTATTTAAAGGCCAAATAACTAAATATGTAAAAATTAATGTACTATATCGAATACAGATTTTTACTGATGATGTTTATGACATTTTTTACTCAAACTTAAACAGCTGGTCATTTCTCCATATGATTAAATTGGAAAAGCCAGCTGTTTTGAAGTTTTGAACATTGCATTTTCGAGCCAAGTATAGGCTATTATTTTTGTATAGCCTTTAGCTTCTAAAAGCCACTAGGAGAGTATTTTTGCATGCTTTCTTTTGAATGTATATTGATTTTACTTGATGCGAGACTTCATTTAAATTATTTATTTATGCACTTGAAATTCGCTGAGTATGCAGGACTGCTGCAACGGGGGTATTTATATATCTAACTATCTATCAATATATATATATATATATATATATATATATATATATATATGTGTGTGTGTGTGTGTGTGTGTGTGTGTCTGTCAGCACGATAGCGGCCGTAAATATGGTCCGATCTTAATGAATTGTGGTACAGACATGTAAAGTGGTAATCAAACGGACGAGTTCGAAAACCAGCCCGATCTGATCCCCGGAAGGGGGGTTAAAGGGAGATAAACCCCCCAAAAATGGGTTTTTTTTTAGTTTTTCACATAGAAAAATAAAAATAATCAAATTTTGGCCAGCACCGTTGAATTCAGCTTGAAAAAACAAACAATTTAGCATTTTGAATCGTTCCTCTATGTCCATTGGTTACCGAGATATTGAAAGTGGTAAACACAGTACGTTGTCCCCATGTTAACCTTATGGGGAATAAGTAAAATTATATATCTCGCTTATTACTCATCATATCTTAATAAAACTTGGTTTCCGGCTTCATCTAGATGAGATCTAATGTATTTTAGTCGAAAACCCCCGAAATTTCCATTTTTGTGACAGCAAACCTGAATACTCATTCCCCATGTTATCCTTATGGGAAATAAAATAAATGCTATATATCTTCCTTATTTTTTGACATATCTTGATAAAACTTGGTATTTGGTTTCTCGGAGTTCAGATCTAAAATACTGAATTAAATCCACCCAGTTTTAACGGACCTGTTGCAGCAAACCTGCATACTCAATTTCCATGTTATTCTTGTGTAGCTTACAAAAACATGTTAAATCTCACTATGTGTGATTGAAATATGTTCTTTTGCATTTGAAATCCGCTGAGTATGCAGGTCTACTGCAACGGGGGTATTTTTTATATTTAATTAAATGTAATTGATATGTAATTGTTTCTTTTTCTAAATGATATGTGTATTTATTTTAAGATTATTAATCTCTGACCGTGTATGTACCTGCTGTTTTTATTGAAATAAAATACAAAGCCAGAAGGCCAATTTTTATATTCCTAAACCAAATCATTCTAGTAATATTTAAGTGGACCCAATATATCAACCAAGTTTGCCTGCGACCATCTAAAATTTTCAGAATCGGGTAAGTTATTAAATCAACTTCCATATTACCAAAACCAAGATGGGAATATAAAACTGTTTAACAGTATGTTACTATACAATTACATAAATTCTTGCCAAGCGCTCTATTTTTGACTGCATGCTGTTGAATTGCATTGTTGCCAGATAACTTCTGCTTACAACCACTTTAATAATTTAGAAGTCTGGTGCGGGAGGGGTGGGATTAGGGAAGGCGGGGTTGGCCGCCGCGGAGATGGCGTACCCAACAACGCAGGTAGAGACCGACAGGTGTAAGGGTCACTCTGGAATTCGGAGGTCCCGTCTCGGATTTGGGCTCGGAGACAGGATCGCGGAGATCGTGGGCGGACACGACAAGTTAAGGCTACCTGACCGAGGGGTTGACTATATAGGACAATGGCCGGGCCGCCCGGGACAATGCGCCTGATAGTAAAGGGGTTCAGTATAGTAAAAGGGTTCAGTTTATAAAGGGCTGATTTTTTTGGAACGGTGGCGCTATTCGACGATCTTGAAAAAAATCAGTTCTCTTTGTTTTTTAGTAAACAAATGGATATAGTTTGAAGAAGTTCTTAAGGTTATCCACAGATTGCAGCACTCAATTTATTTCCCAAGGAAAGTTGACTTTTCAACATAAAAATGTGGATAAATGCTGTGTGTAGCAATATGTACAACGGAACATATTGGGCATAAAGACAAAGGGTACTTATTACGGAAACCTCCGACTGAGGCTACACTTGTACCTTAAGGCAAATAGGTGAGGATGATACCAGAAAATAATGGTCTCCCGTTGACGACTCCACGCTCCACGTAGCACACATGGTATAATGTAAACAAAACAGACGTAGGTATTTAATTCTCCTTGCTTTTTAAATGGTGTGAAGGTTAAAGCCCCTAAATTATAAAAACGGGAAATTTAAATGTAAAAAACCGTCATTTGTTATAATTCGTAAACACATAACGTAAACAAAAAAAACGTCAACATAGGTTTAATTTTTTAAACTATATGTCAATATCTAGCATGGCGTTGAAATGAGCATCATCCACATGTTTAATGTAAACAAAGCAGACGTTTTTCAATCCCAATGCATTTTAAATGGAATATATTTTTCGTTATTTCTCATTTTCTGGTAGATTTGGTTATAATCTGCTATTTTTCCGATCTTCTGGGACCAAGACCTTTAACTTGAGCCCTCTCCCGTCAACCTGCAAGCTGTCAAACTCTCACAGTTTTGATTTTAAAAACCGCTTACAAAATTAATAATATAGATTTGAAACCAAATAAATCTTATTAAAATAATACTGTATTTTTGTTTATTTACTTGCTCTAACAAAGGGTTTCATCAAAGGACGATCATTAGTGCTTAGTTTTGGCTGAATCTTGTCGAAATCTTGACAGGGGGGCTTATAACCAGCTTAATACATAACCTAGGTAATTCGATTAATGCTTGTTGCTAGAAATTCCTAGTTGTATATAATCATGCTAAATTTTTGTACTCTCCTCTTTTACTTCCATTTCCCTTATACTCCACCTTTGTAATGTTTCATTCACCTCATTCATATTTGTTACTGTAAATATTAGTATTTCCATGTTTCTTAGATTATTTATCACAATTTTCGTAATTTATTTAATATGTAATCAAATAATATCAGTAAACCAAGATAGTTAATGAATTAATGAGTTTCAATGTTTATTACCTGTTATTATTTCATTTGTCATTCTATTCACCACCCCTCAGAGAATCATCCATTCATTATAAGTTAAGAATTTTCAAAATCATAATTATTATTTTAAAGTTAATTGTTTAGAAAATTTATATTCTTAAAAGATGAGAAATGATTTATTAGTACTAGCCTTACCCAAGAACAACATACCCCTTTAGTAATAAAATAATGTGAGAGAGTTGCAATTAAAAATAATTTCATATAATATTAAATTCAAAACTAAGTCTCATAATTGATACAAAATTCCAGTGACCAGTGAAGTATATTTCATTATTTCTACAAGACCATTTGGACAACAATAATAGTGTGCTTGGACACCTACCTCAGCATCATTCAGTCTCCAACCAGAAGTGTTAACATGTATTTGTAACTTTTGAGGATACAATTCCTCATTTTAAAATTTAGGCCCAGTTGGACTAGAAATTGCATGGCCTAGCTCCATTTTAAATAGGGAAACTTGCCTGGATACCTTTCGAGTCAAACCCTTTTCATAACATCAAGATTTAATAAGTACCAGGCGAAGAAATTTGTGAGCAGATTGGTAACCACCATTTTTGATTTCAACAAAGACTATTTAGAACTTTCAATCTATATATTTGTATTTTGGTTTGGATTTTTGCGGACATTTGCCATCACTGATTAGTAAAAAACAAGTTTCACGACGTTTCGGGATCTGGAATCTGATCCTGTCTTCAGGTGGAAGAAAACCTAGAACATAACAAGATTAGTAGCACATAGCCAGGAAAACCTGGACTAAAACACAGCTAAAACAGAGAACTGTAAAAGCAGTCACAAAAACACTATGCTGAAAAGAAAAACAATAACACAAAATAACGCAGGAATCACAAGTGTCAAGAATCACCAGACAGGAGAGAGCACGTCCACACCCAATCACAGCTGAGCTGAGACTGGTGGGAGGAAAGGAAAATGGCGGCGGCGACGGAACTGGCGGCGGCCACAGCCAACCAAATCACGGCGCGCTACCGGTGGCGAAAACCTGAAACAGAGACATATGATATGCAAATTCTGTGTGTCTGTGTTTTTCTAGTTAATTTTTAACCTGATTTTGCCCCTTGGCCTTGCTACGGGTTAACATGTTGTGAGAATTTTGAACAGAATTGTTAGTAATTACCCTATTTGCTGACACTTTAATTTCCCTGTCTTTTAATTCTTTGCTTAATATTTAGCCATACTGGCCTTATTTCAAGTGAAGATTGACTGATTCGTTGGTCTGCTAGTTTTATGTATGAAGCTTCAACTAGTTTTCTTTTGAAAAAATGAGGTTTGGGTGTACTATTTTTGCTTCGTCAAAATTAATCTGGTGATTTTCAGACCAGCAGTGTCGAGCAATTTTTGATTTATCCACTAAGCCCTTCCTTGTGTTATTGTTGTGTTCTTTGATTCTAACACTTTAAGGTCTTTTTGTCTCGCCATAGTACGGCCTAGAGCAACTATTGCATTTTATTCTGTAAACACAGTTTTTTTATCCCCGAGTGCCATTTTTTGGTTTGGTTTTTACGAGACATTGCCTAAGAGTGTTTTGTGTCCTAAACGCAGTTCTAACTTTGAACTTCCTAGCAACTCTTCAAATTTTTTCAGATAATCCCGGCACATAAGGGATTGACATAGGAACCAATTTTTAAGTGTTTTCTGACTCATTCTGTTTAGCCCTACGGTTTTTGCACTTTCTTATTATGGATTGAGGGTATCCATTCTTAGCCAAATCTTGCTCTACTTTTTTGATTTCCTGATTTAATCCATCATGATTTGAGCAAATGCTCTTTGCTCTATCAAATAATGAGTAAGCTACCCCTTCTTTAACAGATATTTGATGGTTTGATTGAAAATTTAAGTACTGCCCTGTGTGTGTCTTTTTTTTCTGAAAACAGTTGTTCTAAGGGACAAAACAGTTGTTCTAAGCGTGTCCCTATCCTTTTCTACGCACACATCCAAAAATGCTAGTTTGTTTTTGACTTCCTCTGTGTTTTTTTTTACCAGCAGTGTTGAGCAATTTTTGATTTTTCCACTAAGCCCTTCCTTGTGTTATTTTTGTGTTCTTTGATTCTAACACTTTAAGGTCTTTTTGTCTCGCCATAGTACGGCCTAGAGCAACGATTGCAGTTTATTCTGTAAACACAGTTTTTTGATCTCTGAGTGCCATTTCTTGGTTTGGTTAAGCAACACATGTAAACGTAGCAGACGTTTTTAGATTACAATGATTTTTAAAGGCAGATATTTAACGTTATATCTTATTTTCTGATAAACTTTAAGAAATTTGAGTATTTTTTCCCGAGTCCCTGGCATTAAGATCCTCTGTTTGATCCCTCTCCCATTATCCTGCAAGTTGCCAAACGCCAAAAATTTCGGCGTACAAATTTCGCTTACAGTTTATCGATCGCTTACAGTTGACATTAAATCGGCATATCGTTATACAGTAAACGAAACAAACACACTTAACTCTTTATAATTTTAAATCTACTATATATTTGTCAAATACCACTCAGTGGAAACATCGTACAGCCCAAACTACTTGACCTAGAACGTTGAAACTTTGCATGGATGTTCCTCTTAGGGCGAAGACATCCACTAAGAACGGATTTTACAAAATTCGTAGTATAAAGGGGTTTTTGGCGAGGCCGAAGTTTTCAAATTTTCCCATTTAAAAGTATGTTGGACTACTTTTGTTTACATTTTTAATGTTCATAAAACAATCAGCTGGTAGTTAGCTTCGGAAATGTATACGTTGATACAGATGATAATAAATTGATTTCTTTGATCATGGCTTCATTGATTTTTGTTGATTTGTTTAAAGGACATAATTATGTACTATATAAAAGTTTTATTTAGTTTAGATAAAATTCACCATTTATTAGTTAAGTGGCACCATCTATATTTCGGTAGCGGGAGCTATCGTTTGTCCTAGAGGCGTTCGTAATAATTTTTTTATTACATCTATGCCTGTCCGATGATTTGGTGTTTCATATAATTCGACGTACGTAGTTTAAACGTGAAGAGCATACTGCTTTTGTGGCTGGGTCTTGAGGCTACATCCCGGTAAGATGGAAAGAGAAAAGAACAGTGGTTTTTCAGTCACAAACAGAATTTGCTGAAATGATATGATTCTTTGATCTATTTATGTAAAAATTTATAAATTATTCAAATCCCTGATTGTAAGTTATATTTATACTATCTTTTCTACTGTATTTTTGTCAAATACCACTGACCTATCCTATGTACAGCCAAAACTACTTAACGTAGAACCTTGAAAATTTGCATGGACGTTCCTTACAGAGTGTTTACATTCACCAAGAACGGATTTTTTTAATTCGAGGTTTTTAGAGGTTTTTCGTGGAGCTGAAGCTTTGAAAATGCCCCATGTTAATGTAATGGATGATCTTTTGTTCAAATTTCCAATTTTATTCAATCAAGCATATAGCTTCACAAACGGATACGTTGTTACAGCTGTTTTATAATTTGATTCCTTTTATCATGATTTTATGGTTGTTTTGATGATTTTGTTAGGTTATTCGTACTATATAAAAGTTACATTTGGTTTAGTTTCGTACCTTATACGTTCAATCATAAGCTCATTATGTGATACCATCTTTTTAGGCAGCGGGAGCTATAGTTATTTCCTTAGGCCGTCCTTCATGTTTTTAATTACAATCATGCCAGTTACAATGATTTGGCAAATTCCTTTTTCATCTAATTCGACGGTGTCACGGAAAAATAAATGCTGCAATCAGTGGTTGATCTTAAATTATTCTTACCCGTCCATATTTTAAGTTAAAAACTAAGTGAATCGAGTTTGAAATACTGCCCACGGATAGCACCATAACTGTTTCGAACATTCAGCCCTTTACTGTACTTAATTGATGCCCTACTAGGCAATCCAGGGACGTAATGGTAAATCTACAAGGAAGTACCTTAAAATCGACACATTTGGTGTTAAAATCGGCCGACCGTTTTCGAGTTATAACGGTGAAAAGAAAACCTTCAGTATCTACTGTGGTATTCTACATCCTACTGTGGTATCTTCATTTTATCCTACATTCCGCCATAAAACAAACATATCTCTACATGACATATTCCTTGATATACATATTTTCTATTCAGTCCTCTAGATTCTTCATATCAAGGTTAGACGATAATTTTTATCGTGAGCGAATCCACGGGTTCTGCTAGTCAATCAATATATATAAAAGAAGAGTTGTGTGTTGGTATATTTCGGGCTGCAGCCAAAACTACAAGTCGTAGAAACTTGATCTTAGTATCAAATTAAAGCTTAGAATCTCATGATGTGCACTATGATGGTTTGGTTTTGATATCGTATAGGGTGTAGGTACAGGATCGTCCGAAAGGGACCTATGTCAAGGATTTTGGGAGTTCTTTTAATAGTTGCTATGGTTACCATTTGAAATAGCTTTTATGGTTACTAACAGAATTTAGCACTGAGAAACAACAAGCAGAAAGTAATCTCCCGGGCAAAGCCGGGGTTATCAGCTAGTCTATATATATAAAGAAGAAGGGGTTTTCTATCGGACAGCAAATCTCCAAAACTATAAGACCTAAAGAGTTGAAATTTGGCACATGTGCTCCCCTTGGGTTTTGGATGCACACTAAGAAACGGTTTTACAGAATTCCCAAAGGTTTTCGCCCTATGGTAGTTCAAAGTTTTAATGTTAAATTATAGGGAAGGATATAAGGTTGTCATGGCAACCTTAAAAAGTATGACAAATTAAATCCTTAAAAAAACAGAGGAAGTTTTATGTTTTTCCACGGGTAAAACCGTATTGATCAGCTAGTGTGTTTATATAATGAGTACCTTGTGGTCCAAGCCTTGGTAGGTATCATTTCATGTTTACCAGTTCATCCAATTACTATAAAACATGTTAGTGTCACAATTTTTATGCACATTTTTTATTGCTCCATGCGAACTTTATCCCACATGCCGTATTTGTCCTACATGGCTGTAGTTTGTATACAGCTGTACGGTACATTAAGGTTATTTGTTTTTTTTTTTGTTTATTTGGTTGCTAGCATGGCAACATCAAATGTAAAGTGTTTCGACTTTAAAATTCAATTCATTACCTTATTAGAATGTCTCTAGCTAAGTAACCTACATGAGACTTTTTTAAGTCAGAAATTAGATATTTCAAGACTTTTAAGGTAATCCTGGTAGCCGTTTTTAAGATAATTGAGCAAGTAAGAGTATTCTTATATATTTATTGCTCATAATATAAGTACGGGTACAGGATTTAATCATTTTTTGTATGAAGAAATGAATTTACCAAATAGGATATTTTTCCTTTATTGTTGAAAATGGGTTGTATTTAACTTTTATCAATTTAAATTAATACAATCTGATAATTAAAAATCACATTATTGGCCCATTAATGGCTAATATTAAAATTCTGCCTACCTCATATTTAATTACAGAAGGTAAAAAATGAAACAATTAAAATTCTTGAGATCGCAAAATTAATTTTTAATAAATTACGTAGCATATTTAGTTCAAAAGGAAATTAATTACATTATTCAACAATGAGTGCAGAAAAACCAATTATGATTGAGAAAAGGGTTGGATCAAATGTAAAATTATTCTTAAGCTAGCAGAACCCGTGGCTTCGCTCACGATAAAAATTATCGTCTAACCTTGATATGAAGAATCTAGAGGACTGAATAGAAAATATTTATATCAACGAATATGTCATGTAGAGATATGTTTGTTTTATTTATGGCGGAATGTAGGATAAAATGAAGATACCACAGTAGGATGTAGAATACCACAGTAGATACTGAAGGTTTTCTTTTCAGCGTTATAACTCGAAAACGGTCGGACCGATTTTAACACCAAATGTGTCGATTTTAAGGTACTTCCTTGTAGATTTACCATTACGTCCCTGGATTGCCTAGTAGGGCATCAATTAAGTACAGTAAAGGGCTGAATGTTCGAAACAGTTATGGTGCTATCCGTGGGCAGTATTTCAAACTCGATTCACTTAGTTTTTAACTTAAAATATGGACGGGTAAGAATAATTTAAGATCAACCACTGATTGCAGCATTTATTTTTCCGTGACACCGTCGAATTAGATGAAAAAGGAATTTGCCAAATTATTGTAACTGGCATGATTGTAATTAAAAACATGAAGGACGGCCTAAGGAAATAACTATAGCTCCCGCTGCCTAAAAAGATGGTATCACATAATGAGCTTATGATTGAACGTATAAGGTACGAAACTAAACCAAATGTAACTTTTATATAGTACGAATAACCTAACAAAATCATCAAAACAACCATAAAACCATGATAAAAGGAATCAAATTATAAAACAGCTGTAACAACGTATCCGTTTGTGAAGCTATATGCTTGATTGAATAAAATTGGAAATTTGAACAAAAGATCATCCATTACATTAACATGGGGCATTTTCAAAGCTTCAGCTCCACGAAAAACCTCTAAAAACCTCGAATTAAAAAAATCCGTTCATGGTGAATGTAAACACTCTGTAAGGAACGTCCATGCAAATTTTCAAGGTTCTACGTTAAGTAGTTTTGGCTGTACATAGGATAGGTCAGTGGTATTTGACAAAAATACAGTAGAAAAGATAGTATAAATATAACTTACAATCAGGGATTTGAATAATTTATAAATGTTTACATAAATAGATCAAAGAATCATATCATTTCAGCAAATTCTGTTTGTGACTGAAAAACCACTGTTCTTTTAGCGAATTTCCCCTATAGGGAAGAAGCTGTTACCGTAGGTCTCATGGTAAGACCTAAGCCTAAAACCATCATAACTTTTCTTTTTGAGGTCCTCAGATGCCAAAAACACCATTCGTTCACTTTCATAAATATATATATATATATCTATATATCTATATATCTATATATATATCTATATATCTATATATCTATATATATATCTATATATATATATGTGTCTTTAAGCACGATAACTTGCGCAAAAATGGTCCAATCGGAATGAAATTTGGCATAGACGTGTAAAGTAGTAATTATTCGGACGAGTTCGTAAACCAGCCCGATCGGACCACCGGAAGGGGGGGTTAAGGGGGGTAAACCCCCCCAAAAATGGGTTTTTTGAGATTTTTACATAGAAAAATAAAATTTTTCGAATTTTTATTGGCACCATTGAATTCAACCCAAAAAAACAAACAATTTAGTATTTTGAATCATGGCTCTATGTCCATTGGTTGCCGAGATATTGAAAGTGGTAAACACAGTACGTTGTCCCAATGTTAACCTTATGGGAAATAAGTAAAATTCTATATCTCGCTTATTTCTCGACATATCTTGATAAAACTTGGTAAATGGCTTCTTCTAGTTCAGATCTACTAAAAAATGAATTAAAACCACCTAGTTTTAATATACCTGTAGCAGCAAACCTGCATACTCATTCCCCATGTTATTCTTATGGAGCTTACAAAAACATGTCAAATCTCGCTATGTTTGATCGAAATATGTTGTTTTGCACTTGAAATTCGCTGAGTATGCAGGTCTGCTGCAACGGGGGTATTCTCTTTCCATCTTACCGGGATGTAGCCTCAAGACTCAGCCACAAAAGCAGTATGCTCTTCACGTTTAAACTACGTACGTCGAATTATACGAAACACCAAATCATCGGACAGGCATAGATGTAATAAAAAAATTATTACGAACGCCCCCAGGACAAACGATAGCTCTCGCTACCGAAATATAGATGGTGCCACTTAACTAATAAATGGTGAATTTTATCTAAACTAAATAAAACTTTTATATAGTACATAATTATGTCCTTTAAACAAATCAACAAAAATCAATGAAGCCATGATCAAAGAAATCAATTTATTATCATCTGTATCAACGTATACATTTCCGAAGCTAACTACCAGCTGATTGTTTTATGAACATTAAAAATGTAAACAAAAATCGTCCAACATACTTTTAAATGGGAAAATTTGAAAACTTCGGCCTCGCCAAAAACCCCTTTATACTACGAATTTTGTAAAATCCGTTCTTAGCGGATGTCTACGCCCTAAGAGGAACATCCATGCAAAGTTTCAAGGTTCTATGTCAAGTAGTTTGGGCTCTACGATGTTTCCACTGAGTGGTATTTGACAAATATATAGTAGACTAGCAGAACCCGTGGCTTCGCTCACGATAAAATTATCGTCTAACCTTGATATGAAGAATCTAGAGGACTGAATAGAAAATATTTATATCAAGGAATATGTCATGTAGATATATGTTTGTTTTATGGCGGAATGTAGGATAAAATGTAGATACCACAGTAGGATGTAGGATACCACAGTAGATAGTGAAGGTTTTCTTTTCACCGTTATAACTCGAAAACGGCCGGACCGATTTTAACACCAAATGTGTCGATTTTAAGGTACTTCCTTGTAGATTTACCATTACGTCCCTGGATTGCCTAGTAGGGCATCAATTAAGTACAGTAAAGGGCTGAATGTTCGAAACAGTTATGGTGCTATCCGTGGGCAGTATTTCAAACTCGATTCACTTAGTTTTTAACTTAAAATATGGACGGGTAAGAATAATTTAAGATCAACCACTGATTGCAGCATTTATTTTTTCGTGACACCGTCGAATTAGATGAAAAAGGAATTTGCCAAATCATTGTAACTGGCATGATTGTAATTAAAAACATGAAGGACGGCCTAAGGAAATAACTATAGCTCCCGCTGCCTAAAAAGATGGTATCACATAATGAGCTTATGATTGAACGTATAAGGTACGAAACTAAACCAAATGTAACTTTTATATAGTACGAATAACCTAACAAAATCATCAAAACAACCATAAAACCATGATAAAAGGAATCAAATTATAAAACAGCTGTAACAACGTATCCGTTTGTGAAGCTATATGCTTGATTGAATAAAATTGGAAATTTGAACAAAAGATCATCCATTACATTAACATGGGGCATTTTCAAAGCTTCAGCTCCACGAAAAACCTCTAAAAACCTCGAATTAAAAAATCCGTTCTTGGTGAATGTAAACACTCTGTAAGGAACGTCCATGCAAATTTTCAAGGTTCTACGTTAAGTAGTTTTGGCTGTACATAGGATAGGTCAGTGGTATTTGACAAAAATACAGTAGAAAAGATAGTATAAATATAACTTACAATCAGGGATTTGAATAATTTATAAATTTTTACATAAATAGATCAAAGAATCATATCATTTCAGCAAATTCTGTTTGTGACTGAAAAACCACTGTTCTTTTCTCTTTCCATCTTACCGGGATGTAGCCTCAAGACTCAGCCACAAAAGCAGTATGCTCTTCACGTTTAAACTACGTACGTCGAATTATACGAAACACCAAATCATCGGACAGGCATAGATGTAATAAAAAAATTATTATGAACGCCTCCAGGACAAACGATAGCTCCCGCTACCGAAATATAGATGGTGCCACTTAACTAATAAATGGTGAATTTTATCTGAACTAAATAAAACTTTTATATAGTACATAATTATGTCCTTTAAACAAATCAACAAAAATCAATGAAGCCATGATCAAAGAAATCAATTTATTATCATCTGTATCAACGTATACATTTCCGAAGCTAACTACCAGCTGATTGTTTTATGAACATTAAAAATGTAAACAAAAATCGTCCAACATACTTTTAAATGGGAAAATTTGAAAACTTCGGCCTCGCCAAAAACCCCTTTATACTACGAATTTTGTAAAATCCGTTCTTAGCGGATGTCTACGCCCTAAGAGGAACATCCATGCAAAGTTTCAAGGTTCTAGGTCAAGTAGTTTGGGCTGTACGATGTTTCCACTGAGTGGTATTTGACAAATATATAGTAGAAGACTAGCAGAACCCGTGGCTTCGCTCACGATAAAATTATCGTCTAACCTTGATATGAAGAATCTAGAGGACTGAATAGAAAATATTTATATCAAGGAATATGTCATGTAGATATATGTTTGTTTTATGGCGGAATGTAGGATAAAATGTAGATACCACAGTAGGATGTAGGATACCACAGTAGATAGTGAAGGTTTTCTTTTCACCGTTATAACTCGAAAACGGCCGGACCGATTTTAACACCAAATGTGTCGATTTTAAGGTACTTCCTTGTAGATTTACCATTACGTCCCTGGATTGCCTAGTAGGGCATCAATTAAGTACAGTAAAGGGCTGAATGTTCGAAACAGTTATGGTGCTATCCGTGGGCAGTATTTCAAACTCGATTCACTTAGTTTTTAACTTAAAATATGGACGGGTAGGAATAATTTAAGATCAACCACTGATTGCAGCATTTATTTTTCCGTGACACCGTCGAATTAGATGAAAAAGGAATTTGCCAAATCATTGTAACTGGCATGATTGTAATTAAAAACATGAAGGACGGCCTAAGGAAATAACTATAGCTCCCGCTGCCTAAAAAGATGGTACCACATAATGAGCTTATAATTGAACGTATAAGGTACAAAATTAAACCAAATGTAACTTTTATATAGTACGAATAACCTAACAAAATCATCAAAACAACCATAAAACCATGATAAAAGGAATCAAATTATAAATCAGCTGTAACAACGTATCCGTTTGTGAAGCTAATATGCTTGATTGAATAAAATTGGAAATTAAACAAAAGATCATCCATTACATTAACATGGGACATTTTCAAAGCTTCAGCTCCACGAAAAACCTCTAAAAACCTCGAATTAAAAAAATCCGTTCTTGGTGAATGTCAACACTCTGTAAGGAATGTCCATGCAAATTTTCAAGGTTCTAGTTAAGTAGTTTTGGCTGTACATAGGATAGGTCAGTGGTATTTGACAAAAATACAGTAGAAAAGATAGTATAAATATAACTTACAATCAGGGATTTGTATAATTTATAAATTTTTACATAAGTAGATCAAAGAATCATATCATTTCAGCACATTCTATTTGTGACTGAAAAACCACTGTTCTTTTCTCTTTCCATCTTACCGGGATGTAGTCTCAGCCACAAAAGGCAGTATGCTCTTCACGTTTAAAACTGCGTAACTCCCGCTACCGAAATATAGAAGGTGCCACTTAACTAATTAATGGTGGATTTTATCTAAACTAAATGTAACTTTTATATAGTACGTAATTATGTCCTTGAAACAAATCCACAAAAATCAATGAAGCCATGATCAAAGAAATCAATTTATTATCATCTGTATCAACGTATACATTTCCGAAGCTAACTACCAGCTGATTGTTTTATGAACATTAAAAATGTAAACAAAAATCGTCCAACATACTTTTAAATGGGAAAATTTGAAAACTTCGGCCTCGCCAAAAACCCCTTTATACTACGAATTTTGTAAAATCCGTTCTTAGCGGATGTCTACGCCCTAAGAGGAACATCCATGCAAAGTTTCAAGGTTCTATGTCAAGTAGTTTGGGCTCTACGATGTTTCCACTGAGTAGTATTTGACAAATATATAGTAGACTAGCAGAACCCGTGGCTTCGCTCACGACAAAAATTATCGTCTGACCTTGATATGAAGAATCTGGAGGACTGAATAGAAAATATTTATATCAAGGAAAATGTCATGTAGAGATATGTTTTTTATGGCGGAATGTAGGATAAAATGTAGATATCACAGTAGGATGTAAGATACCACAGTAGATAGTGAAGGTTTTTTTTTTCACAGTTATAACTCGAAAACGGCCGGACCGATGTTAACACCAAATGTGTCGATTTTAAGGTACTTCTTTGTAGATTTACCATTACGTCCCTGGATTGCCTAGTTGAGCATCAATTAAGTACAGTAAAGGGCTGAATGTTCGAAACAGTTATGGTGCTATCTGTGGGCAGTATTTCAAACTTGATTCACTTAGTTTTTAACTTAAAATATGGGCGGGTAGTAATAATTTCAGACCAACCACTGATTGCAGCATTTATTTTTCCGTGAAAAGCCAGGACACCGTCGAATTAGATGAAAAAGGAATTTGCCAAATTATTGTAACTGGCATGATTGTAAAATTAAAAACATAAAGGCCGGCCTAAGGAAATAAATATAGCTCCCACTGCCTAAAAAAATGGTACCACCTCCCACATAATGAGCTTATGATTGAACGTATAAGGTACGAAATTAACCAAATGTAACTTTTATATAGTACGAATAACCTAACAAAATCATCAAAACAACCATAAAACCATGATAAAGGGAATCAAATTATGATCAGCTGTAACAACGTATCCGTTTGTGAAACGAATATGCTTGATTTAATAATATTTGAAATTTAAACAAAAGATCATCCATTACATTAACATGGGGCATTTTCAAAGCTTCAGCTCCACCAAAAACCTCTAAAAACCTCGAATTTAAAAAAAATCCGTTCTTGGTGAATGCCAACACTCTGTAAGGAACGTCCATGCAAATTTTCAAGGTTCTAGGTTAAGTAGTTTTGGCTGTACAATTATAGGTCAGTGGTATTTGACAAAATTATAGTAGAAAAGATAGTATAAATATAACTTACAATCAGGGATTTGTATAATTTATAAATTTTTACATAAATAGATCAAAGAATCATATCATTTTAGCACATTCTGTTTGTGACTGAAAAACCACTGTTCTTTTCTCTTTCCGTCTTACCGGGATTTAGTCTCAAGACTCAGTCAGCCACAAAAGGCAGTATGCTCTTCACGTTTAAAACTGTGTTCGTCGAATTACGGTATACGAAACACCAAATCAACGGGAAGGCATAGATGTAGTAAAAAATTATTAGGAACGCCTCCAGGAAAAACGATAACTCCCGCTACCGAAATATAGATTGTGCCACTTAACTTTTATCTAAACTAAAAGTAACTTTTATATAGTACTGTACTTAATTATGTCTTTGAAACAAATCAACAAAAATCAATGAAGACATGGTCAAAGAATCAATTTATTATCATCTGTATCAACGTATACATTTCCGAAGCTAACTACCAGCTGATTGTTTTATAAACATTAAAAATATGAACAAAAATCGTCCAACATACTTTTAAATGGGAAAATTTGAAAACCTGGGCCTCGCCAAAAACTCCTTTATACTACGAATTTTGTAAAATCCGTTCTTAGCGGATGTCTACGCCCTAAGAGGAACATTCATGCAAAGTTTCAAAGTTCTAGGTCAAGTAGTTTGGGCTGTACGATGTTTCCACTGAGTGGTATTTGACAAATATATAGTAGATTAGTTCTTTTTGGACTAATCCGCCGAACTAAAATATCAAATCTTTCCGCAACCAGTTGACGTAAACTAGTGATTCAAAGTACTGGATTATTTAGTTTTTCAAGTCAAATTCAATGGTTGCAAGTATATTTTCTTTAGAGGTTACAGATTTTGTGAAATTTAAAAAACATGAATTTTTAACACTTAAAACCCCATATCCTCTGAACCTGATTTTTACAGAAATGCGTGTGGTGTCATTTTGTTTGTCATCTTAAGCAACCATAAAATTTTTTATCAAAATCGTTAGAGCCGTTTTTGAGAAAATTGGATTTTTTGTCATTATTTATAGGTTTTTATGGGGTAAATACCCTGAAAAAATTAAAAAATTTAAAAAAATGAAAAATACACCTGGAGATACCACGTCTTTATACCTACACGCCAAATTTCACGAAAATCGGACCACTGGTGTAGTCTCTAGCTTTGTTTACATCCACACACATACATCTACATACACACACAGACTGACAGACAGACACAACGCCGAAAACCACTTTTTTGGATTCAAGGAGCACTAAAACGAATATATCCACTAACAACTCAAATTCGAAAGTTTTTACGAAAACAATACTTTCTCCATATACTATGTATAGGGAGGGGGGAGAAGGTAAAAATACACAATATTTTATGTTCCTTTGACGTGGTAGATAAGCAATTATCTCGTGCAACTGTATTACCGAGCGCGGGTGCGTAGACGGAACGTATCAATCGCAGGTAACGAACTTAGCAAAAAATGTTAGCGACTGTGAAATTTAATTTTTAAAATAAGCAAAGCCGTGTAATTTAATCGCGCATATTTACCGTTCGTGGGTATTCGACGTCTATGTTAATTGTCAGAAAATAAATGGAGGGCGAAAGTATAACTGATTTTTAGTAGCTCCAAGGAATGAGAAGGATATTATCAGAAGTTCTTTTCAAACCATTTACGGAAGGTCGGAAATAAATTTTCGAAATATTTTAGATTGTAAATTGCACAATTTAATTTTGTGCTATGTTTGGTAACGAAATACCATAGCAAAGTGTCGAATAATAGGAATCTGTACTCTATTTAAACAGAAGAAAAACTTGCTATAATTTTAAGGTGCGTATAGTTTATTATGTTACTAGGCCGGGAAGTACTATTTTGTTGGACGAGCATGATAGTTTGTCATGCGAGTACGGCAAAACTTCCCGGCCGTGTAACGTACGATATTTTTCATCATACTACGCAGAAAAAAAAACATAGTCTACTTTTCCAATCGTAACGTAGTCCTTACATAAACATACTTCTCAAACCTTCATACCTAACCTATAATAAGCAGAACAAACATTTGCTACGGATGAAAATGTAGGATTAAAATACCTTCCTGGGTAGGTCGCCATTTCAGGTAAAGTATATAAAGTATCTATGCATAGTGCTGCCACTACAATCATCTCAAAAGAAACCAATAAACCACCAAAAACAAGCATTAAATGTCGGTTTGCTGCAAATCAGCTGATTGTTTACTTCTGTCTTATCCGGCCTAGGCCGGCAATGGGTAACTTTCGAGCCAACAAAAAGGAACTGAAAACAGATGTTTCTGTGTTATAATAGGGCTCAAATCAATCGGCGCTTCAAGGTCATTCACAAAATGCATTTTCATAAAACATGTGATATTAAATTGATTAAATCATTACTGACACATGTTTATAAAAACCCATATGACCAGGTTCAAGCTTGACCTTGAAGCGCCGATTGATTTGAGCCCTATTTAGTATGGTGACAAATATGTTCAATTGATCATTTTATCCACAGTTCAGGCTCTAAGGATATGTTAAGTGTAAAGATTAGCAAATATTTCGGATTAATTGGAATTATTACTGAAAATAATTACTAATTAGCATGTTTAATTTATTCCTCGCGATCGTCAATCACGCGCGATTAAATTTTACGGCCGTTTGTTTATTTTGCAAAGGAATTCGCATAGTTATATTGAATTAAAGTTATATACTTGGGCCATTTTTTCCGCAACCTAATAAAGAAGCGCGATCGTCTTTCGCAAACCTACTTCCGCCGTGCCGCTGCCGCGCCGACTATGCGTCAACGTTAAATGCGTGCGATCAAATTAAACGGCTCTTTGCTTATTTGATATTTCTAGATAAAGAACTCTGTTTCTTTTAAATACTAGAAGTCTCTGATTGCTGATCCGATCTATTGTGGGGGTGTACAGTGTTACTGCTGATAACGAAGGGGGTCAGCCCAATTTCGGGGGGGCTAACCAAATTTGGGGAGAGAGCACTATTAATTTGAGGCTTGGGGGTTGGGCACCCCATGCACACAAGCTAACCTTCAAAGCCGAAATATTATTGGTTACTAAATGCACCAACAAAACAATAAAAGTAATTGCATCAAACATTATAGATTCATTTTAAAGCAACTTTCATTTATTGGTTTTTATTGTTAAACTTCGGAATCATAAAATAATTATTTTTTGGGTACTCTGGATTTGGAGTATTCGAAAAACGTGATCAGAGATCAAAGCAGTGTTTTCTGTTAGAACATATTCGAAAGTTATATATACCTCAGGTTGGCGTCTCAAATACTAATTCAAATCATTAACTGATTGCATTCAATATGAATATCATCACATTTCCTCCTTATTTAATTAGTACCTGGTGATCCAAGCCTTGTTCGGTATTATTTGTTTTATGTTTACCATTTCATCCAATTACTATAAAAAAATCTATATGTAATATTCATAAACAAACACACTTTTTTATTACTCCATGAAATCTTCATGTCACGCGCTGTATTTTTCATAGATGACTGTAGTTTGCAAATATGATGACTTTATTTGATTACATTTTCCTTGTTTAATTAGTTGCCAGCATGGCAACTCATAAGGCCAATGTTAACATTTTATACCTTCAAAATACATTTTATTACGTTATTAGATTTTCTCTGCTAAGTAATCTTCATAGAACACGTTGTTGAGTCATATGTACATTTTAGCTAGAAACTGAACATATTTCAATATTTTGTCTTCACAGTTCTCTGTTGAATATTAATAAGATAAACACTCTCATTATCTCTCATTCATTGGCTTAAAATACCTTGTAGGTCACCATTTAAAGGAAAAATATTAAAAAGTACCAAAAGTATAACAACAAAATGTCACATGTTTTATTGAAGCAATGAGTAAAAACTGTAGTAAAATATTATCTGATTGAATTTCGACCTTTCGACCCGTAGGCGATCTCTAATATATATATAATAATAGAGCCATCGATCTTTATTTGAAGAAAATCCTTGGAAAAAAATCAAATTTATGTTGGTAGTCCACAGCGTGATCGCTTGAAACTCGTCTAATTTCAGTAAATTAGATAAGTCAGATTCAGATTACAGCGAGGTTCTTTCAGAGAAAGTTGTTAGACCCAATTTTACTGTATAGCTTGATAAGAACTAAAGATATAGGTCTTTAACCAAAGACAAATTTTGGAAAATAATGAATGTTAGTTGGAATTTTATAACACGCCTAAAACATGTCCGATTTAATTTACTTGTCCAATTGCATATTTGAATTGATATTTCTGGATTTACTATAAAAGAAACAAAATTGGTGTTCTAGTTTCTCTATAAAGCGTACATTTTCTTCAAACGAAGGCTATTAATTACAGTTCAACATTTGAATATTGGGTTTTATTTTCCAATTCAATTAATGTATTGCACTACAACATTGTTTCAAAACTCAAAACTACTCTTAAATATTTCTTTAATTTCTATTACAGTGCTATGGTATAGTACGGTATACTGCAGTATGGTACTATAGTATGGTATAGTATAGTATGGATAGTACAGTACTATGGTGAGAAATAGAACCCTTCCATATTCCTTATACGGATTTACAACTAATTTAATAGCAAAAGGGTTTTAATTTTATTATTAGTTAGATTTTGATTAAATGTATTTTTGTGCTTACTCAGCTTAAAACCTAGGTTTGGAAACAAAGCTAAAAAAGGATTGGAGAATTTATTTTTTTCAAAAGTTTCAAAGCGTTTAACTCATAATCAGCATACAAATTAAGTAATATTTTATTCTCTAAATCCAATTTAATTTCTTGAAGTGAATAAAATAGGTGTATACTGTTTATTAGTTGACTGCACAATACGGAACTTGGAGTGGCTGCTTAATTTTTAAAATATAATTAAGTTTGAAATTTTAGTAATAGTAAGTTCTGCAACATATTTATATTGCGAATTTAAAGGTGCTGCTATACATACACGTCACGTACGTCCACACGGGGCCATAGAAGACATATACGGCCCATTTTAACTACTCCATGTCTTTAGTAGATTTCAAATGCGGCCCGTTTAAACAGTTTTATAACTCATGGTAAAGAGTAAAAGATGCAGGTAATTGATTAGTGTTGATTAAAATGCCTTTGATCAAATTATCTGTGCTCAGTAAGCATATTTTTTGTAAAACGATTGTGATCAAATACAGGGACAGTCAATTGTTTGACATAATAAAATGCCCTAAATATTACCGAGGAATATATTTAAAAACCTGTTATCTAACTTGGTCTTGGTAAACCGGATTACTGGCGGATCTAAAAATAGGCCTATATTAAATGACTCATTGTACGAACTCGATTAAAAAGTTTTTTAATCGAGTTGCTACTTCATAAACAAGAAAAATCACTTCACCACAGTTAAGAAGATATCGTGTAAACGTATCCAGCTGTTCTGTTCAAATGTCCCTCGACGGAGGAGCGGGATTCTCATAAAACAACCAATAGAATTTGGGGATGTGGCCAGCGATGTATAAATACATCGATGGGTGTGGCTAATATGGCGGAGAGTACAGTCAATGACATAAATCGGGATGTGGCCAAAAGTGCTTAGTTCCGTTTGTGCGCGAGGCGCCAAACCCGGACTGTTTTGAAACAGTCTCGATTTGGCGGGAGCGTCAGGTGCCAAAACCAGACTGTTTCATTTTTGCACAGAAACGTCAAAGTCGGACGGCGCCAACTCAGGACTGTTTTGAAACAGTCCCGATTTGGCGGGAGCGTCAGGTGCCAAACCCAGACTGTTCCATTTTTGCACAGAAACGTCAAAGTCGGACAGCGCCAACTCAGGACGGAAAAACAGTCCAGAGTTGGTGCTGTCCGTCTTTGGCACTGTCCGACTTTGGCGCGTTCCCAACTTCTTACAACAATAGTTCTTAATAGTGGTAATCCATATAATAAGTTTGAAGTTTATACGTTAAGAGGTTCGCGAGATATGATTAAATATGTAAAAATCACAAACAGACGGAAAACGAAGCACTTTTGGACCTATGTTTATATGAACTTATTTTATTTTTTTTACCTGTACTATCGTATACTAAAATATTTTACCATAATTTCCGAACACCCTATTCCTGAGACTGCAAACCTACAATTTTAACACTAACTTCCCATGTTAACCTTATGGGAAATACATAAAATTGCATAGCTTGCTTATTTCTCAACACATCTTTATAAAACTTGGTATTTATTTGTTTAATTGCAAATACTACAATACAGGCACACGCCCAATTACATTGCAGCATTATTATACATATATTAATTTTTTTTAACATGTCAGTCCACCATTTCACTGAGTCCTCATGCACTACATATTGTTGAAAAACACGTAGAATAAATACAATTTACTCTTTAAGACAAATACATATAAATTAAGGAGAAACAATCAAACACATATTTAAAGTATTAACAAAGATAAATATTATTAACAGCCAACGAGCAATGGTATGTGGCTTCATCTAGTTGAGACCCACTAGATCACCTATTTTTCACATTTACGTAGCGACATACTTGCATAATCATTTACCTCAATATTCTTGGGGGCATGCATATTAAGGACCCCCCGATTAACATTATTAAGTAGCGTCGATTTCACTTGATGAGAGTGTTGTCTATAAATCGATCATTTATTCATTTGAAATTCGAGAGTATCACGGTTTTTCAATCTGAATTTACACTATTCGACTCAACGCTTTGCGAAATACTCGAAAGTTTGCGTCGATTTGTTGCTCGCCTCGTTTACCCAAAATCGATGAGCGAGATCTATTTTAACGGTAGTTTTCACATAGTTAACCCCCTCTTCACCAGCCCCTATAAAAATGTTGTTTACTTTATAGAAATGGTCCGTTGATAGTAATGGATTCCGTGCGTCGTGTATAACATCTTCTTCACTCGCGGATTCCGTCGAACGCACTGTCCTAATTGTTGCAGGACCATGGTTTCGGCGCATCGCCATCTTCAGCTACTAATGAGTTTTACGAGTTTTGATCCTTATATATGAAATGGGGGGTTCTTGGGTTCGTAAAACTCATTAGTAGCTGAAGATGGCGATGCGCCGAAACCATGGTCCTGCAACAATTAGGACAGTGCGTTCGACGGAATCCGCGAGTGAAGAAGATGTTATAGAAATGGTTTTATTTCAGTTATTGATATACACTATATTTATAAAACTTGATTATTTTATATAATTCGAGACTTTACTTACTCATCCTCAGTGAGGCTGATCTATTTTTTAGCTCTTGAAATATGGTTGAAAACTCTATTTCTTATTAATAAAGTGGAAGAGTAACTAAGGATGTAGGCCTAGCTCATTAGGCTGAGATTTTAACCAAATACGGACTCAGGATATTAATTCATGTTAAAGATGGCTTGAATATCGTCGTTTCATTTAACACAGTTTAGACGATATGAAATGGAAATGATGTCACATAATCGATATCTACAACTAGAATTAATTAAGACCTCTTAGAGTTCAGCTCCCTGGAGTAATCCGTCCCCTGAGGCAGCTCCACAGAGACTGTTAACATCGCCTCCTTGGGGTCAATTAGAAGCGACGGTTACTAATCTATGTTCCTAAAATAATCTGCCTCCTAAAGCAGCTTAAAGTGTGAAGTGTGTTGCACGGAGGAGCTTCATCGCGTCTTTGAAGTTAATTAGGACTGTTTTAGTTAATAATTCAGCTTTCTGATGGAATACGTTCCCGAATCAGCCGTTGCATCGCAGAGATCAGTAATAATAATCAGTTGTCTGAAGCATTCTCGCGAATACATTGATGATTCGGGGATCGTGATAGTGGAGACGGTAACACCACACCACGTCTTTGAGGTCAATTAGAACAGTTCGGTTAAAGCATGGCTCCTTGAAGTAAACGCGCCCCCGCATAATCTCAGTGTGTAAAGCGCCAGATACACATCGATCGTTCAAAAAAAATGAAATAGTATATTTCGCAACAAGGGCTGAAAATGAGGTTTTGCAGGCTCGAGATCGTGTTGCAAATTTGCGGACCAAGTCGAGAACCTTTTCGGCCGAGGTGCTATTACCGTACGACTAACCACGTGCCCGAAAATGAATATGATGTTATCTTATTGTTTATACGTTACATTCAGATTGACAGTTCAAGAAAGCGCCAAAACAAACCAAGTCTATAAACAGCTGGAATGAAAGAAAGAATATCTAGGACACCAAAAACATAGGGACAGACCTAACAGTGGCGTAGGTACGGGGGGGGGATAAGGGGGATATATCCCCCCCCCTTGGCCCTACAGTATGTAAAAAAATTAATTATACTCAAAAAATTAATGTTAGGCTGCGACTTTTAACTAGGAAGTAATTCTTTTACCGCAATAAGAAATAAAAAATCGTTGTAAAAATATATAAATAAAGTTATTATTGTTCTTATTTATTTAGTAGTTGAAAAACTGCCAACAAATGTTATCTTTGAGGTATTGCGCGCCAAACGAACGCGGCAGCATCGGTGAGAAGAGGCTTAAAAATACAATACAGTATTTTGGAATATTAGTGGTAGCGGCGAATGCGTAACTGAAAGTGAACTGTTACTGTAACAGAATCAAAGCGAAATTTCGCATTTTCTGCTCCTTAGTCACTGATGGTCCCCGATTTGCAAATACCCTGTTATGAAAGGCAGACGATAAATCAGTCTGAGAACGCAACTGAAAACGTGTCATTGACAGCCGAATTGGTTTTAGATTAAAATTCGCCGCATATAATATTACATCCTACAGAAAAATTATAATGTTGTTCATTTTTTCCTGAATGTTTTTAGTCCTATATACCAGAAAAACGTTATTTTGGACACTTATTTATATTTATCAAAATGAGTGAACTTGTAGGTTATACAGGCCTACATTATTTCTCGTTGGAACTGAAGTAGCGAAGTAGCCAATAAAAATACTAGATTCACCCATTACCTATATTCCCTCTAACGGCCAACACTTGAACTAACGCATCTGATCTCACTTTGACGTATAGGATGCGTTTATAACTCGGTCAGTTGTCAGTTGGTTCTGTGACCTTGCGTAATTCGCAGCGACGCGACGCGACGTGACTACAATATGTTGTGATGTCGAAACAGTGCAAACTGACAGGGTTTTTCGCTCCAAAACGAAAAAGTGAGAGTGAAGGTGATACTAGTGGCGTGAAAAAACTATGAGATTTATTTGTTGTAACTATGCTGAAACAATATTTCAGTGATCAGTGCTAGCAGAGAATGGAGTGAAATGGACTGATGCAGATTCCTGTATTCATTTGTTATCTAGTTATTTTATTATAAAATGAAATAAAAAGCAATCTCCTCAAGCCTAAGTAAAATAAATGACAGATGGTATTTTTAATAAAAGCACCAAAACTACGTGAAAGCAATTAACAAAATTATGAGAATGAAGTAAAAACGTACACATACAAAAAAGAATGAAGCAAATGTAAGATCATTGTGGCATCAAACCACAAACCACTCCCCCTGTGTTCAGCTCGTTCTTCTGGAGAACGAGCCAATGCCCGCTTCCGGTATGCGCGCGGCGACCACGTGTCTGCATAAATTATTCCGTATGAGTTCCACTATGCCTCTAGATTGCATAAAAAGCTAGTTTTAGAGATTTAATTTTCAAAATTTTTCTGGGGGTGCCCCCAGACCCCCCCTCCTTCTGGGGGGTATTCCATACCCCCCAGACCCCCCGGTTATATCCCCCCTTGACCAAAGTATATCTACGCCACTGAGACCGAAGGAAATTTTATATAGTACTAGAAATGATATAAATTCATCGAATAAAGAAATTAATTCAATTATATTGAATAAGAATTAGGGTACGATCAATCAAAGTTATTTTAATCCGTTTTTAGCTATAAAACTTAGTTTTTGATGAAAACTTAGTTTTTCTTGAGTTTAGTTGAAATGATGGGTCACAACCACACCACCAACCAACCAACTTCATATTTGAAATAACTTACCTCATTTCAAAGATGGCAGCCAAAAAATTTACATTGGTGAAAGTTAAGTGTAAATCGCTCAACAATGACTGATGGTGGTTATTCGTCACTATCTAGCATTATTTTGTGGTTATGGCCTGTTTTATCAATTTGTAATGTTTAAATTGGTTGAAAATAAATTAATTAAAAGTACCAATATCTTGAAAACCAATCAAAATATAAAAAAAACGGATTGCGGCATTGTAATCAGTGAAAAAATCTAATTCGAAATGATGGGTCACAACACCACTTTTTTATTTGAAAAAATTATTTTGGATCTAATATGGCGGATCCAAGATGGCGGCCAAAATTGGGTACTCCCTCAAAATGAAGTATTAACTACCCAATAATGTTTGGGGATGGTTTAGAATTGATATTTGAAAAAATGCAGGGAAAAGTTAGGGGGGAGACTATTATGGGACACCCGGTATATGGTAGTCGCGAGACATATAACATTTTAACATAGGCTATGAATTGAACATAAAATTATTGCTAGTCTTAAATAGATTGGGTTAACTACAATTAGGAACGCGGGTAATTAATACCAAATTAAATTAATAAAAATATATGCATATATAACTTGGCATGTAAATCAGTGGTGCCCAAAACCTGTGAGCAAAAGAAAACAAAGTCAAAAATGTCATGTTAGACAGCTGCAAAATTGGTTGCTAAGTAAAAATCATGTTGATATGTATCAATAAGAAATGGACAGTTTGCTTCAAGGATAGAACAAGAATACAGCACGAAGAAAACTATATTCAAAAATTTAATAAATATACCCCCGTCGCAGCAGACCTGCGTAGGCCTACTCAGCGAATTTCCATAGGATTTATTTTGTATATTTGAGCATTCAACTTATTTGAAGGAAAGTATTGTTTGAATACGTTAAGTAAATAATATACTAAACGTATATTTAATCATTCATGAGCTTTAATCATGAGGAAAATTAACAAGGAGACCACATTGGTTTTCAATTGTAACACATACAATTTAGTATTTTATATAATTCTTAGTCTCGGCTAATTTGATGTCAATAAACGATTCAAACCAGATCTTTTTGAACTTTGTAGAACTACATTTGCTGTAGAGATAGACGCTGACGCTGCCTGCAAATCCAAAAACATATTTATCATTGCCCTTACTGTAGCTTAATTCTGACCTGAAGCTAAAACGACCATTTTAACGGATATTGTAAAAATCGAGGACATACTTTCCAATCCGTTTTTCTTAAGCTTAATGAATTAACATGCATAGAATGTTTACAATATTCTTATCTAAAATGGTATTAAAACATAATTTGGAAAATGACGTCATCCCAGCGTTTACCCTCTCCCCATGCACATCATCCTACCGTCATTTCCATTTTGGACTCCTCCCCAAATTTTCAGATGACGTAATTTATGGACGGCCCCCAATTAGCTTCTGGTTTGACCCCCCCCCCCCGGGGCAAAATCCTGGGCACGCCACTGAAAAGAACTACTAATCTGGGGACAACAAAGTAATAACAAAAAACCCCGTTGCAGCAGACCTGCATTATCAGCGAATTTCAAATGCAAAACAACATATTTCAATCCAACATAGCGAGATTTGACATGTTTTTTTAAGCTCCATAAGAATAACATGAGGAATGAGTATGCAGGTTTGCTGCTACGGGTATATTAAAACTGGGTGGTTTTAATTCAATATTTAGAAGATTTCAACTAGAAGAAGCCATATACCAAGTTTTATCAAGATATGTTGAGAAATAAGCAAGATAAAGAATTTTACTTATTTCTCATAAGGTTAACATTGGGACAGCGTACTGCGTTTACCACTTTCAATATCTCGGTAACCAATGGACATAGAGCAGTGATTCAAAATACAAAATTGTTTGTTTGTTTGAGCTGAATTCAATGGTGCCAACAAAAATTGGATAAATTTTGTATTATTTTTGATTATTTTTTTTCTATGTAAAAAACTAAAAATCCATTTTTGGGGGGATTTACCCCCCTTTACCCCCCTCCCCTTCCGGTAGTCCGATCGTGCTGGTCTACGAACTCGTCCGAATAATTACTACTTTACTACTTTACACGTCCATGCCAAATTTCATTAAGATCGGATCATTTTTTCGCGAGTTATCGTGCTTAAAGACACACACACACACACACACACACACACACACACACACACACACACACACACACACACACACACACACACACACACACACACATATATATATATATATGAAAATGAACGAATGGTGTTTTTGGCATCTGGAGACCTAAAAAAGAAAAGTTATGATGGTCTTGGGCTTAGGTCTTACCGTAAAAAGGTGTTACCGTAGGCCATGAGGCCTACGGTAACAGCTTTTTCCCTATAGGGGAAATTCGCTAAAACAGACAAAATAAAAATAAAAATATTATTCATTTGGTTTGTTGCGTGGGAAGGGAACATAAAACCAATTTTATTTTAATCACATTTAAATAATTTAATTTTGTTAATCACTTTTAACGAAGGTTTTCCTTATGGGTAATATAAACATCAAGAGTACCATGGGCAAAGGACTACGGTCTTGAGGGGATATTCTAAATGTTCTTCTGACATGTAGCTTTGGGTAAATTGGTATATGTAATACAAATCTGTACCTCGGAGGTAAAGGGCACTATGTCCATTTTTTGCCAAACTGAGGTTATTTTACGTTTGAATATAACTTTTTTTGCTTTACACAGAGGTATAGGGCACTATGTCCCCAACCAATCACGTGGCAAGTTACAGCCTTTTAAATGGGCACTAAGTCCATTTTTACTCAGAGGAATACAGCACCATGTGGACTTGGTGCAGTTTACCTCTAAAAGGTTTTAACAGTGCTGCTCACCAGCTGGACATAGGCTGTTACACCGATGTCTTTTTGCTTTATCTCCGTCACTGTACGTTAGATCCTAAATATCCTTACATATTCTTATTCAGCTTGCAATTTCGGTTAATTAGAGTACCCACATGATATATTTTGGACAAAATTGTTTTACTTTTCTGACAGTTTTCCGACGCTTTTCCGGCCTTAACTCCGTTAATATCGGTCGGATCTTGAAAATTCTTGCATATTCTTGTTCCGCTTCCTCTCTTGGTTAATTTGAGTACCCACATGTCCAATTTTGAAGAAATAATATTTTTACCATTTTTCCGATTTTCCGGGGTTTTCCGGCCGTTTCTGACAAAAAAACTACAATTTCCGGAATCAGCGAGCTATTTCAAGCATTTTGAAAAAAATTCAATTTTGACACAAGTACTGTAAAATGTATATTTACCATAATGCTAATGTAATGTAGGTCCTATCCATTTACTTAGGCCCCACAGAATAAAATATACAGAGGAACAACTAGGACAAACCCAAGCGTCATTTGAATGTTTCATCAGTATATTTTGTTGTTCATCGTGAGTTTTTCTTTACTCTTTTACTTAATAAAATTCCTTACAAAAAAAAATTATGTCACATAAACATAAATATTTTAAGAGGTATACAGCGCATAAAATTTAATTTAATTTATTTTATAACAATTAAAATTTTTTTGTAAATTATTCTCAAGTAAATGAAACTTGAAAGTACTAATAATGCTGGGGTATAATGATTTTTTCACACATTCCAACTGTTGTTAAGGAAATTTGTTGTAGCATTTTAAAAGAATCTTTAAACTGCTGTCCTGAAAAATGAGGAAAATGGACATAGTGCCCTTTACCTCCGAGGTACAGAAATATAAAACGGAATTTAAAACAATTAAAGAAGTCATGATGTTTGTGTATGTTTATTAATATCGTATAATTTCTTAGTACTAAGGACGTATCTAATATTTGGGGGGTGGTAGTTCTAACGCTGCTTTTCACCACACTACACAATGAGATATATCCTATATAACATTTAAAATCTGATTATTTATTGCACACACTTGAAAACAAAACCTTAAGGTAATGAACGACGATACAACTTTTTTGTCATGGTTTAAACAAACACAGCTATGAAAATCATATGATCGCAACTATCCTGTCTCTGGAACCCATTGAATGCCGTATATGTGATTTGTGATGTTCTCACGTTGTTTGAAGCAAATTAACGATCAGCTGACTTTCGGCCCTAGGGGCGAAATGAGTTGGTTTCGGCCACCAAATGACATTCGTAAAATAGGAGATTACGACGTAGTGAGGTGAAAAATATAAAACTAAAACTACTGAGATGAATGAAGTAGTAACCGTTGCAGCAGTCCTGCATGATCTGAAATAAAAAATTCAAGAAGTTATAATTACATTAGAATATTCAGATTCTATTCTTCCAAATCACCTATGCAACACAAATAGCTGTGGGCAAATTAACCCTTTCAAGGCCTGAACAAATCAAGTTTTGTTTTTCTGTAATAATTCTTAATTTTTATAGCAGCCTCAATTATTTAGGAAGATTTTTAAAAATATACATAATTACTAAGCTTTAATCAAATGACAATTAATTTATGAAAATAATACTATAATAAGCTTACTTTTAGATAAGCATATGTCTATTGTTTTTTAAATAGACATATTCTCCATTATTCTTCAAATGATGTAACTTGTGAAGAATGGCGTAACGGAATCAGCTTTAGGTAAAACTTAGAAGACGCTTATCGAATGTGGTGGAAAGTTCCTAATACATCTTCTAGAAGTTTCTTCCAATGCTAAATATAACTGACCAATTTTGTGTGGTTACCATCCTACGCAATCTCAAGATTTTGCTTTCAAGGCTATGTGGTCTATTTGGGTTGACAAATCTATTTTGAACATGCATTTTTAATGTCGTAGAGATATAACAATATCTTTCTAGAAATAACCTTATTATTGGTCTGAGGTATAATCTTTTTTTAATTAAAACATTATAAATATAAAAAAAACTTATGAAAAATTGCATGTCAATATTTTTACAAGTTTTCATGCTCTGATAAAATTTATAGAAAATTTAATTTTCTATTAGTAGAACATTTTAAAAACGTTGATATATCAAGGGGGAGTAAAACTACTTATACAATAAATATTTGGTCAGTTTTAAGGTAAAGGAGATAACTTATGCTCTTTTTTTATTTGCAGCCGACTCAAGTATTCTAACATCCGGAAAGTTTGAAGAAATAATGTTATCAAGGGTCGATTAAGCCTGAAGAGTAAAATTTATTGGTATTGTGGCAAGTCGCATTAGCCCTGATTCGATGATAGAGAATTTAAGACACAATTTAAATGGTACAAAATGACGATTAACTTTTGGATGAAAAGCTAATAAAACCCCCCTTTAAGAACAATCAAACCTTTTACATCTCGTGACTTTCCTTTTCATCCCTCATATTACCCGCCAGTTCCTGCTTAAGTCTTCAGAGTTTACAAACACTCAGAGTTTACATGTGTTTTATTATTTCGTAACGTGCACAAAACGTTTTCGACCCACAGGCCATAAAAAATGTTCTGTGGTTCGACCATAGAGTGAAATCGCCGAACACTGAGCAATGGCTTGCTACAGACCAAGGAGGTTGCAGCCTAATTACTAGAAGGAGTTTTACTAAAACTCCTTAGTCTTAGTAAAATTTAGTAGTTTTAGTAAAACATTCTCCCCTAACCACAGTGAATTGAGGAAGTATTTTTTCAACGTTTTCGAATTTGAGTTGATTGAGGAAATGTTTGTTTTAATGATCCCTGTATAAAAAAGTGTTTTTTTAGTATTGTCTGCTCGTTCTTAGAAAAATATGTACGTGTGTGTGAGTGTGACTGAGTGGATGTAAACAAAGCTAGAGACACCAGTGGTCTGATTTTAATGAAATCTGGAATGTATTTAACAAACCGTGGTGCATCGAGAAGTTTTTTTATTTTTAGAATTTTCGATTTTCAAGGATATTTTTCCACACTAAAAACGAAACAAAATTCTCGAAACGGCTCTGACGATGGTTTTTAGTGCTGAAGATAACAAACAAAATGAGAATACCCAGCATATTAAAAAAAATTAGTGTTCACAAGTTTGGCATTTGTAGTGTTACACAAATTAACTTTCAAAACCTCAAAAAATATTTTTTTCATTAAAATATTCTTAAAAACCATTTAATTAGACTATAAATAATCAATTCTCAGGTACTTTGAATAATTAATAAATGTACATCGACAGATTCGAGAGAAATTTGATTATTTATTCTGGCGGTGAACGAAGTGTCCTTATGAAAATTATTTCACCCAGTGTTTATAAATATGCCATTTTACTACCCCCCCCCCCCTATAAAACATGGAGAAAGTATTATTTTCGTCTAATTGTTAAAGTTCTACAAAAATCCAAATTTTTGAGAAATGGCTAAAACGATTTTAATAAAACTTCTATAATTTGTAGTACTTAAAATGAAAAAAATATCACCACCCGTATGTCCGTAAATACAATTTTTTTCAAATTTTATAAGCCTTTTAACCTCTAAAGAAAATTTACTTGCAACCATTAAATTTGGCTTAAAAATTGAATAATTTAGTATAAGAAATTATTCAGTGGCGTAGGTACGGGGGGGGGATATGGGGGATATATCCCCCCCCTTGGCCCTATAGTATGTAAACAATTAATTACCCTCAAAAAAATTAAAGTTAGACTACGACTTTTAACTAGGAAGTAATTCTTTTACCGCATTAAGAAATAAAAAATATTTGTAAAAATATATAAATAAAGTCATTATTATTATTATTTATTTAGTAGTTGAAAAACTGCCAAATGTGTTCAGCTCGTTCTTTTGGTGAACGAGCCAATGCCCGCTTCTGGTATGCGCGCGGCGACCACGTGTCTGCATCAATTATTCCGTATAATATGAGTTCCACTTTGCCTCTAGATTGCATGAAAATGCTAGTTTAAAAGTTTACATTTTCAAAAATTTTCTGGGGGGTGCCCCCAGACCCCCCGGTTATATCCCCCCCTCTTGACAAAAGTCTATCTACGCCACTGAAATTATTAGTTTACGTCAAAAGGTTGTGGGGAAAATTTATATTTACGTTTGCTGGTAATCACAGTGCGTTGTCTATTTAATCAATATTTATATATATAAAAAGAGAGTTGGTGTTGGTATATTTCGGGCTACAGCCAAAACTACATGTCTTAGACACTTGATCTTGGTGTCAAATTAAAGCTTGGAATCTCATGATGTGCACTATGGTGGTTTGGTTTTGATATCTTTAAGGACCTAGGCACAGGATCGTCCGAAAGGGACCTATGTCAAGGATTTTGGGAGTACTTTGAATTGTTGCTATGGTTACCATTATTTCTAATGGTAGCTATTTCTAGCTTCTATGGCTACTAACAGAATGCAACACAAAGAAAGGAAAAGAATACAAGAAAAAATAATCTCCCGGGCAACGCCGGGGTTATCAGCTAGTGTAAGATATTTAATACCCCTGTCGCAGCAGACCTGCGTACTCAGCGAATTTCCATAGGATTTACTTTGTATATGTAAGCATTCAACTTGTTTGAAGGAAGTATCATTTGAATACGTTAAGTAAATAATATACAAAAACGCATATTTAATCATTCATGAGCTTTAAACATGAGGGAAATTAACAAAGAGACCAAATTGGTTTTCATTAGTAATACATACACTTTTGTATTTTATATAATTCTTAGTCTTTTAATTTTTAATAACTGTAATCTTGTTATAGAATATAAATGTCAACAAACATATAACCAATGAACTCAAAACACCCAAAACAAACAAATAATTTAATCTCATGAAAAAATTAAATTCAATCATATGGTCAGTTTTATAGTAATTAAAAAATCCCTGTTGCAACAGACCTTCATCTGCAGCCAATTTCAATAAAACATATCAATCCTCATAATTGTAAACATATCATATTTTATGCTACATTTTCAAGCAGTTTAGACCAAGACCCCCTCCAAATGCTCTTACTTTCTTTATTAAATTTAAAAATAATTTGTATTTTTGATATAGTATATATTTTCTGCAAAATCTTGATCAATGAACTCTAACTATTCAAAATAAACACAAATCAAATATTCAACACCTGCAAATTTAATCATATGTTCAGAATTGTATTTTTTAAATCTCAAATCAGGGTGACTGTACTTTTTGGAGGGAAAATTAAAAACAATATTGGACAACGTACTGTGTTTAGCACATCCAATATTATCCAAAATCTAAGCAACGGATTGACATAGAATAATAATTCAAAATGCTAAATTGTTTGTTTTTTTAAGCTGAATTCAATTTGGACAATTAAGTTTAAAAATAATTAGTAAAAAGGTGTTAAATCTTGAAAATAAATTTTATTTTGTGAAAAAAACCTTCTTAGAGTAAATCAATCTTGCTGGTTTTCGAACTAGAAGTCATGAATGACGCTTTATACGTTTGTTCCAAATTTCATCAAGATCGGACCTTATTTACAAAAGTTATCGCGCCTACGGACAGGTATATATATATATATATATATATATATATATACATATATATGAAAATGAACGAACGGTGTTTTTGGGGTCTGGGGACCTCAAAACGAAAAAATAACATGGTCCCGGGCTTAAGTCTCACCGTGCCGCCTACGGTAATAGCTACTTCCCTATAGGGGAAATTCGCTAAAAACTGACATTTCCCTTATTTACAAACCGATTTCGATAAAACTTACTAATTTAATTGTAAATTTGTTTTATTTTATTTTAGGTTTCCTCTTTTAACTGGTTTTAGGGGGGAATGTTTGTTTCAGTTTCCTGATACCGTTTAATTTGTAAAGGCTATTTAAATATACATAAATTAGACAACTCGGATGCACTAAACCTACCTTAATACACAAATTGGTGGAGCTAAGCCTTCTAGAGATTGACATAATATTATGGTTGATCTTTAAGTCAGTTGTCTATGAAGGTATACATTTTGTTTTATTTTTTTTAAGATAACACAGGGACAAAGTACTGTGTTTATCGTCACGACGAAAAAATGAATTTTCAAGTATTTTTAACTGGTAATATTATGATTTTTTTAAGTTTTGAAAAATATAGTTTTTATATTTTATAAATCCTTATAACCTGTGAAACTGAATTTGTAACGACGGGCAAAGAAATTTTGTTTTGCATCTTAAGCACTAGAGATAGTTACATTGTTATCAGAATCTTTAGAGCTGTCTTTGAGACATCATCGTTTTGATGCCGTTTTAGTTTAACGGGTTGATTACTTGAAAATGAAAAAATTCAAGTAAAGAAAAACCGAGAGATATTACGGTTTAATATCAATACCTACATTCCAAATTTAATGTAAACCGGATCACTGCTATTGTCTTTAGCTTTATTTATATTTATATTTATACCCCCCCCCACACACACATACAGACGAATCAGTGACCGATCTAGGGGGGGGCAGCGGGGGCACATGCCCCGGGCGCCATCCAGAGGGGAGCGCCAGCGGCGCCCCCTACTGCTGGCTCCGGTTAGTAAAAAAGTGAAAACTTTAATTTAAAGTCAAATTTTTCGTTTCGCGGCTGGCAAATCTCTTAATAACACCGCTGCCGGAAAATCTTGTGGCAATGCGGCCGTCAAGCCTGTCTTTCTCTTCGTGGCCGTCACATTTCTCGGTGTTTGATGGCCAGAAAATCGCTCACTCGTCTCGCGGCCGGAAAATCACCTGATTGTTTCGCGACCACCAGATCTCCTGGTCGCATTGTGGACGACAAGTCTCTCGCTCTTTTCGCGGCCGTCACAAATATTGGCCATATCTTGGCAAGATAATCTGTCGTTGCTGGCAGGCGTATTTCACTGCTGCCGATAAGTCCCTCGCTATTTTCGAGGTTGTCATATTTGTTGGCCAGATCGCGGGTGGAAATCTGTCGTTAAGACCACGGCTGGCAAATCTCTCCGTCGCTTTGTAGCTTTAAAACCGATTGCCCTTTTCGTGGCCGTTACACCTTTCAGTTGCATCGTGGCTGTCAAGTCGATTGTATATACCATAGCCGATAAATCTATACCATCGGCTGATAAATCTCTCGGTCATATTGTGGCTGGAAAATTGCTCAGTGTTATGTGGTAAGCAAATCTCTTGATCCTATTGCGGCTGTTAAATATTTTGGACATATCGCGGCCGTTAAATCTCTCAGTCGCATTACGGCCGTCAAACAATATTGTATTTTACTTTACGTAGATTGGGCTCAAGTATTCGTTTTAGGAGGACACATGGCCGATTTTACTGGTTGAGAATTGTTTTAAAATAGTTGGCAAAGGCCTAAAAAAGTCGGAAATTTCATATGTGAAATCTGATAGACACCTAGCTTTGGGTTGTCTCGGTCATATTACGGCAATAACAGCTCTTGGTTAGGCTGCCTCATGGCCTACAAACATCAGTTGTATTGCGGCCAGAAGATAAAATCATGTTGTGATTTACGAGAAAAATGCTTATCTATCACATCAAAGACGCATAAAAAATATACAGTAATATATTTCTTCTTCAATCAAATCAAATCAAAATATCTTGATTTGTCATTTGCATACGTGATACATGTAAATATCGTCAAAAAGGCATGACCTATACATAAATAAATAAAAATATGCTTTCATTTTTGGTGACCGGGGGGCACCAAACGCCGATTTGCCCCGGGTCTTTTGGTAAGTCTAGACCCGTTACTGAGACGAATAAACGATATCACACCTAAGCCACTGTTTTATTCAGGAAGCAAAACAAATATTTCTTCTAACAACTCAAATTTGAATATATTGTCAACAACAATACTTTCTTTATATGCTTATGAAGGCTATAGGTGAACTAAGTAAAAATCAGAAAGGGGGTAGTATTAATTAAAGTAATTGGTTAACTAGAGTAATGAAATGGCTCATGTCACATTCGGCCTGAATCGGCATTAATCGGTTGGTAGATGTTGAACTATATAGCCTTAAGAAGTAGGTAGCAAATTAAAACCCCCCTTTTATCACATATTTACAATATATCACGTGTCGTACAAATATCCCATTTAATTTTAGGATTACAGTTACACACATTATAATTGACGCTAGCAACATCTGATATTAACTCTCGATTATTAACATAAACCGAGACCTTTTTGCCCATAAGCTTGGGTTACTATTTCATTTCTATAGTCAAAGGTGTTACTGTATTATCCTTTTACTTTAAATGAGCAATTCTTGTACATCCTATTACTTTAAGTGAGGAACTCTTGTATATATCTACTCTCATAATAATTCAGTTTAGTCCAATCTTCAGACAACTAAATCTCCAGTTCTTCCGGGCCGATTTTATTAATTGATGGGTCATTGGAAAGCTCTCTCCCTGTAGATTGTCAAATAATTATGAAAGTTTGTTTTTGTCGAGATTTATGGTGAAAAAGTAAAAAACACATGTTTTCCATAAGAAATACATTGAAAACGGGGTTTTTCACATTTTTTATTACGAGGGAAATTTTGGCTGCCTTTATTGAGTGTTTTCAAGAAATGCATAATACCAAATTGTAGGAAATTTAATTCTCTTTCAGAATATCACCTTCCACTTCAGCCGATTTCTGCATCATTTAAAAGTTATTTGCAAAAACCCTAAGCAACCTCCGAATTCCTAGTGGTGAGAAAATACTGAATTAGAGATATGTTTGTTAAACTTTGTACAACTAAATCTAGAGTTATAACAGACAGATTTTAATAATTATCAGGTCGTTGGAAAGCTCCATCCATAGAATTGCAAATAATTATGAAAGTTAGATTTTTTAAAGATTTATGGGGGAAACGTAACAACAAAACATTTCTATAAGAAATAGATTTAAAAAAAACAGCTTGTTTAAAGTTTCTTTTGGTAGCCAGGTTTTGGTTGCCTATTATCAGTATTTTCAATAAGTGCATAATACCAAATTTTAGGATATTTTATTCTCTTTCAGACTATCACCTTCCACTTTAGCGATTTCAGCACCATTTAAAAGTTATTTGCAAGAAACCTAAGCAACCTCTTAATTTATAGTGGTGAGAAAATACTGAATTAGAGATTTGTTTGTTAAACTTTGTACAACTAAATCTAGAGTTCTACCGGACGGATTTTGATAATCAACAGGTCGAAGGAAAGCTCTATCCATTTAGATTTGCAAATAATTATGAAAGTTAGATTTGTTCAAATATTTATGGTGAAAACGTAACAACACAATTTGTCTATAAGAAATAAATTTAAAAAAACAGATTTTCTAAAGTTTCTTTTTGTAGCCAGGTTTTGGCTGCCTATTATCAGTATTTTCAAGAAATGCACGATATCAAATTGTAGGAAATTTTAATTTCTTTCAGAATATCACCTTCCACTTTAGCCGATTTCTGCTCCATTTAAAAGTTGAGTTATATATTGAAAATATTGTGGTAGAGATATTTTTTAACTTTGTACAACTAAATCTACAGTTATATACGAAACTTTCTCCTTCTAAATTTGAAAAAAATAATAAATTTGATTTTTTCAAGATTTATGGAGACAATTTGTAAATTCCTACATGCTTCCTATAAAAAGATACCAAAAGATAGGGGTTTGAGTTCCTTTGTAGCCAAGTTTCGGCTGCCAGTTATCAGTATTTTCAAGAAATGAATTTCAATGCATTTTGGGAAACTTTATTTTCTTTCAGAATATCACTCTCCACTTTGGTCGATTTCTTCAGCATTTTAAAATTATTTTCAAAAAAGCTAAAAACCTCTGAATTTATAGTGGTGAAAAAATATACTGAGTTAGAGATTTTTTGCAAAACTTTGTACAACTAAATCTATAGTTCTACCAGAGAGATTTTAATAAGCGGTCGTTGGAAAGCTTCCTCCCTGTAGATTTACAAATAATTGTGATAATTTAACTTCTTTAAGATTTGTGGCGGAAAAATTTAAAAAACATGTTTTCTATAGGAAATGCATTAACAGCTGATTATCTGATCATGTTTTTTTCAAAACAATTTATTTTTGAAAAGATCAAATTATTTTTCTGGCATTTCACAAGAAAACCCCATATACTATGGACTATTTTTCTAGAGACCGTTGTATTTAACCACAACGGGCATTGAAGCTAGGTAATATATAAATCCTATCTCGAAAACGGCTCTAACGATTTTGATAAAATAAATGTTGCATGTAGGTGTAGTTTTTATTTTTAAGTTCACCTACGTGGTTGAATTTGCTGTAGAAACACAAATTTTTTAGAAAAATTAAATTTAAAGTTGACAATTTTTAACATGGGATCATATGAGTTGCCAATAACAACGAAAAAGTAAACAAAAGAATCATCCAGCTGTTCATGATCAAGCCCGTTGCCAGTACAGAGTCGAATAGAACAGAGATAATACAATATAGTACAGACTGCTCATGGAATATTATACCTCTCTAAACATTTCAAACAGGCAAACAGCTGAGTTTTAGGTTAATTAGAAATAAATCATTTCAAAGCAACATCATGTATTTGTTTACATAAAGGTGTTTTTATGCTAGACTAGCTGTTGTTAACCCGCTTCGCTGGGTTGAGAAATCTTATGAAGGCCTAAATAGTAGCCCAAAATATGAAATTTGGAAGCAAGAATTATGACGTCTAATGTCAATGTAATCTAAAATTCAATATATTATGATGTTTCTCCATACATATTATATTTGATAAAAGCCGGGGGTGGCATATTTGGTGGTAGCAGTCTTATTTTCCCTTTCAAACAGCAGCACATAATATGCGTTTTCTTTTTGAATTAATCTTTGTGCTATGCAATAATTACAAATTTTGTCCGTCTTGCAAATTACTACATTCGGGTGTTCAATACAATCTAAATTTTATTGGAATAATGTGTACTTTACAGCCAAAATCATAGTCCCTTGTCCTTTTGTAAACAGCTTTTAAACTGTTTAATTTTATGCAGCTTCTCCTGTTTAATCTCTTTTTCGAAGATTCTCCGTTATGTCTCTGTTCTGATCATTTCTTTCATCACCTTGGGCGTCTGTCTCCCTTTCTGTTCCAAATCTGCTACGACAATGTTTCTTGATGTCACTGTGAATTTTCCCGTGATACCGTTAGATGTATTTCTTTCTCTTCGTTGTTTCATTTTTTCTTACAATCGTTCATTTACGTGATAAGATGCGGAATTGCAAACATTTTCTCCTACGTTTTGACATTTTTTTCGACTTATTTACTACTATCTTTGAATTTAAAAACAAAAAATATGTAACTCTACATTTTAGTGCAATTCATGTTTTTTAATAACATAACCTGACAGTAAAAATTTACTAAATAATTTAAAACGTAAATAAAAACACATTTGCTAAATAAGACTGTATTCACCTGTTGTACAAAAACAATTGTAGGTGCTGCATTCTGTTGGTTGCAACCACTTTAACCACGGTTACCTTTTCAAATTAAACCATGTGTTTTGATATAAACAAATAAAACCTCAAGTACTCACAAAATCCTTGACTTAGGTCCCTTTCGGACGATCCTGTGCCTACACCCAATTAGATATCGAAAACCAACCACCATAGTGCAGATCATGAGATTCCAAGCTTTAATTTGATACCAAGATCATGGGTCTACGACGTGTAGTTTTGGCTGTAGCACTAAATATACAACACACATCTCTTCTTTTATATATATATATATATATATATATATATATATATATATTGATTACTAAATTTAAATAAGTTTAATCCTATACTCTTATATGAGCAATGTTATCGTCCGGCCGTGCGTGCTTGCTTGTATGCTTGCTTGTATGCTTGCACATTTATCTCAAAAACGGCTCCGAGGATTTCTTTCAAAGTCTGGAAATAAGTAATTTATGACTCAAAAACGTCTTTTACGCAGATTACTTGGCCAGAGAAAATCTAATAACGTAATAAATCGAATTTTAAAGTAGTAAAATTTTAACATTGGCCTTATGGGTTGCCGTGATAGCAACGAAAATAAACAAGGAAAGTGTAAACAAATGAAGTAATAATAACAGCTGTTTGGAATCTACAGCTATCAAGGGAAAATACAGCAGGTGGGATGAAGAGACCATGGAACAATAAAAAAGGTTTATATTGATACATTTTATGACATTGAGATATTTTATAGTAACTGGATGAACTGGTAAACATGAAATAACACCGAGCAAGGCTCGGTCCACCAGGTACTGTTTCTTAAAGTTTGCAAATACGAGTTATGAAAGAGAGATAAACAAATTCTCAAAGATCTACAAAGAACAAGTTTATTTTATGAGGACATGGTTCATATTAGAAAAAACGTGATATTATTCAACTCAATCCACCTCAAACTTCAGTTTGTACTTCAAAATTTAGATGATCAGAAAATGTATTATCATTTGTGAAATTATTATTATTTGTGAAGTAAGACTGTATAATTTGAATTTTCTGTTATATTGAAATGTGTTAACGAATGGCAGTGTCGAGTAATTTATGAAGACACCGTTGAGATATAGAACAACGCGCGTCAAAGCGTTTGGCCACTGAAACGAGCAATGAGAGCGATCGACAAAGACCGAATAAATTCAATAACTGAACAAAATTTAAACCTCAGTAAATCAAATTACAAAGCTAATTGCAATTAGGGGGAACAATATGAACATGTGCATTTAAAAATGTTACTGCTTTCCCCCGAGCGAAGCTCGGTCCCTAGATATTCTGTATACAGTATAAAGCCCAAAATACCCGTAACTTTTGAGAAAACCGTAAGTCTGACACCCATTAGCCCTATACAGGGAATGGAAGGTACCAGTAAGAAAATACCCCCGTTGCAGCAGACCTGCATACTCAGCGAATTTCAAATGCAAAAAAACATATTTTAATCCAACATAGCGAGATTTGACATGTTTTGGTACATACATACATACATACATCCCGCGTCGTCCCGTAGACCGCTTAAGACGGCATGAGACCAGTCCATGAATACTCCATCCCAACCTTGTGAGATTGCCGCAATAGGAAGGGAATAGGTCAAAAGGGCTTATATACATATATGTTAACCTGTTAACAAAAAACAGGTTCTGACTGATGCTTATTTAGACTGGAAACAACTCAAAACGGATGAATCAAAACTAAACTACAACAATCACAAAAGACAATACCGAACTATGATCAAAACAGCGAAAGCTAACTCACTTTCTGAATGACTTACTAACTCTGACAATTTCTCAGCTGAGGCTTGGAGAATTGTAAATTAATCAAGAGGTAAAATCAATTCAGTTCCCAAAAACATTCAGCTCCTCCACGATGGGCGGCCCGTGACTGACCCTGGCGACGTCAGCAATATCTTTAATAACTTCTTCGCCCATGCTTCTGAGAATGTCTCATCAGAGCAAACTAGCAAACAATTTTCAGGTTTCATTCTTGAAGCAAATAAGCTTTTATCAGATTTTAAACCCTGTGATCCCGCAGCCATACTTGATATTCTTTCTAAGTTCAAAAATAAAACTTCATGTGGAATAGATGGCATTTCAATGAAAACTCTAAAATATTGCCGATCCAATTCTTATGGTAAGCTCTATAAGAATAACATGGGGAATGAGTATGCAGGTTTGCTGCTACAGGTATATTAAAAATGGGTGGTTTTAATTCAGTATTTAGTAGATCTGAACTAGAAGAAGCTATTTACCAAGTTTAATCAAGATATGTTGAGAAATAACCAAGATATAGAGTTTTACTTATTTCCCATAAGGTTAACATTGGAACAACGTACTGTGTTTACCACTTTCAATATCTCAGTAACCAATGGACATAGAGCATAGTTCAAAATACTAAATTGTCTGTTTTTTTGAGCTAAATTCAATGGTGCCAACAAAAATTCGATAAATTTTATTTTTCTTTGTAAACAACTCAAAAAACCCATTTTTGGAGGGGTTTATCCCCCTTTACCCCCCCTTCCGGTGGTCCGATCGGGCTGATTCACGAACTCGTCCGAATAATTACTACTTTACACGTCTGTGTCAAATTTCATTCCAATCGGACCTTTTTTGCGAGCGCTATCGTGCTCACAGACACACACACACACACACACACACACACACACACACACATACACACCATTACTATAACTGTGGGGACTCGTGCTTTTTACCAAACTATGGGGACATCGAGGCACACTGCTATAAAAAACATCATATGTTCTATTTGACCTCTAGATTTCAAAAAAAGCAAAAACACTCCTTTTCTATTGGCAGAAAGCAGTTTAAAAAAAGATTGAAAATTGAGGGGACGTCCCCACAGCTAATGTAAGAGACGGTCATGTCCACACAGTTAATGCAAGAGTCAAAACACATGTCCACAGAGTTAATGCAAGTGTTCACACAAACGAGTGTTTTTCCTGGTGAATGTGTTTTTGTCCCCACAGTTTGGGAAATTAGTCGATATACATCGACAGTCGGTAGTTGGTTGCTTTAAGGTTAGTTTAAGTCGAGAGGTTAGTTTAAGCTGAGGAGCTGCTTGGAAGAAGGGAGCCACGCAGACAGAAGATCTGGCAGTCCACCGCAGAAGATCCAGGATAAATATGTATAAGTTTGTGAACGTTTAGTGCGGGAGTGGGCCTAAGGCCACCCAGGGGCAATTTCGTAAAAGTGGAGTGATAGTGGAAGTGAAATAATGGATATGCCTATCAACAAGTAAATGTTTAGAATTCATTTTTAACATTTTGATATTAATAAGATCTGTTCTCTAAAAGGCCATACATGTTCTATCTTAAAAATACAGTAAAAAAAAATAAAAAAATAAAAATGATGCATAGTAATTTAAAACCTTAAACCCTCCATAAAGTGATTCAGATTGGAAACCTCTTTCCAAGCCAAGTGCTCCCCTTTATTATTTTAATATCTGTTATTTAAACCTCTCATAATAATCTCACATGGCACTATGGCACAATAATCGAACATTAAATTCATTAATTCGTTAAATTATTGAAAATTCATTGAATATTGTCATATGTTGACCTTAATTAATTGAATATTGTCATAGTAAAGTCACTTTTGTTTACACATTACATTTTTTACAATCATAAGTTATACTGTTTAGTAGCAGAGAATTTTGGTTCTTTAATATTTTGTAGATTCTGCCTCTTAAAATGAGGATATTTTACATTTCTTGGCAGTTTATACCGCTTTCAAATTTAGCGATAGTGTTATTTCAAAGTTATGCGTATATTATGGTGAGTTCATCTTTCTTTACTAATCCAGGTTTGATAAAATGATGGGATTGCAGCATTAAACTAAATGAGGTAGTCAAGCCATTGTTTGATTTTTTGCATAGGCCTACTTATTGCCCTTACGTCACCCTTTGGGGGAAAATTACCCTGCTTACATATCACCAATACAAAACCACACAAGTGCTGATAAGTCTCGAATCAATTGTTAAGTCCGGCCGTATGGGCAGCTTAATTACAGACTTGGAGTGGGAAATGAAATACTTTTGTCTACTTTTATGAAAAATATGTGCTATATAAACTTTGTAGGAAAGGAAATCAAGACCCTAGAGTAAAAATTCAAGTTGTATGAGTCTTAAAATAATCGAATGATTGTCGTGTTTAAAGGTTGACTATAGTGCAAAGTCTGGTTTGGCAGGGGTAACCTTGAATCTGGAGAGATAATAGTTGACACCGTAGAAGCGAGGGTAAATGAACTTTAAAGCCCATATAATGACGCAACTTTTAAGGCCAAAAATATTAGATTCGGTCAGTAAATACCAAAGTTATTAGCAATTGAAAATTTGCCTACCAAATTTCCTCAAAATTGTACAGATCCGTACATTTCGGCTTGTAGTAAACTTATAAAGGGAAAAACCTTGGTATATTTTGATATATAATCCTTTAATTCGACTAGTTAAAGAGGAATATGCTGGGTTATAACTTTAACAAACGAAAATTCAACTATAAGAATCGCTATCAATGGTGCGAAGCCAGCCCAATCGAGTATGCCATAAGGAATTATTTGTGAAATCCATGTAAATTGTGTTATTGGGTAATGAATGTTATTTTTATAAACTAGACATTATTTTAGTCGACAATAATTAAAATTAGGGTCATATTACGCCTCTAATGGGGGAAAAATTTACTTTATACTTCATTTTTAATCGGTTTTCATACCCAAATTGACCGAATGGCGTAAATTGTCTTACGATACTTTCAATTGTAAGTAATTGATAAAGGTGAAAATTACTGACAATTTATACTCTTTGAGACTTGCTAATGGCGGTTTTATCACATTACTGATACTATTTAGGGTCACAGAAATGATTATATATTTTTTTATTTGAGAAATACTTAACCGACTGGATTGAAATTTCACACAGAGGTAGATGTTGAACCTGGGAAAATCATAGGTCTATTCACTTCCTTAAAATCCTCTCGGGCTACTCCCTGTGAACGCCCTCAGTTTCAATGTCCACATTTTATAAGTATTTAAACATGAAACACAAAAATGTAAACAGCTGTGGCTACTAATTTGGCAGTTCTAAGAGCAGTGGCAAGATCAGCTGTTTCAAGCTATCTATCGTGAGCGAAGCCACGGGCAACTGCTAGTTTATAAAAAAATATTTGTAAGCATAGATTTTCAAATAGGCCTACTTATAATATAATTAGATTTCAATTTAATAATAAATATCTATTTTTTTTTAAGGGGGCCATGGCTTCACTTGGCCATGGTATTGCAACACAGCAGAATTAGCTTATTTTGCACCCTCAGTCAACAGGGATGAAACATATAAATACCTATTGAGATAAAATTGAATATTAGCCACTTTTAAAAGACTATTTTTATTTTTAGCGAATTTCCCCTATAGGGAAGAAGCTATTACCGTAGGTCTCATGGTCAGAACTAAGCCCGAGACTATGATAACTTTTCGTTTTGGGGCCACCAGAAGCAAAAAACACTGTTCATTCGAATTTATATATATATATATATCTATAGATATATATATATATATATATATATATATATATATTTGTCTGTTAGCACGATAGCGGCCGTAAAAATGGTCCAAGCTTAATGAAAATTGGTACATACGTGTAAAGTGGACAAAGTGGTAATCTTGTGAACCAGCCCGATCGGACCACCGGAAGGGGGGGTAAAGGGGGATAGACCCCCCAAAAATGGGGTTTTTTGAGTTTTTTACATAGAAAAATAAAATCTATTGAATTTTTGTTGGCACCATTGAATTCAGCTCAAAAAAAAAACAAACAATTTAGTATTTTGAAACACTGCTCTATGTCCATTGGTTACCGAGATATTGAAAGTGGTAAACACAGTACGTTGTCCCAATGTTAACCTTATGGGAAATAATTAAAATTCTATATCTCGGTTATTTCTCAACATATCTTGTTAAAACTTGGTCAATAGCTTCTTCTAGTTCAGATCTACTAAATATTGAATTAAAACCACCCAGTTTTAATATACCTGTAGCAGCAAACCTGCATACTCATTCCCCATGTTATTCTTATGGAGCTTACCAAAACATGTCAAATCTTGCTATGTTTGATTGAAATATGTTGTTTTGCATTTGAAATTCGCTGAGTATGCAGGTCTGCTGCAACGGGGGTATTATCCAAACAATAACTTTAATTGGTAATTTTTAAGTGAGCGAATTTTCATAAATAAATTAGATAAGGAATAAATAGTTGTAATGGTCTGGGGCTTAGGTTTTATCATAAAAAATTAATATTCAAATACATTTAAATAGATTTCAGTTTTACCTACTAAGATAAAATTTAATTTTGACCAATTTTATCCAAAGATATGTTTTTATTTTTGATCAAACAATAAATTTCATTGATAATTTTTAATTTATAATTAGATACATTACTGATCAATAGCTATTTTCTAATTCATAAATTAGGATTTATTTATTATGTGTTAAACCAAATAAACTGAATGATCCATAAATTGATTGTTCAAATATTGTGTATAGTTGTGATAACTGACAGGAGATCGGGCGAACAGTAAAACGATCTAGTCTAGTCCCATTGCTGTAGCAGCCAACAGCAATTTCCCTTCCTCTGTCAAATCAGAAGAATCGTATAGTTTCCCGAAAATTCCACAGGATGCGCCACTAGTTAGTCATCATGACGTCCTCACAGTTTATGCATTTCATGTAAAATTTGTGGGGACGTGTGTGATGTCCCCATAAGCGATTAGGTCCACACAGTCTGGTCGTATGCATGTCCATGTCCCCACAGCTAATGTGGCCCAAACACACACACACACACACACACACACACACACACACATATATATATATATATATATACATATATATACATATATATATATATATATATATTATACCCCCGTTGCAGCAAACCTGCATACTCAGCGAATGTCAAATGCAAAACAACATATATTTCAATCCAACATAGCGAGATTTGACATGTTTTGGTAAGCTCCTTAAGAATAACATGGGGAATGAGTATGCAGGTTTGCTGCTACAGGTATATTAAAAATGGGTGGTTTTAATTCAATAGTTAGTAGATCTGAACTAGAAGAAGCTATTTACCAAGTTTTATCTAGATATGTTGAGAAATAACCAAGATATAGAATTTTACTTATTTCCCATAATGTTAACATTGGGACAACGTACTGTGTTTACCACTTTCAATATCTCGGTAACCAATGGACATAGAGCATTGATTCAAAATACTGAATTGTTTGTTTATTTGAGCTGAATTCAATGCTGCCAGCAAAAATTCGATAAATTTTATTTTTCTATGTAAAAAACCCAAAAAACCCATTTTTGGGGGGGTTTATCCCCCTCTATCCCCCCTTCCGGTGGTCCGATCGGGCTGGTTCACGAACTCGTCCAATTGATTACCACTTTACATGTCCGTACCAAATTTGATAAAGATCGGACCATTTTTGCGGCTGCTATTGTGCTTACAGACACACACACACACACACACACACACACACACACACACACACACACACACACACACACACACACACACACACACACACACACACACACACACACACACACACACACACACACACACACACATATATATATATATACAAACATATGATTTATATATATGTATGTATATATATATATATATATATATATATATAGATATATATATATAGATATATATATATATATATAGATATATATATATAAATTCGAACGAATAGTGTTTTTTGCTTCTGGGGGCTCCAAAACGAAATCTTATAAGGTCCCGAGCTTAGGTCTTACCATGAGACCTACGGTAATAGCTTCTTCCCTATAGGGGAAATTCGCCAATACCAGAGAAAATGTTAGTTTTTGATAAACTTTCCTCAAGGGCACAAATATAAGGAAAAGGGCTGAACACCTGATGACCTGATGCAACTTGCTTACTGTTCCCAGCGAAGTGGGACACCATCAGCAAATTAAAATACTGTAATGAAGATTTGGCAGACGCATTATTAAAATGACAAGTTCTGTAGAATTAATTAATCTTAAGCTCTTGTTAAATTTGAGTAACAAAAAGCAAACTTGTTAATGTGTGAACCGACATTCAGGAAACAATGAGGCGCTCGAGTTACATGTTCGCTGAAGGAACATATTGGTTTCATTTTAGACAAAGTTCCCTTTTCAATTAGTTCGGAAAGCTACAGAGTTAGTTACAACCACGTGTGACAAGTACCGAATTATTTCTGAAATTGTGCTGTTTACAAATGCACTTGCTTTAAAAAATCACACATCTAAATTCACACAGATTGGACGTAATAAAACAGGGCGAATAGGACAAATATATCCTGTTAACACACAAGTCTACGACGACCATATCCAAATTTCAAACAGATTGGACAATTCAGTCTAAACTAATGCCTTTGTGATTCGATGGGAAATAAATTCTCCAACTTATTGTAGAGTAGGATTCACCTAAGTTGGCCAAAACAAAAGTAAACAAATTATTAGCTTTTTACGAATTTAAGCATAAAATCCAGCTGTGCTGAAAACATTATCAACGACCATCTGTTTTAGTGTAGCACTTGTAGCAAAGAAATACCCCCGTTGCAGCGCAAAAAAAATACTTCCATCCAAAGTAGTGAGATAATATGACATGTTTTCGTAATCCCCATAAGAATAACATGGGGAATGAGTATGCAAGGTTTGCTGCTGCAGGCATGTTAAAACTGGGTGTTTTTATTTCAATATTTAGTATATCTTATCTAAAAGAAGCCATTTACCAAGTTTTATCAAGATATGTTCAGAAATAATGGAGATATGGATTTTTTTTATTGCCCATAAGGATAACAGGGGGAATGAGTATGCAGGATTGCTGCCACAAAAATGGAAATTTCGGTGATTTTAGACTGAAATAAATTAAATCTCATCTAAATGAAGCCACAAACCAAGTTTTATTAAGATATGTTGAAAAATAAGCGAGATATAGAATTTTACTTATTTCCCATAAGGTTAACATTGGGACAACGTACTGTGTTTACCACTTTCAATATCTCGGTAACCCATAGACATAGAGAAATGATACAACATACTAAATTGTTTGTTTTTTCGAGCTGAATTCAATGGTGCTTACCAAAACTAGATTTTTTTATTTTTCTATGTAAAAAACCCAAAAAACCCATTTTTGGGGGGTTTATCCCCCTTTACCCCCCCTGCTAGTGGTCCGATCAGACTGGTTTTCGAACTCATCCGAATAATTACTACTTTACACATCCATGCCAAATTTCATTCCGATCGGACCATTTTTGCGAGCGCTATCGTGCTTACAGACACACACACACACACACACACACACACACACACACACACACACACACACACACACACACACACACACACACACATATATATATATAAATTTTAATGAATGGTGTTTTTGCTTCTGGGGGCCCCAAAATGAAACGTTATCATGGTCTTGGGCTTAAGTCTTACCATGAGACCCACGGTAATAGCTTCTTCCCTATAGGGGAAATTCGCTAATTCCCTATAGGGGAAATTCGCTAATTCCCTATAGGGGAAATTCGCTAAAAATGTTGATGCAATATTGCAATTGGAAGTTCACTTGCGCAGCTTAAAATATTACTCAGGGGGTTTTCCAAATTAATTATCTATTAACAGAGAGAGGATGTGTCATGGATGCGGCGTGGTAAATAGACTTAGATTTTCTTATGAACTAATATTTACAAAGAAAAATAGGCAAGTTTTTGAATAGCCAGTACTACTTGCTGGAAGTCAGCAGCTGAAAAGAGAGATTGTTTCATACTGCGGTCAAAACTTGGTGTTTTCATAAAAGGTGTTTCCTTATTGGCCCAGGGGAAAAATAAACAAGCTGTAAAACAAACTAAAATACATGTAAATCAAGAAATAAATTCAAATTAAACTTTGACAGCTATGTAAAAAGGTTGAATGAAAATAAAAAATTCTAAAATAGGCGATATTGTAAACATTCTATAACCTATAACAACATTGTAAGCAAACGCAACGTGGCGATTTGACAGTTCTGAGAAAATGTAAATAGACACCATGTGTAACCAACAATGTTTTCAATGTGACTTGTATAAAAATTTTTGATGAGATGATTAGTACATGCTTTGGCCAACTTAGGTGAATCCTACTCTATCATAATCATAAATTTAATTTCGTAAGGCGATTCTTTGCGTCAAAATTGTGGGCGTCTGGCAAGTCGTAGAAAGATTAGAGAGGGCTCTATTCCGTGATGGCGGGAAAAATAATGAAATTGCTAGAAATTCACCAGAAAACGAGAAATAACGTAAAAAATCTGCCTCTTAAAAAGCATTGGTATCTAAAAACTTCTGCTTTGCTTACATTAAACATATTACCTATACTAATACTTGAATGAAAGCATAACCATCTCTATTACTAGAGATGGCTATGATGAAAGTCATGTGGTAGCATTGACTTTAAATCTCTTTAAGTCAATGGTGGTAGCTAGACATCAATATAAAGTAGATTCAGTTTGCAATGAAGGTATTTTGTACTATAATAAATAAGGATTGTTTTCATTTTCCCTCATTAGAGGCTTTTAGCCCCTTCAAGCCACTAGTTGAAATAATAAAAACATAAGGCTCGCCCGCCTCAATTAAAAACTATAACTCCCTCTGCGGAAACAAAAATGGTGCCACATTCTACAAATAAACGAACAGATTAGTGGATAAATTACTTAACTTAATTAAATGTAACTTATAAGACATAAGAGCTTAAATTTTATACAGTACATAATATTACCTAAAAATAAATCATAAAGACTAACATGATAACAATCATAAAACCATGATATGAAAGACATTAAATTATAAATCAGCTGTAACAACGAATCCATTAGTGAAGCTAACTACCATCTTCTTGATTGATCGAACATTGAAAATGTAAACTAAAGATCGTTCATTACATTTATAACAGAGATCGCCTACTGTCATAACCATTACTGTTCGAAATTCAACCGGAACATATTTGGGTATAATATTTACTCATTGCTTCAATAAACCTGTGCCACTTACTTTTTGTTGTTATTCCATAACCAACATGGAAACTCAAACCCTTGTTAATTTTTTTTATAATTTAAAATTCATAATGCTTCAAAATTCTCAAAAAAATGTAGCAAATGATAATGGAATTGTGCACATACAATTCTATTGGTGTGCTTAGATTTTTCCTAGTGTCCAAAGGCAGAGAAAAAGGGCTCACAAAAATCATGCTTGCCTATTAATTAATACTAGATAACACATAGCTCGAAATCGAGCAAAAACCATGTGGTAAAATAATGAAGAATAATCAGCCTACTTATATACTTTTAAAGTTTAATCAAAGGGCTAACTTCATTAACAATATTATGGCTTAACTACTGAAACTATTAAAGTTAATTTGATCTACCGCAGGAGTTTATGGTAAACGTAAACGATTTTTTAGGGAACACCTTCATTTCCCCATGTCCTCTTTTTTCTGAATTGCATATTTTAACACCGGCAAAAGATCACGCTCTGCTTACAGCAACATGTAGCTGACCAAGAGAAAACACTGGCGCCGTGAGCAATGACTTCCTTTGTTTAGGGATTGCCGCTGCAGTTTATTGATAATTGTCGCCAAAACAGATATTATAGGGAACGGCTGTCTTTATAGGCAACATTTCCTTGTGGTAAAACGCGTAAATTACCCATTACTCTACCAGTCTTTTCATTCTTGAAATGCAACCCACCGCAATAAAAACATTTTCAGTTCCTTGGTCTGAAGTTGAAGGAGCATAAAATGTTACATCGGGAGGGTGATGCCAGCGGTTGCGATCGTGTTCTTTCCGACTCCTCCGACCGGTCTATGTTCCTCTTCTTCTTATCGGTGGCATTGTAAATGCACCAAATCCAAAAATAGATTTGCTCAGGTTAATATAACTTCAAAAAACACTATGAGAACCTTCGTAACACACTTCGTAAACTACATTGTAAAACTGGTAGCTGCAATGTATAAGAGCTTTAAAAACTTCATAACATAACCTAAATTACACAATAAATCTTAAAAAAAGAAAACTGTTGAAAACAAAGCCAAACCAGCTGAACAAATAAAAACTGCTCTTTTCGAAAAATTAATTGTAATTCATTGCTGCTATCTGTGGTTTACCTGTAGAACTATTTCAGAGCTTGGCCATATGTTCAGTTAGTAAACAAAGTAAACTGAGCTTGCTTCAATGTCCATGAATAGTGCTACTGTTCCGAAACTTCAGCCCTTTACTGTAACTTATTGACGCCCTTTTTTAAAATTTTGAGTCTTGATGACAAATCTACGTAACAATCCCTTTAATTTGACACCTCAAACGTTAAAATCCGTCCAGCCGTTATTGCGGTTACTTAACTTAATTAAATGTAACTTAATTAAATGTAACTTATAAGACATAAGAGCTTAAATTTTATACAGTACATAATATTACCTAAAATTAATCATAAAGACTAACATGATAACAATCATAAAACCATGATATGGGGGGACCGAGCTTCGCTCGGGTGAAAACTGTAATATTTTAAAAAATATAAGTTCATATTGATCTCCACAAAGACAATTAGCTTTGTGGTTTGATCTACTGAGGTTTCCATTTTGTTCAGTTATTCAATTTTTTGGTCTTTGTTTTTCTAATCGATGCTTTCATTGCTCGTTTCAGTGACGAAGCGTTTGACGCACGTTGGTGTGTTCATATTGCTCGACACTGCCATTCGTCAATTGATTACAATCTCACAGAAAATTCAAATTATACGATATTACTTCACAAATAATCATTAAATTTTGCAGCGAAAAAACTGGTGGATTGACTTGAATAATGCAAAGTTTTTTAGACTTGGTAACCTTAAGTAATCTTGGTTTGAAGGAATGTGCTTACCTCTATTATGAATCATGCTAGCAAATTTAAAGCATCAAAACACCTTTATGTAAAATACCCCCGTTGCAGCAGACCTGCATACTCAGCGAATTTCAGATGCAACACAACAAACGGTATTTCAATCCAACTTAGCGAGATATTACATGTTTTGGAATCTCAATAAGAATAACATGGGGAATGATTATGCAGGTTTGCTGCAACAGGTATGTTAAAACTGGTTGGTTTTAATTCATTATTTAGTAGATCTTAACTAGAAGAAGCCATATACCAAGTTTTGTCAAGAAATGTTAAAAAATAAGTAAGATATAGAATTTTTTTATTTCCCATAAGGATAACATGGGGAATGAATATGCAGGTTTGCTGCCACGAAAATAAAAGTATCGAGGATTTTAGACTATTAATCATTAGATCTCATCTAGATGAAGCCACAAACCAAGTTTTATTAAGATGTGTTCAGAACTAAGCGAGATATAGAATTTTACTTATTCCCCATAAGGTTAACATAGGGACAACGTACTGTGTTTACCACTTTCAATATCTCGGTAACCAATGGACATAGAGCAATGATTCAAAACACTAAATTGTTTGTTTTTTTGAGCTGAATTCAATGGTGCCAATAAAGATTCGATAAATTTTATTTTTATATGTAAAAAACTCAAAAATCCCATTTTTGGGGGTATTTATCCCCCTTTACCCCCCCTTCCGGTGGTCCGATCAGGCTGGTTCACGAACTCGTCCATTCGATTACCACTTTACATGTCTGTTCCAAATTTCATTAAGATCGGACCATATTTACGGCCGCTATCGTGCTGACAGACACGTATATATATATATATATATATATATAGATAGATAGATAGATAGATATATAAAAATTCGAACGAATGGTGTTTTTTGCTTCTGGTGGCCCTAAAACGAAAAGTTATCATGGTCTCGGGCTTAGGTCTTACCATGAGACCTACGGTAATAGCTTCTTCCCTATAGGGGAAATTCGCTAAAATGCTTGTTTTTGCTCTGTCATTATTTCTAACTAAACAAAAACACAGCTGTTTGCCTGATTGAATTTTTAATGATATATTTGAATATACCCCTTGAGCAATCTGTACTCTCTACTTCACTATACTTGGCCACGTGCTATGGTAAAAGTTTTAGATGACTTGTTTGTGAACAACTGGATGATTGATTTGTTTACTTTTGCTTGTTTTAGCGAATTTCCCCTATAGGGAAGAAGCTATTACCGTAGGTCTCATGGTAAGACCTAAGCGCGGGACCATCATAACTTTTCGTTTTGGTGCCCCCAGATACCAAAAACACCATTCGTTCAAATTTATATATATATAAATTTGAGTCACGATAGCGAAATTCCCCTATAGGGAAGAAGCTATTACCGTAGGTCTCATGGTAAGACTTAAGCCCAAGACCATGATAACTTTTCATTTTGGGGCCCCCAGAAGCAAAAAACACCATTCATTCAAATTTCTATATATATATATATATATATATATATATATGTGTGTGTGTGTGTGTGTGTGTGTGTGTGTGTGTGTGTGTGTGTGTGTGTGTGTGTGTGTGTGTGTGTGTGACTGTAAGCACGATAGCGCTCGCAAAAATGGTCCGATCGGAATGAAATTTGGCATAGATGTGTAAAGTAGTAATTATTCGGATGAGTTCAAAAACCAGTCCGATCGGACCACTAGAAGGGGGGGGGGGGGTAAAGGGGGATAAGCCCCCAAAAATGTTTTTTTTTTGGGTTTTCACATATAAAAATCTAAATAATCCAATTTTAACTAGCACCATTGAATTCAGCTCGAAAAAACAAACAATTTAGTATCTTGAATCATTTCTTTATGTCTATTGGTTACCGAGATATTTTAAGTGGTTAACACAGTACGTTGTCCCAATGTTAACCTTATGGGAAATAAGTAAAATTCTATACCTCGCTCATTTCTCAAAATATCTAAATAAAACTGGGTTTGTGGCTTCATCTAGATAAGATCTAATGTATTTTAGTCTAAAACCCCCGAAATTTCTATTTTTGTGGCAGCAAACCTGCACCCTCATTCTCCATGTTATTCTTATGGAGCTTACAAAAACATGTTAAATATCACTATCTTGGATTGAAACATGTTCTTTTGCCTTTGAAATTCGCTGAGTATGCAGGTCTGCTGCAACGGGGGGTTTTGTTGTTATTCTGTAACCAGTAACTCGTATTACCCAATGTTAAAATTTTTCAACTTTAAATTTCATTTTTCTCAAAGTTTTGCGTTTCTACAGCAAATTGGACTGCGTAGGTGAACTTAAATAAAAAACTACACCTATACGCAAAATTTTATTAAAATCGTTAGAGCCGTTTTCGAGATAGGATTTACAAGAATTGCGGCATTAAAATTAATAGGATTGCAGCAAATGGATAAATGAGAAAAGTTCAAAACTTTGACCCTCCCGAAACCCCTTTACAATTAGAATTTTGGAAAATCCGTTCTTACCGAATGCCTACGCCATGAAAGGAACGACCATGCAAAGTTTCAAGGTTCTAGGTCAAGCAGTTTGGGCTGTACTATGATGAATGAGTGGTATTCGAAAAATATTATATAGTAGATAAAGTAGATGAAAAGAAATAACGTATGCTGCTTGTATGAATCAGCCTTGGAAACCACATAACCTCATTAAAAAAAGAGAATAAAGAGTTAATATTTTACTTGTTTAGTACATCCCCTAAATCCTATTACTGTACTTTAAATGAGCTAACGATTTTGTTAAAATTTTGCATGTAGATGTAATTTTGTTTTAAGTTCACCTGCGTGGTTGAATTTTCTGTAGAATCGCAATTTTTTTTAGAAAAATTAAATTTAAAGTTGATAATTTTTAATATGGGGTCATATGAGTTGCCATACTGATTAGGAAATAACAACGAAAATGTAAACAAAAGAATCATCCAGCTGTTCATAAACAAGCCACTTATAGTATATTTCATTACAAGGACCTAAAGTGACGCTTTTCGTACAAGGTCGAGTTTTACAACCGAGGCTGTAAGCCGAGGTTGAAAAATGACCGAGTAACGAAAAGCAGCTTTAGGTCCGTGTGATGAACTATATTTTTCGTTATATTGCTCAATACAATACGTAAACTACTTAAGAAAACCAAAATGTTACAGCTTTTTTACCTTTAAAGATGCCTTCAAAAGATGCCACCGTCTTGTTCTTGCTATTTGAAGCAATCAGCTGATTGTCTGTTTCATTTGTGTTAGGGTAGACTGACAACAATGAACAACTATCGACGTATCGAACGCATGTAATAATCGATTGGTGAAATGAGCGAGTTTCACAAATTGATTAAACTGACAACAATGAATGTTTCGATAATAACGATGAATGTTTCGATTATTTGTAATCGAATGAATATTGTTCGATTATTACGACGTACTCGGCACTTTTTGACTTTTATAGTCCTAGGGTATCGAGTACATCAGATTTTAATTCCTAGGAATAAAAAGAGTGTATTTAGGTCCGGAAAACATGATTAAAAACGTCTGTTTTTGAAGCAGTATAACGAAAAAACTTTTATAGCACATTGCAGGCATCGATGTATATAGAATAGAACTGAGGTAATGTGTACAATTGATTATACAGACGTACAGATTTTTCATGGAGTATTAACCCATTAACTCCCAAGTTTTTTTTAGTTTTAAAGTTTTAATTTTAATGTTTTTATTTTGTCTGTATTTGCTCTAATTTTTTGATTATGACCTTTCTGATTGTCCATATGTATTGACCATAAGCTGAATCAAATGATAAAAAATAAAAAAAGTGTACTCCTCCTCTTCTTCTTCTTCTTCTTCTATACAAGGGTAAAAAGAAGCAAAACTGGTGTTCACTGCAATCCCTATTAAACGTACAAATGCCGTCAACTTCCACCCAAGCCGGTCACCGTTTATTTTAGGTGGGCCCTCCCACCAACTACACCACACATTTGCAAGCCTAATAGGGATTGCGCATGAGCGGGATTCGAACCCGCGACGCTCCGAAGGTCTGCGACGCCGAGGTCCGAAGCTCCAAAAATTCTTCACAGCTGTCTTGTGAATAATAGTGAAAAGAAACTATTGCAACTGCAACCGGTAAATGAACAGTTAACATTAAAAACATGTTTCTAAATAGCAGTTGCATCAAAGCCATAGCCAGAAAGTTTTTTCGGGGGGGGGGGGGGGTTTCCAGACCCGGCGGCAGTATTTTCGGGCACTCAAATCCGGTGACCTTTTTTTTGCTTCTACGTCTGCTTTTGGCCCCTTTATTGTCGTTTCTTCCCCGGAATTTTATTGTCGTATTTTTTTTTGGGGGGGGGGGGGTTTCACCATTGTTTCTCCATTATTTGTTACTATTTCAAGGCTATCCCAACTATTTCGGGGGGGGTTTCTCCCCCTAACCCCCCCCCCCCCCCCCGTTGGCTACGGCCTTGAGTTGCATACGAAAATAGTTCCTCTAATCCGTTCCGTAGTTTTAGGGGAATGAGGAATGACGGGAGGGGTTTTACCTCCCCTACATGCGCGGAAATTTTCTGCGCATGGACTCGTTAAGAAAGTCCAAGAATAGTTGAACATATTTCCAACATATAGAAGCACATTTAACTAACCATCACATATTTCAATGATCAGCTGAATTTGGAGAACATAAACAAAGAGCATAACGTCAGATGGGTAAATAATTAGCCAAACAACATATTTTTAACGCCAGCAGCGCACTCACTCACCCGCCTAATGCTGTGACCAGATCTGTAAATTTAAGTCAGTTTAATGTTTTTAAAAGTTTGCAAATACGGTTTGAGTAATAAGGATAAGCAATTTCTCAAAAATCTACAAAGAAAACTTTAACTTCTTTTTTGAGGACAAGGTTCGCCCCAAGAGACCATAAAACCATAAAACCAAGATTATCTAACGTCGCCAAGTGAAAAAAATTAGTCAAAACCTACCTAAGGTTTGACCTGGAAATAATTCCGTTAATTTTGAAACTTTGCATACTTATTTAGAAGTACCTAAGGATGAAAATACCAAAAGTCCTGGAAAATATGTGGCGAGATCTAGTGGCAATTAACGGAATCAGGGTACTATTTTGGTTTTTCTCAAAAGTCTTGAGAACCGTTAGTCGGAGGTAAAAACATAAATGTACAAAATAAAGCTTATTAAATCCTCTACAAAAACGGCTCTGTACATTTTCTTTGCATTCCTAACGGTTACCGAGTTATAAGGCGTTAAAAATATGGTTTTTTCGCGATTTCCCCCCAAAAATGAGCAGAATTTAGGTTTTTTTAGTTTTTAACGTATTAAAATAAAAATAATCAAACTTTGGTGGGCACCATTAAATTCAGCTCAAAAAAATAAACATTGTAGTATCCTGAATCATTGCTTTATATCTATGGGTCACCGAGATAATGAAAGTGGTAAAAACACCCCTTACACTGTACCTTTGTTATCCTTATGGGAAATAACAAAAGTTCCATATCTCGCTTATTTCACAGCATGTCTCAGTAAAACTTTACCTTAACTTTAACTTTGACTTTAACTTTAACTTAAAAAACTTACTATTTTTCCTTTAGTATTTTTTCTTTGGAATATAAACATTTGTGAATATTAAGATCTTCACACATGTGATTCAAAATAAATGTTTTTAAAACTGAATTCTGACCTTAAGTATGTATTAGGATAATAGTTTATTTATTTACATCTTCCATCAACTGAAATGCCTCCAGCCCTACCAATGTATACTCTGTATACATTGGCTCTACTCTACATGCAACGGTTTCAATTCTATTAACAACATATGGCTTTGCTGAAAAACTTTGTTTGCTCTTATCAGCTGCTTTATTTGAAATTTCTATTCCCATGTTAAATCTTAAGGACTAATTTGAAACTTTAAGGGCGCCTAGGGCTCTTCTCTTGAGTCAGACCTTTTTAAATTTTATTTCCTGCAAAACTTCACGCCAAGCTCTTTCCAATGACACCTAAATTATTAAAATCGGCCCAGTAGTTTAGGAGGAGTAATGATCACAAAAAACCCCTAGCGTATTAAATAAGTAATAGATTAATTGACGAAGTTAATCTTCTATTTTGATTTAGTTTGTTTAAAACGAATACTTTTCTTTCTTATACCTACTTCTTGAAATCACGTTAAAACATGTTTTTCCTGTCTGAGAAGAACATATCTAACAAATCATATCTAATATAACATTTCTGTAGTTGAATAAGTTATTTTGTTTGAGCTGGCTTAGCTACATAATATAATGCAAGTAAGGGCTTTATCTAGGCCTACATTAAGCGAATCCATACAAAATGGGAATGGTTATAAAAATAATACCGTAGTTGGTCTTATTATTGGAATAACAAACGTGAATCAGTCACATATGGCTTAAAAATAACGAGGCACTTATCACGATGCAATTCTCATATATAATTAAAACGATTAACAATATTTAGATGGATTATTCTTCATCAACAAACTTTAACAGGCAAGGTTGTTATTTTAATATGTAAGCTCTCAATTTGTGGTCGATATGCGACGTATTTAAGGAAATAATATGATAACTGGTTGGAATCCGATTTGTGCGATAACTGTTGCAGATTTAGGAACGGTCGGCGAGTGGGCGGGGGGGGGAAGGGGAGGGGGAGGGGGTGGCGCGCATCCCTCAGCAGACTCAGCAGCGCTCTGCGGCCAGTCTGTGCGCCGGAATGTCACTGGCTGCTCCTCACCGCTGAATCTCGACACTCGCGTTGTCTATCCTGGTGTGAACAACATTCCGTTTCTAATTAATTAAGTAGTTAAATTTATGCGTTACTGTAATTAAAAATAACTTTATATTGTTTTATTATGAGTCATAAATGAACTACAATTTTTAAATGAAATAGTGAATCATCTATGGATTGTGAGGTATTTTAGCTATAAGAGCGGTTATGTTTTAAACACACTTTACTATAAACAAATTATTGAGTTCATTGTGATTTTCGTGCGATTTTGGCAAAAAAAGAGTTTGGTGACTCGGTTAATAGGTATATATATATTAATGTATTCTTCATATCTAACATGCCTATCACATCTGATTTTGAATAAGCACTGTCTCTAACTAAATATCATTTTAAAACACATTTTACTCAGTAAAGTATTTTAGGATTTTTAAACTATGCTATGCTATGTAATATTACTTAGCATTCATTTATTTACTTAAATGATCTAGAGCTTGTTGTCGAACATGTTACAAACATACTTATTTCTAACCTACAAACCTAAACACATTACCGGCATTTTAGGAGGTTAAAAAAATATTTTTACAGACTATGACAAATTTAATACACTCTCGTGAGCAAAGTGAATTTGTTGCATTCGAAAACCGATTCCAATTTCTCTCGTGTACATCAAAGCGGAACTAAGAGTATATATTGTAAAATATCATTTACATGAAAAAGTCCTTTTTAAATACTATACTATAATAATAATAATAATAATAATAATACTGTCCTATAAATAGTTTTAGGAATAGCCACAATTTTAATGTCTTTGGAAACGTTTACTTAATTTATAAAACAATATTAATAAATGTCGAGGCTTGCATACCGGAAGATTTAGAAATAACTAACAATAAAGTGAGCTTTGCTGTAATTTATTGCCTTCGGAGGGTCTCGTCGAATTAATTTGCATTTCTTACTTTTCATTAAATAGATGTAAAAAAAAAAATTTTCTACAAAGACACAAATTTACAAATCACAAACAAACAACAAACAAATCTACAAATTTTCATTACTATACACCCGGAATTTATTTTTTTCTTTGCATACAATTGGATACATTGGAATACATTTTATCTTTGCGTTTTTATTTCATAGTTTTTATATCAATTTGGCAAAGAATTTTCTTTTCAAAAATAAATTTGTGCGGGTGATGTATGAGACACCTAATTATCATCATCATCTGTTATTGAATAAGCCTATAAGAGGCTTATTCAATAACAGATGATAGAAGTATACAATGACGATGATGGCAAGTATACAATTTCATTTAACAACTCTTTTACAGTTTGCGCCAAATAAATTACAAGGAATCTTATTTGATACTAGCAGTTGCCCGTGGTTTCGCTCACGATAAAATTGCAGCTGCATGATCTTACTTCTGCTCTTTGAACTGTCAAATTGCAATACTCACAACTGTTCACATTTCGGTATTTCAATGTTTTCATCCTTATAAAATGTAAACATTGAAGCTAAGGACGTTCACGGGGCGTAGCCCGAGGGGATTTTAAGGAAGTGAATAGGCCTTTCAAGATCTACCTCTGTGTGAAATTTCAACCCAGTCGGTTCAGTATTTTTCGAGTTTACTTGTCCCATACATACTAAAAATGAACCAAAAAAATGAATGAATTATGTAGTTTTTCATTTTACATACATACAGAAACCACCTCTTCTTTATAATAGTATAGATAGATAGATTAGAAAAGATACAAATGAAAATAATATTTTTTGAACTTGGGATCAAAAATATTCAATAAAACAGGATTTTATACTCAGGCCTGCTGTAACAATGCCTAAAAGATTTTTTTAGAAGTAAAAGAATCTGTTTCTAATATTAAAATTATTATCTGGTGGACCGAATCTTTCTTTTTTTGGGGGGGGGGAGGGGGTTTGATAATTTTATCGTATCATTCCATGTCTTATTTTTATCCTGTTTGTAAAGAATGTGGCAGGACAGCTTTGGTTTTTTTGAAATACGTAAGCGATCCAAATTTCTTTATTTATAATACATTTTAAGCACTTTGTTTTTTCATATTTAATTTTACCTGCACGTTTCTAAACCATTCTGAGTTACTTCATCTGTAGTTTTTCATCGTTAACGATCTATGACCCCGAAAAAATATAGACTACTGATGAATAGAATAATTTAAGTAAAATAAAATATGAAAAATAGAAAAAGTGCTTGAAATTTATTAAAAATTAATTCCAAGTTCTACTTTTGTTTATGTTTACATTTTTTTATTTATTTGGACTTTTTTCACTGCTAGTGTTTAAACCATCGAAGTAAATAAACAACAGTTGTTTATTTACTTCGATGGTTTAAGCTACATTACCTTTCCAGAGGTAAGGAAACTCCTCCTGTTTTCAAGTGGCCCTAATTAAATTTGCATTTAACTTTTTCGTTGTTATTTCGTTTCCAATTTAGCAACCTATATGGCTCCACGTTAAAACGGTGCAACTTTCAGTATATCTATTTTCGTAATTAGTTTTTTCTGGCCAATCAATCTACAGAAAACACGTTTTGAGCTCGAAATATTTGATTTTCCAAAATTTAAAGAAACTCCTTTGCGCCCGTTTTCGAGATGACTTTGCAAAACAAACAAACAGGCAAGCAAAGCAGCAAACATCATTGCTCATATAAGAGTGTAGGACTGTGGCGTGTGGAAAACTCACCCTCCTTAGCCCTCCACACACTCCACTGGGGACGTAGCTTAAGAATATTTAGGGTTAATAGACTACACACGGTGGCTCATTGACTACAAGTTAGTTTTATTAATTACATTCAGCCTCTCCTTCCTACAAAAGTCCACGACCAAAGTCCCCAGTTTCCTACCAAAACTCTTGGTTACTAACCCTACTCTCTAAACTTGTCCTATCTTTCTGGCTCTACAATTTGCAATGGTCAATTCACAATTTAATCTGCCCTTCAGCTACCATAAGCGACCTTCTGAAAACTCTCTCGAATAAGACTCTTAAAACTTTCTCTTCCCCAAATTTTTGGACTCAACCCCAAGACTCTACTCTTGACTCAAAAGACTAACTCCTTGACCAAACCACTCACCTCAAGGGATACCCAGCCGAGGGCCTGCACCACCCCGGAGCCGAACTGACCCCGAGGCCAGACCTCTCAACCAATTTAAACCCAAACCCTTCAGCGGCCCTGAACCCAGCCTAGCCCAGCAAGGCTGTCCTCAAGGTAGCCAGGCGTCGGCGTCGCTTGTGCTAGCTGTTTATCAACAGGAGGTGTGCCCAACATATCAAGTCCTACATCTAAATTACATATCCACATTTATACAAATTAAATATATTACACTATACATAATTACAATCCTACCTCCATATTAGGATGGAGATTTCAAGCTAGGGTTACATATGTAACCAGTCTGCGATCGTGACGCGGATTAGCTGAAAGGTTTGTTGCCTATGTAAAAAAATAAAATTCAATATATATTTTTTACATTTGTTAATACAACTCTCTTACTATTAAGTAACGAAAGATATGTTTTAAAGCAAACTTGAATTTTTAGGTCCAGAGTTAAAATATATAAACAATTTGCTGAGTGGGCGAGCGCGACGAAACTTTAAATACGATTAAATTTAATAACCATGAAGTTGGACGGATTTTATAAACTATCCCATGATGATAAAATTAATTTAATAATAATTGTTGATTAGAGACACGAACAACCAGACAAGGTTGCTTTTCAAACAAAATATTTATGGTTAGCGAATTTCCCCTGAAGGGAAAAAGCTGTTACCGTAGGTCTCATGGTAAGACCTAAGCCCGAGACCAACATAACTTTTAGTTTTGAGTTCCCCAGATGCCAAACACACAATTCATTAATTTTCATATATAAATATATTTATTTATTGATATTATATATATATTCATTTATTTATTTATATTATATAAAATAAATAATATAATATAATAAATTATATTACAATATATATGTCTGTGTCTGTGTGTCTGTGTGGTGTCTGTGTGTGTGTGTGTGTGTGTGTGTGTGTGTGTGTGTGTGTGTGTGTGTGTGTGTGTGTGTGTGTGTGTGTGTGTGTGTGTGTGTGTGTGTGTGTGTGTGTGTGTGTGTTTGTGTCTTTAAGCATGATAAGAAAAAAATGGTCGCGTAAAAATGGTCCGATCTGAATTAAATTTGGCACAGACATGTAAAGTAGTAATTATTCGGAATAGTTCCAAAACCAGCCTGATCGGACTATTGGAAGGGTGGTAAGGGGGTAACCCCTCCAAAAATTAGTTTTTGGGATTTTTCACATAGAAATAAAATAAAATTATTGTTTGGACCATTGAATTCAGCTTAAAAAAATAATTTAGTACATTGAATTGCTCTTCGCGTATGTCCATTGGTTACCGAGATATCGCTAGTGGTAAACACTTAAACACAGTACGTTGTTCCAATGTTAACCTTATGGGAAATAAATAAAATCCTAGATCTCGCTTATTTCTCAACATATCTTAATGGGTCTTGGTATATGGCTTCAATCGAGTGCTATCTACTGGAGTATCGCAAAAATATCTAAACACTTTATTGGCAGCAAACCTGCAAATTCAAACTCATTTCCCATGTTATTCTTATGGAGAAACTTGTTGTATGCTCATTTCAGGATTTTAGTTGATTTTACTTGATTTGAGGCTTCATCTAAATGATGTATTTAAGTATTTGAAATTCGCTGATAATGGAGATCTGCTGCAACGAGGGTATTTTATAACTAACTTATTACTATCAATAAAACACTACATTTATATCATGTATCTCTTTTTTTTTAGTTAAAACTTTCCGTGTTGTTCTTATCCTTAAAAAAATTCAAAGCAATGTTTTTCTTGGAAAACTTTCTGATGGCTGTCAGAATAGGAGTTTTAAACTGTAAAGGACAGTTCGTTTTAAAAATAAATGAATAGGCTTTTCCTGCTTGGTTTGGATTCTAATCCTATTACTTTAAATGAGCAATTCTCGTATTTATTTAAAAAATTCCTTTTTAAAAAACGGCTTTAACGATTTAATAGCATCTTGCTCGTAGGTCTAGTTTTATATTTCAGTTCACTTCCCCGGTTGAATTTGCTGTAAAAACGCAAAAAATTTAGAAAAATGAAATTAAAATTAAAAATGTTTAACATAGGGCTATATGAGTTGCCATGTTGGCTACGGAATAACAGCAAAAATGTGACAAAAATAATCTTCCAGTTGTTCATAAACAAGTAATTTTCCTCCGAGCATAGCTCGGCCCCCAGGTTCTCCTATTAATTTAAATGAGCAAGTCTTGTAAATCGTATCTCGAAAACGGCTCTTAGGATTTAATAAAAATTTACATGTAGATGTAGTTTTGATTTTTAAATTTCCCTACATAGACGCATTTTCTGCAGGAACGCACTATAAGGAAAATACCCCCGTTGCAGCAGACCTGCATACTCAGCGAATTTCAAGTGCAAAACAACATATTTCGATCCAACATAGCGAGATTTGACATGTTTTTGTAAGCTCCATAAGAATAACATGGGGAATGAGTATGGAGGTTTGCTGCTACAGGTATATTAAAACTGGGTGGTTTTAATTCAATATTTAGTAGATCTGAACTAGAAGAAGCCATTTACCAAGTTTTATAAAGATATGTTGAGAAATAAGCGAGATATAGAATTTTACCTATTTCCCATAAGGTTAACATTGGGACAACGTACTGTGTTTACCACTTTCAATATCTCGGCAACCAATGGACATAGAGCCATGATTCAAAATACTAAATTGTTTGTTTTTTTGGGCTGAATTCAATGGTGCCAATAAAAATTTGAAAAATTTTATTTTTCTATGTAAAAATCTCAAAAAACCCATTTTTGGGGGGGTTTACCCCCCTTTACCCCCCCTTCCGGTGGTCCGATCGGGCTGGTTTACGAACTCGTCCGAATAATTACTACTTTACACGTCTATGCCAAATTTCATTCCGATTGGACCATTTTTGCGCAAGTTATCGTGTTTAAAGACACACATATATATAGATATATATATAGATATATAGATATATATATATATATATATATATTTATGAAAGTGAACGAATGGTGTTTTTGGCATCTGAGGACCTCAAAAAGAAAAGTTATGATGGTTTTAGGCTTAGGTCTTACCATGAGACCTACGGTAACAGCTTCTTCCCTATAGGGGAAATTCGCTAAAATACATAGCAAGTTGGAAAATTTAAAGATATGTTCTTAAGGGTTGCTGTGTTGGCTTCGGAATAACAATGAAAATTCAACCATAGAGATCTTCCAGCTGTTCATAAACAAACCACTTCAGACTATTTTAGCATGTTGAAAGTATAGTGGAATAGAACTTAGATAAATAATATAATTGACTACTGTTATACAATATTACTTCCCCCCCCGAGCAAACGTCGGTCCCCAGCAGCGACCAGGTCCCCAGAGGTATTGCAACTAAATTGCTGGAAAACCTGACTATAATTTTATCTGCCACTAACATTGAACGTATCTTGATATATTAACCCATATTGAAGCATTAATCATCCCTAGTGTATTTTCAGCCTAATTTACACTCATTTATACTAAACTAAACTGTAATGTTTAGATTAATAAGATTACATAAAAGCTCAAATTACTTCGAATCGATGACCGGTTTGGAAAATTACGCGGAGTTGAGGCGCATGCGGCCCGAGGTGCTAGGGGCAGTGATCCAGTGGCTGGAGGGCAGGGGCAATGCGACAGGAACGCCGCACCCCCGGCCCCTCGGCAGCGCCCTGCCTGCCGTGCTGGCGGCGTACAGTCTGCTGCTGCTGGCCGCCGTCCTCGCCAACGGCTGCCTGGTGCTCCACAGCTGCCGCCACCGACTGTACCTGCTGCTGAACCTCGGGCTCGGCAACCTGCTGCTCTGCTGCCCCGTGCTGCCGCCCACGCTCGCCGTGCTGCTGCTCGCCGACTGGCCGCTCGGCCCCGCCGCCTGCCACCTCCTCCCCCTCCTCCAGGTAAATCACACGATGCCAAATAAAAACTAACTCTTAAAATTATTAAAAGAAATCGTTAAAAAGAATTGTTTAAACTTGTTTGCATATTTTTGTTCTTTACTAGCTGATAATATAGTAAGGGCTTTGCCCGGGAGATTATTTTGTTCTTATCATACTGTTGTTGTTTCTTAGTGCTGCATTCTGTTAGTAATCATAGTACGGTAGCTATTTCTAATAGTAACCATAGCAACTATTCAAAGCACTCCCAAAATCCTTGACATAGGTCTTTTCAGGACAATCGTGGGCCTAAGCCCTTAAAGATGTCAAAACCAAACCATAGTGCACATCATGAGATTCCAAGCTTTAATTTGACACCAAGATCAAATGTCTACGATATGTACTTTTGGCTGTAGCCCGAAATATACCAACACACAACTCTTTTTTATATATATTGACTAGCTCATATCCCCCGGCTTTCCTCGGGAGATTTTTTCTTGTTGCATTCTTGTGTTTCTTAGTGCTACATTAGTAATCATAGTAACTAATCAAATCATTTCGAAAATCCTTGACATGGATCCCTTTCGGACGATGCTGTGCTTAAGTACTTGCAGATATCAAAACCGAACCACCATGCGTTCACTCATCATGAGATGAGCTTTGACACCAAGATCAAGTTTCTACGACATTTAGTTTTTGCTATATATTAATATGTATGTATATATACATAGATATATTGATTATAAACCAGCAGATAACGATAGCGTTTTAGGAGCAGTAATGTATTGTTTGCGAGCAAGGAAACAAGCAAATTGAAAAACACTAGTTGGTGATTCCGGTCTTGGCCGAGAAATGTAGTTATCAGTGGTCAGTCTTTAGAACTATTTCAAACTATGTCTACTGTACATGTTTACTACAGTCTGTATACTTCAGGTTGGCCGATGGGGTGTAGGTAAACTGCTCCCCCTTGCTTGGCGCGCCAGCGAGGCTGTGGTGCGAAATGTTTGCCTTGACTGTACTCTTTATTACCTGACCTAATCTCCTAGTCCCTCAGGTAGGTAAACTGCTCCCCCTTGGCTGCTGCATACATTTGATTTAGATTCACTAAACAATTGAGATTCAATTGAGATAAAATAAATCTCACGAAAAATTAAACACTGTTTAACGTTGTACCACTACGGAAATAACATATAGTGCGTTATCAAATTTGGTTTGCTTTTGAGTTCAAAGCTGAAGATCCAATGCACACATTGGTACTGTATTCCACTTAAAATACTTATGTTTAAAAGTAAGGGAACGACGTGCTTTGTGAAACTAAAGTATGGATCACCGAATCACAACCAAAGTATGAATCACTAACGTAGCGTTTATGTGATATGGGGCGCAAGTCATGTTTTCTGAGGTCGTATTTATAACTAAGAATTGTTTATCCATTAGTCTAACGAATGAGGGACTAGGAGATTAGGTCAGGTAATAAGGAGTACAGCCAAGGCAAACATTTCGCACCACGGCCTCGCTGGCGCGCCAGGCAAGGGGGAGCAGTTTACCTACACCGGGCCGATGGACCCGGGACTACCTGCGGCCACCCCTATATCCCTCGCCGCGTCCGCCGGGCGGTCCGATGCCTAGGCGATGAGTCACCTACTGGCTGTGTTTATACAATGGTGCAATTTTTTAACAGAGTAATAATTTTACATTTTTTTAAATGTATTTGAAATCTGCTAAAAAAGTTACGAAAAATGATATAAAACTCGACCTGAACAATAAAAGTTAGGCAAGTTTTTTAAGCTATAAATGAATAGTATTGGAACTGTTTGGGTAAAAGTAAATTAACCGTAGAATTGGTTATTAATAGTAAATCTTTTTACTGAGATATAATAAGCCTAATACGAATTATAATAACAATCAGTCAAAACGTTATACACACAATATGCTATGTACAATGAAAAATACAATACAATACAAATCCTACACATCAATAAAAAACAATACTGTACAAAAACTTTTAACTATTAAACCTACAGTGGTTTGAAATTGCTTCTGATCGTTTCACTTGCAAGATGTCTTCTTAAAAATTGATTCTTGTGTTCTCTCTGCAAGAGAAAAAGGTAATTAAGTAAGTAAGTAAGTAAAAAGTAAGTTACGATTTTTTTGTAACCAAATTGACAGACGAAAAATTGAAAACCATTTATTGAATTACACTTTACGTTTAGCAAAGTTGTCAGCTGACAAAATTCCATTATGCTAGAAAAACATCTTGCAGAACTTTTTAGTTTAATGTCTAGAGAGGTGTTTAACAGAGAGTTTTTGCCATCGACGGTAAACGTTATTTTTTAAAGTAAGTAAGTATGTAAAAAGTAAGTTACGATTTGTTTGTAGCCAAATTGACAGACGTAAAATTGAAAACCATTTATTTAATTTGACTTAACGTTTAGCAAAGTTGTCAGCTAAAAAAAAATGAATTAAGCTAGAAAAACATATTAGCAAACTCACGGTAATTTATGATTACTATAACTTTTATAAATAATAATATGTTTGTTTACATTCTAGTATTTTATTAAGTATAAGTTTTTATAGTTTTCAATATTTTAAAATAATTTCATTTATTAAAACTTACTCAACAAAACTGATAAGACTGTTTTTTTTAATAAGGGAAATAACTTACTCATTCAAGCTGAGTGACTCCCAAGTCGTCTTCCTCATCACTGTCCCAGTCGCTGTCATCCACATCCGAGTTCCCTGGAGCCAGGTTTATGATAAGTTCCTGCACACTGGTATCGTCGAGACCTTCACTGAGCCAATCGTTGTCCACTTCAGTCTTCACGTGATTGACACATTTTTCCCAGGTTTCGGAGGGATAGGAGTTCACAGCTTCCATGAACAGTGTCTGAACGTCTGACAACTTGAATGTAGTGTTCTTTTATGCTACGTACCGCTTCAAATGACCCCATACCATTTCAATGGGGTTATAATTACAATGATATGGTGGAAGCCTGATTACTCTAAATCCTAGGTCAGCAGCTTTCTTGTCAATGACATAGGAAGTAAGCTGAGGCTTATGAAGTTTGATGAGATTGTACAGTTCAGGCTTACGCATATCTGGAGTAAATGGTATTCCACGGTTATGCAACCAGTCAACGTACTCCCCTTTTCTTGAAGATGTTGTTTGTGCTGGATTATCCACCCGGGAATGATAGGGGGCATTGTCCATCACTATTGTAGAACCGGCTGGGATTGATTTTAACAACACCTCAAAAAACCAGCCTTCAAAAACTTCGTGGTTCATCTCCTCATGGAAATCAACTGTCTTTTTTGATTCAAAAATCAATGGTGGTGAGTTTATCCAACCCCTGTGTCCTCCTGCGTGGCATATAATGAGTCTTTTCCCTTTACCGAGCGGAGCATTTAAGTTGCAATCAGCTTTATTGTCCGTCCATCCCACCTCCTTTGTTGAGTTGGCGTTAAGCCACGTTTCATCAAGGAAAACTACATTTTTGATATCAACATTTTTCATTTTTCTTAAAAATCTACACCTAGATTAAGCAATACTAGGTTTTTCCATTAACAGTTTTCTTTTGTTAAGCTTTTTCCAGCGGAAACCAAGATCTTTCAACAATTTGGATAACGTTCGTAATGAGCCACTGAATAGACTTGCCTCACGAAGTGTGACCTGAAGTTTTCGGAGCGTTGGTACTTCTTTGCGTTTGTAATAATTTACCACGTGCCGACGAATCGCAGTTTTGTCAAAATCGTCCATGAGCGAGAACCGTGACTCCTTGTGCTTTTTCTTTTTTGGCGTTTGAAGAACAGGAGTCGAGTGGTTACATATAGCTACAGCTTCTTGTTCAGTTGCTTCTGCCAAGTCCAGTTGGATGTCACTAGAATGTGATGTATCAGCGCCAACACTAACACTTTTTAACTCCGCCTTTATTCTTCCCATGGTCCGTATCGACAACTGACACGCTTCGGACACTCTTTCGACAACTTTTTTACGTCTTTTAACGGTCCTTTGTTGTCGCGTTCTAGCTCGAAATACTGGAGGACTGACGCAATTATCGTCCGAGCTTGGGAATGATAAACTTTACCCCGTTTCTCTGAAGGAGGCATTACATACGAATTTACGATGAACAAATTAAATTGACAACTTTTAAAATTATATTCACTAAACGTCAAGAAATGTAATTCTAAATAAGCGCAAAAACACGCATAGCGACTTGCCGAATTTTACGTACCGTACTCACGATGTGCACCCCTTGGCGGCCACTACACACACTGGTTATATATTTGCAGTTTTACTAAATGAGTCACAACCCCTATTTTAGAAACAGTATGAGTCATCTAGGACCAGACTTGTTTACAGATTTTCTCGTTTATTAACATTAACATTGTCATACCCTTATCAGATTAAATATTATTTTGTTCAGGTCGAGTTTTATATCATTTTTCATAACATTTTTAGCAGATTTCAAATACGCTTTTAAAAATGTAAAATTATTACTCTGTTAAAAACTTGTACCATTGTATAAACACAGCCAGTAGGTGACTCATCGCCTAGGCATCGGGCCGCCCCGGCGGATGCGGCGAGGGATTATAGGGGTGGCCGCAGGTAGTCCCGGGTCCATCGGCCAACCTGAAGTATACAGACTGTAAAGAAAGTGAATTTAGTTTGATCCGATGTCTATGAATAGCGAGCGCCGTTGTTCCGAACCTTTAGCCCTCCTCTTTACTTAATGATCTTTCTTAAAATTCTGGGACGTATTGGCGAATATATGTGAAACTAAAAATACTCTGAGACTCTACGATCCGTCCAGCCGTTATTGAGCTATGACAAGGAAAAAACCCCTCGCGTTTCGTTTGATGATAAAACGAATATGAATGAGATTATTCTAGAAGAGAGACAATAACAGGCACGCATGAAAAACTTCACAGGATGGACCTTATGTTTACTAAACTGTTTTGTTATGACGCTGGGGACAAGCATCCATTCCTTAATTTGAAAAGTGTCTTTGTGTTAATGATTGTTTGGACAGGTTTAAATGTACAAAATAACTATTTTTTTAAGTTTGATATTGTTATTACAAAACAATACTAGAAAAACTATTTGCAGAGACTGATAATGAGCGTTCTACAAACAAATTAATGCAATGTAAAATATTAATGTTTCAATTATTATAATTGTGCAGTCGAGGTCCTGGAAATACTGTGTTTTTAAAACTGCTTGCGGTCACCAATTATTTTGAAATTCTGGTTTGTGAACGAATGTAGAAACTAATAACTGATGAAAATAGGAATTATATGAAATTCGTTTAAAATAAAAACCTCATTAATTTATGTGAAACTGTTGTCCGTGAAGGATTTATAGTAAGACATTAATACAGATAAATTTATTCTTTGCGGTGCTCGAGACGAAGTATATACTGTAAAAGTATACACCCGTAACTTGAAGGTTTCAATTATAGTGTTGCATTTTCTAGCCACTTATTATTCTACATTAGTATTATTTTAAACCTCTTTTTAGAAAGTTTAGGACAATCCAATAAGAAAGAAAAGTCCGCTTCATAGAAAACATTATTTCATTTGCATGTAGTTCAAAAATAAAATAAAATTATTTCATCTTCAAGTTGGGGGAGTTTCAATACTTAATTAATTATTTAGTTCTTTAAAACTACATTAATTTCCACGGTCATGAGCCCCGATATTTTGGGTAACTTACACTACAAGAATTATACAAACTAGACTGTCAAGAGTTACATCTAAGAAGGCCAGAACAGGTCAAATTCACCCTATACACCCAGGGGACCTTGTGTTTTGGTAACCCAAATCACAACACCAGTCCACCAATCAGCTTGCCTCACTTATTCTTTCAATTATTTGAATTTTTTGACGAGCAATGTAGAATGACAATACTAGTTTGAACTTGCTAACCATTAATCCTGTAAACTGAGACGTGTTACTAAATTAATAATATTTTTACTAATAATTTTATTCCTTTACATGAAACATAAATTACAAAAAAATGTTTAACTTGGTATACTACAACAGAACAAACATTGGCATTTGTAGTAAACAAATATTTAAAAAATACTTAAGGAGGGTCAAAAGTAATTTTATAATCCACGAATAATGTGACATCCATCCAAAAGAGATTAGAAAAAAATAACCATTACAAAATTCAGTAACAGTCAATCACAGATTAATTAATCACACTACACACCTAAGCCAAATTGTAAGTTTGCACAATATTTCAATTGATTAATTATTCAATTCTGCGATTGCTCTCGAATTACAATTAAAGGTCAAAAATAAACACGCGGTCAGTATGATAAATACAACTCTAATAAAACCCTGATGTGCAGGATCAAAATTCAATTAAATGTACTTATTCATTACTTTAATATCACATTATAAGGGAGCATAATAGTGAAAATGATGCGTGTATACCTGATGATGCTCTAAGGATATGTAATGTGATATCCTGCCACAATATTACCATGCTAAAAATATAATATCCTTATAATATTTTAGATTATTATTCTTTAAAAAAGTATAAGTTACAACATCCGATATCTTGTAAAAATAGCTGAGGCCTTGAGACGAAATGCTGTAATTTAACGAAGCTCGGTGATAACGAGGCATTAGAAATTCGATATCTAAAAGTCCTTGATAACGAGCATACGATCAATTGAATGAAGAACCAATTTTTAGGAAATTATATGTTTTGTCATTCCGGCTAAAGAGGAACACAACATGGCGATGGTTGGAGTACCTATTATTTCTGCCATTGCAAGTTTTTCATAAGTAATAATCGTAGACAAACATATTAAAGTATAGATAAAAAATGTATTCGTTCATGACCCGAAACATTTTATAGATGCAAATCTCGCTTGAACGTAAGATATAAAATGTTATACAACATTTAAATAACAAATACACCGTTTTTGTTATTTATTATTACCAACTAGCTGATAACCCCGGCTTTACCCGGGAGATTATTTTCTTCTATTTGTTTCTTAGTGCTGAATTCCGTTAGTAACCCTAGTAGCTATTTCAAATGGTAACCATAGTAACTATTAAAAAACCTTCCAAAACCCTTGACATGGTTCCTTTCCTATGCCCAAGTCATTAAAGATATCATAACTAAACCACCATAGTGCACATGAGATTTCAAGGTTTAATTTGACACCAAAATCAGGTATCTACGACAACTAGTTTTGGCTGCAGCCCGAAATATACCAACACACATTTCACATTTCTTTATATATATTCTAGCATCAATGCCCGTTGTGGTTAAATACAACGGTCTCTAGAAAAATAGTCCATAATATATGGGATTTTCTTGTGAAATGCCAGTAAAATAATTTGATTTTTTCAAAAATAAATTGTTTTGAAAAAAACATGATCAGATAATCAGCTGTTAATATATTTCCTATAGAAAACATGTTTTTAAAAATTTTCCACCATAAATCTTATAAAAATTAAATTATCACAATTATTTGTAAATCTACAGGGAGGAAGCTTTCCAATGACCGTTAATTAAAATCTCTCTAGTAGAACTATAGATTTAGTTGTACAAAGTTTTGCAAAAAATCTCTCAGTATATTTTCTCACCACTATAAATTCGGAGGTTTTTAGCTTTTTTGCTAATAACTTTAAAATGCTGAAGAAATCGACTAAAGTGGAGGGTGATATTCTGAAAGAAAATAAAGTTTCCCAAAATGCATTGAAATTCGTTTCTTGAAAATACTGATAACTGGCAGCCAAAACTTGCCTACAAAGGAACTTCAAACCCCTATCTTTTGGTATCTTTTTATAGGAAGCATGAAGGAATTTACAATTTTTCTCCATAAATCTTGAAAAAACAAGTTTTTTTTATTATTTGAAAATTTAGAAGGAGAAAGTTTCGTATATAACTGTAGGTTTAGTTGTACAAAGTTAAAAAATATCTCTACCACAATATTTTCAATATATAACTCAACTTTTAAATGGAGCAGAAATCGGCCAATGTGGAAGGTGATATTCTGAAAGAGAAAAAATTTCCTACAATTTCGTATTATGCATTTCTTGAAAATACTGATAATAGGCAGCCAAAACCTGGCTACAAAAAGAAACTTTAAAAATCTGTTTTTTTTAATTTATTTCTTATAGACAATTTGTGTTGTTACGTTTTCACCATAAATATTTAAACTAATCTAACTTTCATAATTATTTGTAAATCTACATGGATAGAGCTTTCCTTCGACCTGTTGATTATCAAAATCCGTCCGGTAGAACTCTAGATTTAGTTGTACAAAGTTTAACAAACAAATCTCTAATTCAGTATTTTCTCACCACTATAAATTAAGACGTTGCTTAGGTTTCTTGCAAATAACTTTTAAATGGTGCTGAAATTGGCTAAAGTGGAAGGTGATATTCTGAAAGAGAATAAAATATCCTACAATTTGGTATTATGCATTTCTTGAAAATACTGATAATAGGCAACCTAAACCTGGCTACCAAAAGAAACTTTAAACAAGCTGTTTTTAAAATCTATTTCTTATAGAAATGTTTTGTTGTTACGTTTCCCCCATAAACCTTTAAAAAAATCTAACTTTCATAATTATTTGCAATTCTACATGGATGGAGCTTTCCAACGACCTGATAATTATTAAAATCTGTCAATTAGAACTCTAGATTTAGTTGTACAAAGTTTAACAAACATATCTCTAATTCAGTATTTTCTCACCCCTATAAATTTGGAGGTTGCTTAGGGTTTTTGCAAATAACTTTTAAATGATGCAGAAATCGACTGAAGGTGATTTTCTGGAAGAGAATTAAATTTCCTGCAATTTGGTATCGTGTATTTCTTGATAATACTCAATAAAGGCAGCCAAAATTTCCCTCGAAATAAAAAATGTGAAAAAACCCGTTTTCAATGTATATCTTATGGAAAACATGTGTTTTTGACTTTTTCACTAGCATAAATCTCGACAAAAACATACTTTCATAATTATTTGACAATCTACAGGGACAATCTACTATTTTCCAATGACCTATCAAATTAATAAAACGGCCCGGGAGAACTGGAGATTTAGTTGTCTGAAGATTGGACTAAACTGAATTATTATAAGAGTAGATAGAGGCCTATCGTATTGATTATTTGTTGTTGATGATGATGATGATGATGTTGTTGTTGTTGTTGTTGTTGTTGTTGTTGTTGTTGTTATTATTATTATTATTATTGTAATTTGGTGTTGATATTTGTTACCACAACAATTATTTATTTGTTGTTTGTTTCTAACCTTTTTTGTAACCCTTACTTCGAAAAAATCATTGTATAAGTTTCAATGATTTTGAGGATATTTTTCTTTAAATCTAGAAAGAATCTATATTAACAATAGACTTTAATCCCCAAACAGCTTTCAGCGCTCTGCAGTGTTTAACTGTTTAAAACTCAACAGTTTAGGGTTTATTTTGCTTTTTAGACTCGTAACTCCAATTATCCAGTCGTTACTAAAACTTTCAATCGCACTTAATGTGAACCCTTTGGAAACCATCCCTAATGAAAGCAAAGGGCAAAAATTACGACATCTACTGTCATCAAATAACTTTGAGTACATTTTACTATCGATCTGAAATTTACGTATGAATGGATATATTTCAAAGAAATTCTGTTTTATATAAATCATACAATCAATGTTAAGTCAGACACTGAATTTAAGTGTTGTAGGAATTATCGCCAGTACACTAAATTTAACATAATAATTTTCTGATTTCAAATATCTTGTAAATTGGTAAAGTTTTGATTTAAGTGTTTTCCCAGGTTAATAGGTGTTAATAGGTGTTAATTTCTCCTAACAGTGTGGTATATGTGTGATTAGATTTCATTGGCTCTTGAAGGGTGAGAGATCACCAGACGGTATTTTATGAGCAGCTTGTGTCGGTTAACTTCAGCCGGATGGGTTGATGAGGTTGAATAATTAGATTTTGTGAGCGCAACGCAACGAAGAAAAACATAAATGGAGTGTTTAGATAGAGGGATTTCCAACCCAAAATTAAATAAAATCAGTGGCGAAGATAGACCTTGGTCAAAGCGAGGGGGATGTAGACAGGACAACACTAACGAGGGCCTGGGGGGGGCCGCTAAAGGGGGATCAGAAGATACTTCCCGGGAAATTTTAGAAAATTAAAACTCCATTTTGTGGCTGAAACTAACTTTTTAATAAATCCGAACTAATTGAGACTGATACTTGGTTTCATTCTAAGCAATTATGATTACTAAGGGTTTTAATAAAAGACTCTTGACTCAACAAAAAACTAGGATATTATTATTTTACAAATTTGCTTTCTCCGTTTACCCACTATCAGAAACAATAACGCGATTGTTTTTTACGGATATTCCCTCCTTTCTCATAATTTCTATCGCTTCCCTGCAATTGCTTATACTTAATTGCCCCTGACGGCCGTTCGCCTCATTAGAAAAATTATGATATCCAGTCTCCCGCGATCGATAAGCTCGTGATAACTTGGGATCGCATAATTCGAGACGTAATGCCACAGAGAGAGGAATGGATACTAGTTCTTTTTGGTAATATTTCCGTCGTTGTTTACTCGCGATCGGTAATCAAGCGCGGTTGAAGTTTTGGTTCGTTTGTAAACAAACTATTAAACTTTAATCGCTTATCTCTTTTCGCTATACTACTGTGAAATGACCTGCCTTCGCTATATCGCTATCATAATATGTGATTATCACCACTGGAAAATCATTATTACATTGTTTACTACACAAAATCAATGTTTACAATGCAATAGTAATGTTTAACATCTTTTTGGACTTTTCCGGCATAAACAAATATTTGTTATTGTTTAATCAGATGTGTAGCGAAAAGTACCATTCATAAAGAGCGTTCCATAATTAAAAACGCCTTATTTATTAAAGCCGTTAAAATAAAATGAGTTAAATAAAATAATTTTACTAAGTGAACATCAAAAACCTAATAGTGTATAGAAAACCTGAAATATAGGCCTACTACCAACGCCAGATATACATTCACTTTTAACTGAATGTCTAAAATAAATTCCTAAGATTTTCAATTTGTTTAATGTTACAACTTCCAAACAATACTCCAAAGAAGGTTTTGCACTCCGACATCTGTTACCTCCCGTATCCGTACCTGTTACCTTTTACCTCCCGTATCCGCCACGTAGGCTAATGACATGAGACTAGTCATCTTTTTATCTTGCTTTATCTTATATCATGATACCGGCTACTACGGTACATCTGTATTGTAATAGTCTTCATAGACGTTGTAAATCAGGTAAAAGGGTAAGGTATTGAGAAAGAAATTGAGGAAGGATGCAAACGATTATGAATTTTGTGGCAGATCATAGTAGCATTTGTCTATTATAAGATATTCTTTTAACTTGTTCTTAAAGCTACTAAAATCGACTTAAAGGATCGGTTTAAAGGAAGTTGTGAAAAATTGTCTACCATTATAAGAGGTATGCTTTAAAAAAAAGTCTTAAACCATGTTGAGCAAATGGATTTATGCTTTGATTTCGTGTATTATAATAATGATTATGAGCCTGAATAAACTCTGGTTCTTTAACGTACAAATTAATTAAAAAATATATACAAAGATGGGACAGTCAAAATCTGCAATTCTTTAAATTTTCCAGAAACTGAGTCCCGAGGCCTAAGCCCACAAATATTTCTAATAAATCTCTTTTGAATAACAAATAATGCGTTACAAATTTCCTTTCCTAAATCTGTCTGCCCTAAAGTACCGTATGGAAATCTGATACAACACACTCCCGACTATCCGAGGTCTTAGGGACCGAGGCTACCTCGGATAACACGAACTTCGGATAATACGGAGTTCACGTGTGTTTTGAGGTTGGGCTGTAATAAGACCACTTCAAAATGTTTTATTAGATATAGTATTAACCAATAAATACGACAATGAAAGTCCTTTCGAGTTGCAAATAAAAGAACTTTGCATAAAGGCACTTGTTTTACGTATTATTATATCGCTGAGTAAGAAAATAACAACGTATATTTAAGCTTAGAGCTGCCTCGGATAACCCGGAGTCTCGGATAACCGGGGCTCGGATTATCGAGAGAGTACTGTATAGCTAAATTAAAATGAACCAATTCATTTAATGCTAAATATGTTAAGACGGCAAGATTTTTTAACATGTAATTTTTTTCACTCAAAATCAAAGCTAATGTTTCATTGTGCTCAGACCACCTGAAACTATCGTCCAACCTCACTCCTAAATTGTAAATAAATGAGGATTTTTCAAGTACCTCCTCGACAAAAACAGTCGATTGAAAAAGCAAGCCTCTCCAAGCTAATATCTTTTGAGAAGTAGAAATTTGTACTCAGATTTGTTATTGATTTTCAGATTGATTTTATAAATATACTGAGGAGCAATATCGAGCTGATAAAAATTTCTGATAAAAAATGTCTAATTTCTGATCTGGAATATTTCAATATTGTGTCAGCAAAGAGGTGTCATCTGAAAATATTGTCAAGGGATCATGTAGTAAAGAATCTGAAATGTTCTTTATGTAAACAATAAAAGAACAGACCCTAAAATGGAACCTTGTGGAACCTTATACACCTATTGTAGACCTTATACACCTGTTGTTATACACGGATATTGACAAAACCAATCCGTGCTACAAATCATAAATCATACCTATTGTGTTTAAGGCTACATCTGAAAAAATGTTTCTGCTGTCCATAATTGAGTCTGAATTTTACAGTTGTCTGCAGCATCCTGTTATTCAAGTATGATGAAAGCCAACTCAATGCTAAATTCTTAATACCTAAAAACTCGAGTTAATTAAGAGTTTCAATAAGAATTCCATGGTCCAATAAGAAAGGCCCTAGCCTTTGATTTGGCCGGGAATCGAGGGCCCTAGAGAGTTCGAAGAAGCAGCCAACAAGCATTGTCCATCCCTCCAGAGCCTCGATGCACTTATCCACAAAATCTATGAGAGCAAACTTGGTTGATTTCATATTTTGATTTTTGCGGACATTTGCCTTCACCGATTAAAAGTAGCCCCTGAACTGAGATATTAAGACTAAATAGGCACGTACCTCCAACGTCTAATCAGTCCAATGTAATATAGTTTAACACTACATATGTTTCACCATAAAAATGGCATTTTCAAGTGCTGCTTACAAAAACATTGAAAAAGCCTTGTCAAAGTTTAAAATTGTACACATACCACAGGACACTAACACAAAAAATATACCTAGTTTGTTTAGTAGGCCTACTACACATGTACTCATGTTTTTTTTTGTGTTAGTGTCCTGAGGTATGTGTAGAATTTTAAACTTTGACAAGGCTTTTTCAATGTTTTTGTAAGGAGCACCACTTGAAAATGCCATTTTTATGGTGAAACATATGTAGTGTTAAACTATATTACATTGAACTGATAAAACGTTGGAGGTACGTGCCTATTTAGTCTTCACTGATTAGTAAAAAACAAGTTTCACATGAAACTTTTTTAGTGAAACTTGTTTTTGTACTGTTTTTGTTTTTGTAATCAGTGATGGCAATATGTCCGCAAACATGCAAATCAAAATATAAAATCACGATCACCACCAATGAATTTTAAACAAAGAATTGGTAGATTTATTTTTTCTATGACCAAACTGTTCCGAAAAAAGCAAATAATTTTATTCAAATATTGCATTAATTTAAGACATATAGCCTTTTCAAGAATTTTAGACACACTGGGGGCCGTGAGGTCGGACGATAGTTTAGGGATGAGAGTTTGCTGTCTTTTTATGCAAGGGATTTACGAAATATATATGTTTAGCAATAACGGTTATTGCATGAGGAAGTTTGATTACAGGATCATACGAGGAAGAAAATTACCTCATGATGAAAGAAGTAATTTCTAAGTATTCTGTTACCTTGAACTTAAAGACAAATAATGAAGGTTTTGAAGGCGGTTGAGTTTAATTATAGGCCACTCATCTGCAAAAGTGGAAAGTAGTTAATATGTACAAGCAAGTACCAATACCAACAATTGGATAGGCCTATACTGAATGTTCAAAAAACTTCCGGACCCACAGTTTCGACATTTTGGGATGGTGGTTGACCATAATCAAGGTCAATGGTGATTGATGATAATCAAGAGATAATTGTTTTGAACGAATCGTTTAGTGTGGCAAGATGCTGCGTATCTGAAGCCGATTTCATACCCCATATAAACATTATTCATGACTTTAAATTGATATATTTGCAAAAAATATTAAGTTTTAAAAGGGGTGAGTTTCCAAAGGGCTTGAAATAGATTTGGAATATGCACAGATGAGGTTTTCTAGACAGGCTTTTCAACTTGAATGGTTACTTGATAGAGGTTTCATTTTTTTAAATATAGAACAACCGTCGTCCTAAAATTTTTAATGTGTGGGCTGAGGTAATGATATAAAATATTATCAACGGACTCCGTGCCAGGAATGGTTGAAAAATTGTTTTCAACAATTTTCGTTAAGATTGGATCCATTTGCATGGAACTAGTACCTACCTATCGTTGGGTTAGGCCTACAACACAAATCTTACGGCAATATATTTTTAAACTGTTGTAACTTTGGTTATGGAATGATATTTACATTTCGATATTTGCGAACCTTGCGACATTACGTTTCTTTTGTTAAACCCTTCAAATTGAATGGGTTTCATGAGATGGGGTTTTTAAGTTATTTAACGGTCCGTAACTTTTGGGCCAGACGGTATAAGATATTTGGATTATTCAGGGAATAGCGGGATTTCCTGAAGATTACCTGTAAAGTTTAAGCAGTGAGGCTACAGAGGTCCCAATAAAAATGCTGTAGACATTTGAACGAGTATGAATCTCTTCCTCCTTTGTTGTCGCTCAGGTTCGGTGAACATTTCATTTATTAGAGACACACTGAATTTCTTAATTGTAATTCTGTACTAATTGGAAAAAACTGGGGATTATACGAAGAGAACTGGGCGAACTATGCATTTCCTTTTGCTGGGGGTTCTAAGATATCTCATAAGGTCACAATCAGAGGGAACAGTGAAGGCTATGCAGTTAATTAAGTGAGGAACATTTCATTAGCAAACATCCTAAGGTATCTGTACAAATCCTAAAAAAAATCATCCATGCAACAACTCTTAGTCAAAAAGTGTTCAATGAAAATTATTTCAACTGCAAATATTCAAACGAAGAAATTACAAAAAATCTAAAAGAATCCCAACTATCGAAACAATTATTGATCCAAGTTTTGAAAAGCCATAGATAGGTATATGATAAGCATGCAAAAGTTAACATCGAATCTCATCATTGAAATACTCTTGTTAATACTCTACTCTTGTAAACAACTAGTAATACATAATAACTAATTGTTAACTAACAAATAATACAAAACCTCATAAAATCATTGTGAATTAGTTATGCCTAGCAAACGAGCAGGCTCAGACTTACAACAAGTAAACACGGAATAGCCTAAAGCAAATTCAATTTCACTGCAAAATAAATATTTACCCTTTGCAGACATTCAATATAAAATATCGTCATGTATTGCAGAATAAACATTAACATTATTGAATATTAAGAATGACTATTTGAACGGTTATTGTGCATTGCATACAGTCTGATTATTACTTATTTTACCGAGCACAGAATGATAACGTATTAAATAATATTTTTAAGATAAAAGGAATTTTTGATTGAAGATACATGGGTCTTTTCTTTCCTTGGTCAATATTTAATCCGAGGCAGTCCCTCGGAACTGCAGTTGTTGCAGATGTCAACAAGTCCCGAGGCATATTCGTATTTATATTCTGATATTTGCATACCTAAAATTTAGAATAATTCTTATTGCAGAATCCTTATTCTGATGTATATAATGTGACAACTAAAATGTGATCCATTGCCTATACTTGTTTGTGGACAATCAGTTGTTGCTATCGGGGCCGGCTCAACAACGGTAAGAGAAAGATAATTTCAAGCATATATGACTTAGTCCAGGCAAAGAAAAGGAATAGAGGGTAATTTTTGGAACAATTTTTTTGACTTTGCAGCTTTGAATGGACTAGCTGGATTGGTAAACAAGTCAAAAGTCTCCGTCAGTAGCCCTTGAGCGGCGGGAAGCGGGGGAAGGGTCTGAATAAGATACCATTTTTTGGTTTTTCCTAAATAACTTGAAAACCATCAACTTTTAGTATCCCCCATCAAATTGGAAAATTAAGGAAAATTAAATTTCCTATAAGAAAAGTATGTAATATGTCTATTTTGATCCAACTATTTACAAGGTAGGCACTATTTTTATTATTATTTTAACAAATATCCCTTCCTTAGAAACATGTAAATTTGTGTACAACATACATGCCCAATGGGGCAATGCCTTTTTACCTAGAGGAAAATATACAAGATTCACGAAATATTGACAAAATTTCTAGTAATTTATAAACTCAATCATGAAATTTGGTCTCACGAAAAAGTTTTAGTAACCACATACTTGTAATAATTCCTTGAAAATAAACTTTTTTGAGCTCGCCCACACCTTTCTTAGCCAATTTTTATGATTGAGGAGTCAAATTATCGGGAACTTTATAAATATCTCATGAATGTTGTTTATTTTCCTTTATTTGATAAGCGTTTCCCAACTGGGCATGTATGTTACACACAAATTTACATGTAATTCTTATGGAAGGGATATTTATTAAAATATTAATAAATTTGTTTGGACTAGTTAGAAGGTGGACATATTAAAATTCCCCCTTCGTAGCCCTTGAGTGGGAGGAAGGAGGGGGGTTTTAAGGTACCATTTTTAGGTTTTTCCTAAATATCTTGAAAAGTACCAACTTTTAGTATTCCCTATTAAATTGGAAAATAAAATAAAATTAAATTTGCCCTAGGAAAAGTACGTAGTATGACTATTTTGGTTCAACCATTTATAAGGTGGCTACACACTGTGGTCTTGTGTCCCAGGACATGTCTGTGAACGTGACTGTGCTGAGTCACCTCGCTCTAGTGGTGGACGGATACCGAGAGGTCCAGGGGCTGGCTACACAATGTTGTCTTGTGTCCCAGGACATGTCTGTGAACGTGACGATGCTGAGTCACCTCGCTCTAGTGGTGGACGGATACCGCGAGGTCCAGGGGCTGGCTACACACTGTTGTCTTGTGTCCCAGGACATGTCTGTGAACGTGACGATGCTGAGTCACCTCGCTCTAGTGGTGGACGGATACCGCGAGGTCCAGGGGCTGGCTACACACTGTTGTCTTGTGTCCCAGGACATGTCTGTGAACGTGACGATGCTGAGTCACCTCGCTCTGGTGGTGGACGGATACCGCGAGGTCCAGGGGCTGGTACACACTGTTGTCTTGTGTCCCAGGACATGTCTGTGAACGTGACTGTGCTGAGAAACCTCGCTCTAGTGGTGGACGGATACCGCGAGGTCCAGGGGCTGGCTACACACTGTTGTCTTGTGTCCCAGGACATGTCTGTGAACTTGACGATGCTGAGTCACCTCGCTCTAGTGGTGGACGGATACAGCGAGGTCCAGGGGCTGGTTACACACTGTTGTATTGTGTCCCAGGACATGTCTGTGAACGTGACTGTGCTGAGAAACCTCCCTCTAGTGGTGGACGGATACCGCGAGGTCCAGGGACTGGCTACACACTGTTGTCTTGTGTCCCAGGACATGTCTGTGAACTTGACGATGCTGAGTCACCTCGCTCTATTGGTGGGCGGATACAGTGAGGTCCAGGGGCTGGCAAAAACTGTTGTCTTGTGTCCCAGGACATGTCTGTGAACGTGACGATGCTGAGTCACCTCGCTCTAGTAGTGGACGGATACAGCGAGGTCCAGGGGCTGGCTACACACTGTTGTCTTGTGTCCCAGGACATGTCTGTGAACGTGACGATGCTGAGTCACCTCGCTCTAGTGGTGGACGGATACCGCGAGGTCCAGGGTCTGGTTACACTCTGTTGTCTTGTGTCCCAGGACATGTCTGTGAACGTGACGATGCTGAGTCACCTCGCTCTAGTGGTGGACGGATACCGCGAGGTCCAGGGGCTGGTTACACTCTGTTGTCTTGTGTCCCAGGACATGTCTGTGAACGTGACGATGCTGAGTCACCTCGCTCTAGTGGTTGAGGGATACCGCGAGGTCCAAGGGCTGGCTGCACATTGTTGTCTTTTGTCCCAGGACATGTCTGTGAACGTGACGATGCTGAGTCACCTCGCTCTAGTAGTGGACGGATACAGCGAGGTCCAGGGGCTGGCTACACACTGTTGTCTTGTGTCCCAGGACATGTCTGTGAACGTGACGATGCTGAGTCACCTCGCTCTAGTGGTGGACGGATACCGCGAGGTCCAGGGGCTGGTTACACTCTGTTGTCTTGTGTCCCAGGACATGTCTGTGAACGTGACGATGCTGAGTCACCTCGCTCTAGTGGTGGACGGATACCGCGAGGTCCAGGGGCTGGTTACACTCTGTTGTCTTGTGTCCCAGGACATGTCTGTGAACGTGACGATTCTGAGTCACCTCGCTCTAGTGGTGGACGGATACCGAGAGGTCCAGGGGCTGGTTAAACTCTGTTTTCTTGTGTCCCAGAACATGTCTGTGAACGTGACGATGCTGAGTCACCTTGCTCTAGTGGTGGACGGATACAGCGAGGTCCAGAGGGGCTGGCACGTGTGTTGTCTTGTGTCCCAGGACATGTCTGTGAACGTGACGATGCTGAGTCACCTCGCTCTAGTGGTGGACGGATACCGCGGGGTCCAGGGGCTGGTTACACTCTGTTGTCTTGTGTCCCAGGACATGTCTGTGAACGTGACGATGCTGAGTCACCTCGCTCTAGTGGTGGACGGATACAGCGAGGTCCAGGGGCTGGCACACACAGTTGTCTTGTGTCCCAGGACATGTCTGTGAACGTGACGATGCTGAGTCACCTCGCTCTAGTGGTGGACGGATACAGCGAGGTCCAGGGGCTGGCACACACAGTTGTCTTGTGTCCCAGGACATGTCTGTGAACGTGACGATGCTGAGTCACCTCGCTCTAGTGGTGGACGGATACAGCGAGGTCCAGGGGCTGGCACACACAGTTGTCTTGTGTCCCAGGACATGTCTGTGAACGTGACGATGCTGAGTCACCTCGCTCTAGTGGTGGACGGATACCGCGAGGTCCAGGGGCTGGTTACACTCTGTTGTCTTGTGTCCCAGGACATGTCTGTGAACGTGACGATGCTGAGTCACCTCGCTCTAGTGGTGGACGGATACCGCGAGGTCCTGGGACAGGCACGACCTACACCCAAGGCCACCATTCTGGCGATATGGTTCATAGCTCTCTGCTCGGTCTTGCCTTACAGACCTTACATCACCTACACTGATTTGGCGGTAAGATTACTTGGTACTACATAATTTAGTTTCACATATTTTTGCAATTATTTTTTATGTTAAAGGTTGAGTATAAGCAATCAGTCATTCTTAAATTACATATTTTTATCATGAAACAATATTTATTTCAAATCGGTTTGTAGTACAATCATAACTATAAGCAAATACCCCCGTCGCAGCAGACCTGCGTACTCAGCGAATTTCCATAGGATTTACTTTGTATATATGAGCATTCAACCTATTTGAAGGAAAGTATTGTTTGAATGATGCGTTAAGTAAATAATATATTAAAAACATATGTTTAATCATTCTTGAGCTTTGAACATGAAGAAAATTAAAGTTGGAGGCATTTCAGTTGAGGGTACAACAAAACAAACAATTACTATTCAATTCATACAAAATTTTTGTATAAGTCACTTAAAATACATATGTTTGGTATTATTACCACATGGGTAAACAGTGAAATGTTTATATTATTGTTTTTTGTCCATTTTGGTTAGAATTCTGTTATGAAAGTAAAGTAAACTTTCTAAAAGCGATGTTCTTTGACTGCTTGATTATATTCAGATAGGTTTTTATGTTTTAACTATCTGTGTGTTAACAGATAAAAATACTTTCCTATTTTCCATTAATTTAGTGATGTTTATTTTTGTGTTGATTCAATTTGAGCTTCAAAGTTATCTAGTAATTCACTCAAGAGCAGTGTTCTAGATTTAATAATATTTATATTACGATGCTTGAATACTTAAGATGTTTATAACAACTCACAGTGAATCTTGTGTTTTGATTACCAAAAATGAGGAAATCTTACTATTTCATATTTCATCAGCAATTACAAGAAAATTGGTAAATTAGAAGGAGTAGTTTCCAATATGTGAGAAGGTGATTAATACTTTTGAAGTCCAACCACTTGGATATGCATTTTGAAAATTCAAAGAAGCAATAATTTGGAAGACTATCATAAAAATGTACGATTCGTCTACTTGTGAATGTCAAAAAAACTTATAAATTAGCAGACCAAGCAATTAAAACAAATTTAATTTTTTTGCCTGTATCTTTTACAATATTGCTAAATTTAGGTATCAGTAGGCATCAGGGGCGAAACCACGATTTAATTTCGGGGGGGGGGGGGATATCCTAAGGGAAAAGGGGGTATGTAGGTACAAAAACCCGTACTAATGTAACGGTAGACAAATAAGGTCGTCGTGGTATAGGCGAGTATCTCGTCATAATAGACGAATATGGACGTCGCGGTAGACGTATCATCGTCACGGTAGACAAATATCGTTGTCACGGTAAGCGAATATATGGTCGTCGCGGTAGACGAATATCGTCGTTATGGTAGACGCCAAGGTAGACGAATATGGTCGTCGCTGAAGGCAAATATCATTGTCGCTGTAGACAGATATCGTTGTCACGTCGCAGTATAGACAGACATTGTCGTCGCGGTAGAACGATATCGTTGTCACGGTAGTCGAATATCGTCGCCGCGGTACTTAAAATTGTCGTCGCGGTAGGCAAAGATCGCTGATGCGCTAGACGAGTATCGTCGTTGTGGTAGGCGCCGCGGTAAATTTAGACGAATATGGTCGTCGCGGTAGACGAATATCATTGTCGAAGTAGACAAATATCGTTGTCACATCGCAGATGATAAAAATTGTGTCGCCTCGCGGTAAACGAAAATCGTCTTCGCGTTAAGGTAGAGAAAAACCGTAGTCGCGTTGCGGACCCAATGGTTATCCTGTCGTTCAAAATTTCTGTTCTCCAAAACTTCAGGGGGGATATATCCCCTTTATGCCCCCCTGGGTTCGCCCCTGGTAGGAGTGTTAAAGATCGTAATGCTATCCTTGCTATGCTTTCCTTGTTAGTGTTCCATCATGCTGACCATGCTAAATTAATTGGCCACAAATTTTTATGAGTTGCATAAATGGCTAATAAAGTTTTTAGCTATTTATAATTATATGCAACTCATATGCACCTTTTTGATTTTTAACAGCTTAAATTAGGATTTATGATTATTACCAATAAATTAAGGACAACAGTTTTGCACTTGTATGTATGTTATCATGCAGGAAAACGCAATGGACATGGTAAGCAAAACCTATGCTTTGCCTTACTATTTTAGGAAAAGGTAAGAACTAACTTACTTCTAAACTACGATATTATATTGTGGTCTTATGTCTCCAAATAAGAGTTTTGATTTATACGCTTGAATGTGTCTCCGAGGTAGTGGTGCTTTAAAAGTAAGTAGTAAGGCCAGAACTATCGAAGCACTCCTATAACTGATCTTTTTGCGATTAAATCCCAATTTTGAAAGTTTTAGGGTCCGAAAGGGCCCATTAAAGCCTCTTTGAAATTTAAATACATTTTTATCAAAGAGTTAAAGCGCAATTTATCGACAGTAATGTGATTCTATAATCTAGGGGCTTCTAGATAAATATTGTCCGATTGCCTTTATTTTGGTAGAGATATTATTTTCTATTATCTGAGATAATCAAGTGAACACCCCTGTCTCTATTTTTGGGGGTACGAAGCCCAAAATTTGGGGGTTTTAGCTCTAAAAGGGCAACTTAAGTCCTTTGATATTTTAATGTCCTCCTAATTTCAATGTTCTGTGTAGGTGTTCTTGTTTTGAATTTAGGGTCAACATTCTTTCGTAATTAGGCCTTCTTATAGGCTATTAAGGTCAGTATAATTAATTGTTTGTTAATATATCAAGTAACAGGCTCTTTTGTATACCGAAGGCTTATTTGCAAAAATATAATCCCGTTACTCAGCATTTATACACTCGTGTATTTGTAAAAGTATCACTCCAAGTAGCTCCTCGTTGATCATCAGTAAAATTGTGGCATAAAATAAAATATAAAAATACAAAAACATTTTTTATTTGCATGCCACTACCTTTTCTTTTCTCCCAATCTAGAAAGTTGTTCTACCAATTAAAATTATTGTACTTTCATATAGTCTGTTTTCCAAATTTTTCTTGATATACTAATACAAAACAGGTGCCAGTCAGTCTTACTCAATGTTTTGCTTTTAAATTGACATATGTTTTATGCAATTACTTTGAACATTTGTTTGAAATGTTTTCTGATCTGAATTCTGACCTTAAGCATGTAAGTGGGTAATAGTTTGTTTATTTACTTCTACCCTCAACTGAAATGCCTCCTACTCTAACAAAAATACCACATTTGTATTAATTAGTAATACATACACTTTGTATTTTATATAATTCGTTGTCTTTTATTGCTGTAATCTTGTTATAGTACCTATATAAATGTCAACAAACATATAATCAATTAATTCAAAACACTCAAAACAAACAAATAACTTAAACTCATAAAAAAATTAAATTCAATCATATGGTCAGTTTTACAGTAATTAAAATATCCCAGTTGCAACAGAACTACATCTCCAGCCAATTTCAATAAAACATATTATCAATCCTCATCATTGTAAACATACCATATATTATGCTACATTTTCATGTAGTTTAGACCAAGATATCCCCCCCTCCAAATGCTAATACTTTCTTTATTAATTAAAAAAATTTGTATTTTTTGATATAGTATATATTTTTTGCAAAATCTTGATGAATGAACTCTAACTATTCAAAATAAACACAAATAAAATATTCATCACCTGAAAATTTGATCATATGTTCAGAATTGTATTTTTTTAAATATCTTATATCAGGGTGGCTATGCTTTTTGGAGGGAAAAATCAAAATAATATTGGACAACGTACTGTGTTTACCACATCCAATTTCATCCAATATCTAAGCAACGGATTGACGTAGAATAATAATTCAAAATGCTAAATTGTTTGTTTTTGTAAGCTGAATCCAATTTTGACAATGAAATTTAAAAATAATTAGTAAAAAGGTGCTAAATCTTGAAAATAAATTTTATTTCGTCAAAAAAAACCTTCTCAGAGTAAACCAATCTTGCTGGTTTTCGAACTCGAAGTCATGAATGACGCTTTACACGTTTGTTCCAAATTTCATCAAGATCGGACCTTTTTTACAAAAGTTATCGCGCCTACGGACTGATATATATCCCTATATATATATATGAAAAATGAACGAACGGTGTTTTTGGACCTCAAAATAAAAAGTTATGGAGGTCCCGCGCTGAAGTCTCACCGTGTCGCCTACGGTAATAGCTACTTCCCTATAGGAGGAAATTCGCTGAAATTGATGTTGTGAATTAATTGTTTTCAGGTTTTAGGACCACAGTTCCAGGGGCTGGGTATCTGCTACGTGTCGTTGAATGGTTACGTCAGAGAGTACATCCGTGCACTCGTCGTCCTAATGTGAGTCCTGCTTATTTCTGCACAAACTATCCTAAAATCACTCTGATCACTCTTCTTGATTAGCTTTTGGTTGTGAAGGTATTTTTTTTGTTTCGGCGAAAGAGGAATGTGCGACTCAATCACCTTCAGGAGGAAGCATCAGGATAGCAGATTTGACAACGTTAAAAGCATAGTCAAAGCTTAAAATTTAAAAACGAAAACTAAATACATGGTCATCGGCAAAAAGCAATTGATTTCCAAAGTTATGAAAGCTCTGTCATATTAAATTGTATGGCTTTCAATCTAACCAACGTTTTTAGAATGATTTTGTTTGAATACTAATTAATCAACCACTACCGCAACCACATACTTTCGAGGATAGAAAAGCTTAACTTGGGACTTGGAGAAAAACGCCGAACCTGTGAGTAAATTAAAAGCAATGATTGGTTTTCATTTGATGTTTTCAAATAATGTAAGTCCTAAAAAATTTAACAAATTAAGAAAGCTATGTACTCTTTTTAACGAATTTCCCCCTCTAGGGAAGTAACTATTACCGTAAGATTTCAGCAAGGGATTCCCGGAACTTAATTTTTATGCCCCCAGACCCCAAAAACACAGTTCGTTAATTTTAATATATATATTTATATATCTTTCTTAACAAAGGTCGATTGCGATGAAATTTGGTACATATACGTGTAAAGCAATATTTATTACTTCGAGTTCAAAAACCAACACGACTGGTTAACTCCTAGGATAGTTTTTACAAAATCAAATATATTTTTAGGATTTAATACCTTTTTAATCAAATTTCAAGATTGGATTCAACTTTGAAAATAAACAATTTAGCATTTTGAATTATTATACTACGTCAATCCGTTGCTTAGGTACTGAATGTGCTAAACACAGTACGATGTCCTATATTATTTTTTATTTTACCCTCAGGCTCAGAAAAATTTAATTACCCTATTTTCAGGGAAAGATCCCCAAATTTGCATAATAATTACCCTAAATCTATAAATATACCGTAATGTAGGGAATTTTTAAAATAAAACTGAACGTATGATTGTATTTAAATCTATAGGTATTTTTAGGGATTTTATCTGTCTTAATTTAAAAAGTTCAAGTTTATTGATCATGAATTTGCAGAAAATATATATTTGAAAAAAATTACTTTAAAGTTGTATAAAGAAAGTGTGTGCATTAGAGGGTGTCTAGGTCTAAACTGCCTGAAAATGTAGCATAATATTTGGTGTGTTTACAATGCTTAGGAATGATAATATGTTTCATTGAAATTAGCTGGAGATGAAGGTCTGCTGCAACAGGGCTGTTTATTTATAAAACTGACCATATGATTGAATTTAATTTGTTCATGAGGTTAATATTATTTATACACGAGATGCAGGCGCTTCACGTGCACTATATCCAGGCCGAGAATAGGCCACACATTTGCTAACGATCACCTATTTAAGATCAACATAACTAACAGTCCAGCATGCGCGTGTGGTGAAGAAAGTGGTAAAGTGGTAGTATTGACCATATATGTTATTAGCATGTCCTCTGTACAATGAAGACTCCAGAAGAAGATAATTCAAAATTCTATCTGAACAAAAGATTGAAATGCCAACAAATATTCTGAATCTTTTAAGAATCAACAAAATTGAAATTCTGGACGCTATTTTAAAATCTATCATCAGTGAAAATGTGACCATTTAGCTTAAAATTTCCTTAAAATTACACGTTATTATCTTGTGAATTGGAAAAATTGTTTGTATAGGCTTGACATGATTGTATAATCTTTGACCAAAATAAAGAATTAAAAAAAATAATATTATTTGTTTGTTTTGAGTGTTTTAGCGAATACTCTTGGTAAGACCTAACCCAACACCATAATAACTTTTCGTTTTGGGGCCCCCAAAATCAAAGATATATGTATATATATATATATATATATATATATATATATATAAATACAATATGTGAGTGTGTGTAAAACACGTTAGCGGCAGTAAATATGATCGTAATTGAATTTGGTACAAACATGTAAAGTGGTAATCATTTGGTCGATTTCGTAAACCAGCCCTATCAGACCACCGGAAGGGGGGGGGGGTAAGGGGGATAAACACCCCAAATAATGGAGTTTTTGTTTTTTTTTACGTAGAACAATAAAAATAATCCAATTTTTATTAGCACCATTGAATTCAACTCGAAAAAACAAACAATTTAGTAATTTGAATCATTGCTCTGTGTCCATTGGTTACCGAGATGTTTAAAGTGGTAAACACAGTACGTTGTCCAAGTGTTAACCTTATGGGAAATAAGTGAGATTCTATATCTCGCTTATTTCTCAGCAAATCCTAATAAAACTTGGTTTGTGGCTTCATCTAGATGAGATCTAATGTATGACTCTAAAATCCCCTATATTTACATTTTTTTGGCAGAAAACCTGCCAAAATTCCTCATGTTTAAAGCTCATGAATGATTAAATTTACGTTTTTAGTATATTATTTACAAAACATATTCAAACAATACTTACCCTTACATAGGTTGAATGCTCACATACACAAAATAAATCCCATGTAAATTCGCTGCGTACGCAGGTATGCTGCGACGGGTGTATTTATATTAAGTGTGTGCTAGCTCTTCTTTATGACTCACCAAAGTTTTAAACTGATGAAACATTTTAAAACATTGCTGCCTACTCTAAATTATTAAGAGCAATATTTTATTTGATTAAAGCTAGAAGAATTGTCCATTTGTTATCTCTTTCAAGATTCAATAAAGCACCTGATATACCGTATGTCAGTAAAAATGTTAGTATATTTTTATATACATCTGAGTATGAACATTCATCTTTATTTATTAAATTTAAAAAACTCGACTTTTTATTCTAAAATATGTACATTTGTACAATTTTATAAAAATTCAGCACATAAATTGGGTGAACAAGAAGAGCCAATATTCAAATTGATTTAACTTGAACAATCAAACTCACTTTTACTTCAACTACTTGGTTGAAGTATCTCTAAGAGATGTTTACACTTTTTTAATTAATTTGCAGCGTTTCTTTAGAATTGAAGTTTATTTATGACCTCTGAAAAAATTCAGTAATGGAAAATATTTGGAATATCTAAATTACAAACTGGAATAAAACAGTGTGATTTGTCCCCGTGATTTGTCCTATACTAGGCAAACTACTAGGACGAGACTTGAATTAAAACCATATTTTCTCATGAAGTAGGTTTTATTCAATACATTTTGATTGCCATTAAACGATTTCACTTCATTTTAGCGAATTTCCCCTATAGGGAATAAGCTGTTACCGTAGGTCTCATGGTAAGACTTAAGCCCGAGACCATCATAATTTTTTTGTTTTAACTAAAAGTTAAACAGATGCCAAAACACCATTCGTTCATTTTCATATTTATATATATATATATATATGTGTGTGTGTGTGTGTGTGTGTGTGTGTGTGTGTGTGTGTGTGTGTGTGTGTGTGTGTGTGTGTGTGTGTGTGTGTGTGTGTGTGTGTGTGTGTGTGTGTGTGTGTGTGTGTGTGTGTGTGTGTGTCTTTAAGCACGATAACTCGCGTAAAAATGATATAATCTGAATGAAATTTGGCACAGTAGTAATTATTCGGACGAATTCGAAAACCAGCCTGATCGGACTATTGGAAGGGGGGGTAAGGGGGGGGGGTAAACCCCTCAAAAAATTGTTTTTTTTTATTTTTAACATAGAAAAATTAAAATAATGTAATTTTTGTCTTCACCATTGATTTCAGCTAAAAAAAAACAAGTAATTTAGTATTTTTAATTGTTACTCTATGACCATTTATCGAGATATCGCTAGTGGTAAACAAAGTACGTTGTCCCAATGTTAGTTATCCTTATGGGAAATAGGCAAAATTCTATATCTCGCTTATTTCTCAACATATCTCAATAAAACTTGTAATATGGCTTCTTCTAGTTCAGATCTACTAAATATTGAATTAAAACCACCCAGTTTTAACGTACCTGTTGCAGTAAACCTACATACTTATTCCCCATGTTATTCTTATGGAGCTTATCAAATATCGCTAAGTTGGATTAAAATATGCTCTTTTTCATTTGAAATTCGCTGAGTATGCAGGTCTGCTGCAACGGGGGTATTTTGTTTTATACTGCTTGGACTCTCAGACTCAATTAGACGGACAAATTGTTGCTAAAAATGGCCAAGGCGTTTTAAAGAATATACTTTGAAATGTTGCACTGCAATGCTATAGTTATATAATACTTTAGCATTTCAAACTATTTACTAGTAACACATACATTACACATGAGTGCATCGCACTCACACTCAGTGCTATTTAATTTAATTACTATTGACAATCCACTTTATTTATATCCATACAATTTGTACGCAATAACAATTTGGCTCGTAAATTAATTAAAAATTTTTTACAACTAATATCATGTGTCTTGTTTTATTTCTTAAATGTAAAAAAAACCAGAGCCAAAATGTTTTCTGTTAACAACTCTTCGTGTACATTTTGAAAAAAGTGGATATACTGGCTGAACATGACAGAGTGGGATTGAAGTGTGACAAAATAAAAATAATTAAAGCGAATATTAAAAAGTGGTTTTTTTTAAGTGTTAAATATATACCGTAGTTTAGCAAAAAAACTTTAGAGAGTCAAAGTTTAAGGAGAAAGTAGAGTTCAAGAATGTTTTCACAAACTAAGGAGCTGTGTAAACAATCCCTTTTGGCAACTTTGTATTTTCGCATTTCCAAATTCATTTTAAGTTGGTGGTATCTCTTTTCGTTACCTCAGACGTCACTTGCACATATTTCACATTCGTTTTTTTTCTGATGAAGTGATACGTTATGTTAATAATTTAATATAGAAACGTCACATCGGTATATAAATATCAACGACATGCAAATTAAAATTTAAATTAAATCAAAAATATAAATTAAATCAATTCCTTTAATGAGTAAAATGTACTTTTTTTAAATATGGAGAGAGGAGTTATTTTTTTTAGTTTTGATTTACTGACGACTGACGTTTGAAAGGAATTTCCATATTTTCATTGTAATAGCAATTTACACATTTGCGTTTGCATAATTTGCTTCGTCTTTTGCCTGATTTTCTATTGCAAATGACTATATTGCTATTTTATTAATACCCCCGTCGCAGCAGACCTGTGCAATCAGCGAATTTCCAAGGGATTTATTTTTTTATATGTGATCATAATCAACATATGTAAAGGAAACATTACTTTGGATGTTTTGCGTAAATAACACACTAAAAAACTATCTAATTCATGAGGAAAATGAATAAGGGGATCACATTGGTTTTTGTAAAATAAAATTATAATATAAATTAAAAGAGTAAAATAAATCAGACCTGTTTTCTAACCAAAAATCAGTGTACTATAATAACTGTTTTTATTTATTTTTGGTATGAACAAAATATATCATATGCTAATATTAAAATTATAACTATAAATAGTTTATAATTATAAACAGTCTATCATATGAAACGTTTGTTTGCACCGTTTTCATTACAGTCATATTGTTTTTTATATTTTATATATTGATTAATCTAATATTTTAAAATAAATATGTTATATTATATAAATAGGTATCAGCAACCGTATAATCAATGAATTCACATCAGTCTTAAAAAAATGATCATATTAGCAAATTAAATTCTGTCATAGGGTGAGTGTTATAATTAAAACACCCCCTTTGCAGCAGACCTGCATCTCCAGCCAATTTCCATGACAACAATCATAAATAAGCAATTCAAAAACATATATCATAATTCAGCATTGTGAACATACCATGTATTTTGCTGTTTTTTTTTCAAGCAGTTTACCCTAGAACCCCCCCCCCCTCCATGCACATACTTTATTTATTGAATTTTAAAACAATTTTTTTTCAATATAGTATTTATACTCTGCAAAATCCTAATCAATACACTATTTCCTATTAAAAAAAATGTTGTATTAAATTTTTATTTTCAGCCGTTTAAAAGAAAATAAATACAAATTAAATACTGACATGCAAATTTTAAGAAACATATATTCAGAGTTGTGTCTAAAAATCCCTACATTTGGGTAAAAAAGTATTGAATTGGGGCAATTTTTATGCTGAATTTGGGTATTTATCCGAAAAATCACATAAACATACTTTGTTGTGAGTAAAATAAGAAATAACATTGGACAATGTACTACATTTAGTACATCCAATATTTCAGCAACGGACTAACTTAGAGTAATGATTCAAAATGCGAGATTGTTTATTTTTTAGGCTGAACTCAAATTTAACCATAAGAGGTGCATAAAATAAAAAGAAAAGTGTTAAATCTTGGAAATGAATTTTATTTTATAGAAAAACTCTTTTAGAGTAAACTGATCTTGCTGGTTTTCGAACTCGAAGTCATGCATGCTGCTTTAAACGTTCGTTCCAAATTTCAAGGTCGGACTTTTTACGGACGTTCGTGCCTATATATATGGACAGGAATAAAGTATATACATATATATGAAAATTAACGAACAGTGTTTCGGGGATCTAAGGACCTCAAAACGATAAAATATCATGGTGTCGGGCTTAAGTTTCACCGCGCCGCCTACGGTAAAACCTATTTACCTATTGAGGGAAATTCGCTAAAAAAAGTAAAAATAATAAGATTCTGTATGCAGTTGATTCTTTTCAAATCAAATTTTAGCATCCTGTAGCCTGTAGTAGGGAAAAATAACTTAGGTACTTTTTATCAGTATGAGTCAGGAGTTAAAATAAAAAAAACATTCATATTCGTAAAGAGCTTACCTATATACAAAATATATATTATTAACGGTTCTTAGTTATTCGTTTCCCGCAATTATTTCAAATGTATTTTTGTGCCACTTTATATCGGTTTTAAAAATCCATCTCGTATTGATAACTAACTTGGTGTGGAAAAATAATTTTCTGGTTTTCAGATATTTACTGCCAGTTTGCGTCGTGTTCGGTCTTTACATACGCATGCGGAGAGCTCTGACGATCAGCCTTCGCCATCTTGACTTGATTGTCAAACCAAGAAGTAAATTGGATTCTAATTCTAGTCCCACAAGCAACAGGTAACTTGTCAATACATATACATGCACGCTGTCGACTGTCGACGCCACGATGTCATAATGTAATCGAAAAATTATACTTTGAGTTAATTTGCCTGTTCAACAAAGTCCAGTATGGTAGTGAAACAACCATGTTTTTATGTTTTTTAACTCTTGTCAGTGCCACGGCTTAATTTTATGCTTTTTAAAATAAAATAGTAACTTGCTCGGTAATATTTAATTTTTACCTGTTCATCTCATTGCTATGGCAACTGGGTTGTCAGTAATGTAAACGTTTGAAGTCCTAAATTTGACAACAATTGTTAAAATCAATTAATTGTTAATTTGACAATTAATTGTTAAAAACTGTTCTGTTGATCCTCCGTTATAAATAACATTTTACCCATAAGCACACTGATTTAAATTATCATTTTCACCCAATTGGAGGGGGGCCTAACTGCAAGACACTTTCGGCCTAGAAATGACTTAATTTTAAGCAAACCTTTGTAGCCGTTCATGAGATCAAAGTTTCAAGCCATAAAACAATCCTCAGGTCAGAGAAGACGATGAAATAGTATGGGATGAGATATGTTGCTTTCAGGGAGAGGGAGGAACTTTATAAAGGACTCCTTCTCACCGTTCTGAGAAAGCCTATACGTTTGTGTTCACCCAAGAACAAAAGGAATACCTTGTTAATCCACGTAACTAATTTGGTAGCCAGGACGTTATATCATGAACAGCTCTAATTTATAACTATTCAATTTTTGGAATTTTGTCTATGGCCAAAAACATGTTAACAGCACAATTGGTTGAAATGTCTTGGTTTTGCGTTTAGAGTACCAAGACAAATAGTACAGGTAATATTTAATTATTAAATTTGTTAAATATAAACTTTTGTTTTTTGTTTATATTTAACTTTGGACATGCAGGCAAGTAGACAGTAAATAAATTACACCACCATAAATGTGTATCTTTAAAAATATAGTCATTATTGAGGTGCTTAAAATATGTAGAATTTATATTTTTGAACGAATGACTATCCGTTTAGTAACATAATACCCCCGTTGCAGCAGACCTGCATACTCAGCGAATTATTATATTTGACCAGCATGGCAGATTCAAATAGACTTTGGCAATGATCACGCGTTTTTTCACCTTTCGAAATTAATAATAGAAAATACATTTAACATTCGATTCATTTAAATGAAAGTTATGTGTACTTAAGGATTAATTAGACAGGTTAAAAATAATAAATCCCAAAACATTTACAAATAATATAATACTAGCAGCCTGCGTCACTTCGTGATTTAAAAATAATGTTTTTTGTATAAATATAATCATTCGTGGATGTAATAACATGAGCAAAAATTAAAGAAATGATACATTACTCTATTAAGTTGAATGAATTTTGTTTCAATATTGTTTTGAATGTTTAGAATGTTCGTTTATAGATAAATGTTAAAATAACTTCGGTATAACCATTGAATATATTCATTGGTATAACCCTCATAGAATAAATTTAAAATGTCTCTTAGCCTATAAAAGAGATATTTTACGCCAAGTCTTGGTTGAATGATTCAAACTCAACTCTGACACGTTTCTTTTATAACCTTATCAGAGAACCTATAAACCTCAATAATATTATACCTATAATATTATTGATACCTATAAACCTCAATAATAAGAGACAGATAAACCGATAAACCTTTAGTGGTGACTAAGTTCATGAAATTGCCTTGTAAATTCGCCGAAGACGAATGAGCGTTGACCTCTAATTGCACGTGACGTGACCCGTAATGCGTTTGAAGGAAGGAAAAGTGTATTATAATTGAAGATTCATGTTAAAAGCGAAAAACAGGATTTAATATTAACTGTGGGCGTTTAATCTTGTGATGTACAAATATTTAACAATTATTTATTGTTACCGCCGCTCTAATGATTTATCCTTCTCTTCCACGTAGACAAGCACTCTGAGACGAAGTGGGTCAACAATCAACAGTGTTATCCAAGTGGCTTTTACTCAAAGAAGTCCTTCTGGGAAAAGGTTTTTAACGAGTTTCCTCGAGCATGAACAAACATTTTATTCAAACTTTGAGGTAGGCAATTTAATGACGAAGTGTTTTAGACAATTTCGCTTCTTTATTGGGCCGTAACAGTCAATGAGTTGAGTTTCATTATATTGTATGTTTGTTTCTCGTTACAGAAACGACAAGATGAAGACGCGTGTGGAGCAGCAGCTGGCGGAGGTGCGGGGCTGCCACAGTCGTGTGCGCTGCCTCGGAGTGGCCACAGCGCTGTGCTGCCTCAGTCTGGGCCCACTCATGGTCCTCAGGTCAGTGTTGTCATGTAGCTCGGTGTGGCGGAGGTGCGGGGCTGCCACAGTTGTGTGCGCTGCCTCGGAGTGGCCACAGCGCTGTGCTGCCTCAGTCTGGGCCCGCTCATGGTCCTCAGGGCAGTGTTGTCATGTAGCTCGGTGTGGCGGAGGTGCGGGGCTGCCACAGTTGTGTGCGCTGCCTCGGAGTGGCCACAGCGCTGTGCTGCCTCAGTCTGGGCCCGCTCATGGTCCTCAGGTCAGTGTCGTCATGTAGCTCGGTGTGGCGGAGGTGCGGGGCTGCCACAGTCGTGTGCGCTGCCTCGGAGTGGCCACAGCGCTGTGCTGCCTCAGTCTGGGCCCGCTCATGGTCCTCAGGTCAGTGTCGTCATGTAGCTCGGTGTGGCGGAGGTGCGGGGCTGCCACAGTCGTGTGCGCTGCCTCGGAGTGGCCACAGCGCTGTGCTGCCTCAGTCTGGGCCCGCTCATGGTCCTCAGGTCAGTGTCGTCATGTAGCTCGGTGTGGTAGAGGTGCGGGGCTGCCTCAGTATGGGCCCGCTCATGGTCCTCAGGTCAGTGTCGTCATGTAGCTCGGTGTGGTGGAGGTGCGGGGCTGCCACAGTCGTGTGCGCTGCCTCGGAGTGGCCACAGCGCTGTGCTGCCTCAGTCTGGGCCCGCTCATGGTCTTCAGGTCAGTGTTGTCATGTAGCTCGGTGTGGCGGAGGTGCGGGGCTGCCAAGTCGTGTGCGCTGCCTCGGAGTGGCCACAGCGCTGTGCTGCCTCAGTCTGGGCCCGCTCATGGTCCTCAGGTCAGTGTCGTCATGTAGCTCGGTGTGGCGGAGGTGTGGGGCTGCCTCAGTATGGGCCCGCTCATGGTCCTCAGGTCAGTGTCGTCATGTAGCTCGGTGTGGCGGAGGTGCGGGGCTGCCACAGTCGTGTGCGCTGCCTCGGAGTGGCCACAGCGCTGTGCTGCCTCAGTCTGGGCCCGCTCATGGTCCTCAGGTCAGTGTTGTCATGTAGCTCGGTGTGGCGGAGGTGCGGGGCTGCCACAGTTGTGTGCGCTGCCTCGGAGTGGCCACAGCGCTGTGCTGCCTCAGTCTGGGCCCACTCATGGTCCTCAGGTCAGTGTCGTCATGTAGCTCGGTGTGGCGGAGGTGCGGGGCTGCCAAGTCGTGTGCGCTGCCTCGGAGTGGCCACAGCGCTGTACTGCCTCAGTCTGGGCCCGCTCATAGTCCTCAGGTCAGTGTCGTCATGTAGCTCGGTGTGGCGGAGGTGCGGGGCTGCCACAGTCGTGTGCGCTGCCTCGGAGTGGCCACAGCGCTGTGCTGCCTCAGTCTGGGCCCACTCATGGTCCTCAGGTCAGTGTCGTCATGTAGCTCGGTGTGGCGGAGGTGCGGGGCTGCCAAGTCGTGTGCGCTGCCTCGGAGTGGCCACAGCGCTGTACTGCCTCAGTCTGGGCCCGCTCATAGTCCTCAGGTCAGTGTCGTCATGTAGCTCGGTGTGGCGGAGGTGCGGGGCTGCCAAGTCGTGTGCGCTGCCTCGGAGTGGCCACAGCGCTGTGCTGCCTCAGTCTGGGCCCGCTCATGGTCCTCAGGTCAGTGTCGTCATGTAGCTCGGTGTTGCGGAGGTGTGGGGCTGCCTCAGTATGGGCCCGCTCATGGTCCTCAGGTCAGTGTCGTCATGTAGCTCGGTGTGGCGGAGGTGCGGGGCTGCCACAGTCGTGTGCGCTGCCTCGGAGTGGCCACAGCGCTGTGCTGCCTCAGTCTGGGCCCGCTCATGGTCCTCAGGTCAGTGTTGTCATGTAGCTCGGTGTGGTGGAGGTGCGGGGCTGCCACAGTTGTGTGCGCTGCCTCGGAGTGGCCACAGCGCTGTGCTGCCTCAGTCTGGGCCCACTCATGGTCCTCAGGTCAGTGTCGTCATGTAGCTCGGTGTGGCGGAGGTGCGGGGCTGCCAAGTCGTGTGCGCTGCCTCGGAGTGGCCACAGCGCTGTACTGCCTCAGTATGGGCCCACTCATGGTCCTCAGGTCAGTGTTGTCATGTAGCTCGGTGTGGCGGAGGTGCGGGGCTGCCACAGTCGTGTGCGCTGCCTCGGAGTGGCCACAGCGCTGTGCTGCCTCAGTCTGGGCCCACTCATGGTCCTCAGGTCAGTGTCGTCATGTAGCTCGGTGTGGTAGAGATGCGGGGCTGCCACAGTCGTGTGCGCTGCCTCGGAGTGGCCACAGCGCTGTGCTGCCTCAGTATGGGCCCGCTCATGGTCCTCAGGTCAGTGTTGTCATGTAGCTCGGTGTGGCGGAGGTGCGGGGCTGCCACAGTCGTGTGCGCTGCCTCGGAGTGGCCACAGCGCTGTGCTGCCTCAGTATGGGCCCGCTCATGGTCCTCAGGTCAGTGTTGTCATGTAGCTCGGTGTGGCGGAGGTGCGGGGCTGCCCCAGTCGTGTGCGCTGCCTCGGAGTGGCCACAGCGCTGTGCTGCCTCAGTCTGGGCCCGCTCATGGTCCTCAGGTCAGTGTCGTCATGTAGCTCGGTGTGGCGGAGGTGCGGGGCTGCCACAGTTGTGTGCGCTGCCTCGGAGTGGCCACAGCGCTGTGCTGCCTCAGTCTGGGCCCGCTCATAGTCCTCAGGTCAGTGTTGTCATGTAGCTCGGTGTGGCGGAAGTGCGGGGCTGCCACAGTTGTGTGCGCTGCCTCGGAGTGGCCACAGCGCTGTACTGCCTCAGTCTGGGCCCGCTCATGGTCCTCAGGTCAGTGTCGTCATGTAGCTCGGTGTGGCGGAGGTGCGGGGCTGCCACAGTTGTGTGCGCTGCCTCGGAGTGGCCACAGCGCTGTACTGCCTCAGTCTGGGCCCGCTCATGGTCCTCAGGTCAGTGTCGTCATGTAGCTCGGTGTGGCGGAGGTGCGGGGCTGCCACAGTCGTGTGCGCTGCCTCGGAGTGGCCACAGCGCTGTGCTGCCTCAGTCTGGGCCCGCTCATGGTCCTCAGGTCAGTGTCGTCATGTAGCTCGGTGTGGCGGAGGTGCGGGGCTGCCACAGTTGTGTGCGCTGCCTCGGAGTGGCCACAGCGCTGTGCTGCCTCAGTCTGGGCCCGCTCATGGTCCTCAGGTCAGTGTCGTCATGTAGCTCGGTGTGGCGGAGGTGCGGGGCTGCCACAGTTGTGTGCGCTGCCTCGGAGTGGCCACAGCGCTGTGCTGCCTCAGTCTGGGCCCGCTCATGGTCGTCAGGTCAGTGTTGTCATGTAGCTCGGTGTGGCGGAGGTGCGGGGCTGCCACAGTCGTGTGTGTTGCCTCGGAGTGACCACAGCGCTGTGCTGCCTCAGTCTGGGCCCGCTCATGGTCCTCAGGTCAGTGTCGTCATGTAGCTCGGTGTGGCGGAGGTGCGGGGCTGCCACAGTCGTGTGCGCTGCCTCGGAGTGGCCACAGCGCTGTGCTGCCTCAGTCTGGGCCCGCTCATAGTCCTCAGGTCAGTGTCGTCATGTAGCTCGGTGTGGCGGAGGTGCGGGGCTGCCACAGTTGTGTGCGCTGCCTCGGAGTGGCCACAGCGCTGTGCTGCCTCAGTCTGGGCCCGCTCATAGTCCTCAGGTCAGTGTTGTCATGTAGCTCGGTGTGGCGGAAGTGCGGGGCTGCCACAGTTGTGTGCGCTGCCTCGGAGTGGCCACAGCGCTGTGCTGCCTCAGTCTGGGCCCGCTCATGGTCCTCAGGTCAGTGTCGTCATGTAGCTCGGTGTGGCGGAGGTGCGGGGCTGCCACAGTCGTGTGCGCTGCCTCGGAGTGGCCACAGCGCTGTGCTGCCTCAGTCTGGGCCCGCTCATGGTCCTCAGGTCAGTGTTGTCATGTAGCTCGGTGTGGCGGAGGTGCGGGGCTGCCACAGTCGTGTGCGCTGCCTCGGAGTGGCCACAGCGCTGTGCTGCCTCAGTCTGGGCCCGCTCATGGTCCTCAGGTCAGTGTTGTCATGTAGCTCGGTGTGGCGGAGGTGCGGGGCTGCCACAGTCGTGTGCGCTGCCTCGGAGTGGCCACAGTGCTTTGCTGCCTCAGTCTGGGCTCGCTCATGGTCCTCAGGTCAGTGTCGTCATGTAGCTCGGTGTGGCGGAGGTGCGGGGCTGCCACAGTCGTGTGCGCTGCCTCGGAGTGGCCACAGCGCTGTGCTGCCTCAGTCTGAACCCGCTCATGGTCCTCAGGTCAGTGTTGTCATGTAGCTCGGTGTGGCGGAGGTGCGGGGCTGCCACAGTCGTGTGCGCTGCCTCGGAGTGGCCACAGCGCTGTACTGCCTCAGTCTGGGCCCACTCATAGTCCTCAGGTCAGTGTCGTCATGTAGGTCGGTGTGGCGGAGGTGCGGGGCTGCCACAGTCGTGTGCGCTGCCTCGGAGTGGCCACAGCGCTGTGCTGCCTCAGTCTGGGCCCGCTCATGGTCCTCAGGTCAGTGTCGTCATGTAGCTCTGTGTTGTAGAGGTGCGGGGCTGCCACAGTCGTGTGCGCTGCCTCGGAGTGGCCACAGCGCTGTGCTGCCTCAGTCTGGGCCCACTCATGGTCCTCAGGTCAGTGTCGTCATGTAGCTCGGTGTGGTAGAGGTGCGGGGCTGCCACAGTCGTGTGCGCTGCCTCGGAGTGGCCACAGCGCTGTGCTGCCTCAGTCTGGGCCCACTCATGGTCCTCAGGTCAGTGTTGTCATGTAGCTCGGTGTGGTAGAGGTGCGGGGCTGCCACAGTCGTGTGCGCTGCCTCGGAGTGGCCACAGCGCTGTGCTGCCTCAGTCTGGGCCCACTCATGGTCCTCAGGTCAGTGTCGTCATGTAGCTCGGTGTGGTAGAGGTGCGGGGCTGCCACAGTCGTGTGCGCTGCCTCGTGATCCTCAGGTCAGTGCCGTTCATGTAGCTTGGTGTTAATAAAGACAAAAGTTAGCATTTTTGTGAATTTTTGTGATTTATATTTCAAAAGACATAGAGTTGATATAATTAGTACATGCAATTTACAAGTAAACTTGCAAAACAACAACATACCCAAATACTAGACAAATCGGACAATGAAGGCCAAAGTTAATATTTTTGGCCAATTTTATCACCTAATATTTTAAAATATATAGGGGATTTAGGAGTAATGAATACTATTTTACAAATATACTTGCCTAGGTGAAAAACATACCCATATATGATAAATGGGTTCAAGGACAGCAGGAGGCCAGTGCGCAAAAATTCCTCCCAATAAGAATAACATGCGAATTAGTCTAGCAAAAGTGTTATAAAACCGCTATATTTTCCCAACTCAAGAACCACAAGAATCTCTGCTTAGAGTTAGTCGTCGTTTCATCTGGCGGGAGATTTTTTATCATTCTTAAGAGTCTTCATTAGTGGAAGCCATATATTGTTTTCACCACACTACGACGAAATCACCTGTTTTACAAACGTCAAACGCGGACCGAAACACACCGTTTGCCGCCACAGGACCGAAAACGTTGGGGGCCCTAGGGCCGAAAGTCAGCTGATAGTTTATTTGCTTGTAACAACGTCAGAACATCAAAAAATTATACGGCATTCAAGACAGGATAGTTGCAATCATATGATTGTCATAGCTGTGTTTTGTTTTCAAGTGACTCAAATAATAATCCGTTCTTTTTAATTATTTAGGGTATATTTCATTGTGTAGTGTGGTGAAAAATAGCGTTCGCACCTCGGCCGAAAGGGTTTTGCAGCTCTCGATCGTTTCAAATTCTCGACTTCGTCTCGAATTTGAAACACGATCTCGAGCCTGCAAAACCTCATTTTCGGCCCTTGTTGCGAAATATACTATTCTGTACCACAGAGACAGTAAAAATTTTGATTTTTACATATACAAAAAAACATATACTTAAAAAGTTAAAAAACTAAATGACAAAAATTGCGAATGCTGCAAAATTAGATTGTTACAAAAAAATTTCCTTGAAGAAAAATTCTTGACTTTTAAATTTACAACGTAACAAACATATTATTGACCATGAGGAAAGGAATTCTAGATGAAGCTCAACATAGACTTTTAAAGGCATGGTGTTGCTCCTTACACCATGTTTTAAAGGGACAAAACATTACGGCTGGTCTGGCAACATCCGGTGATGAACGATGAGACTGTTTAAAAAGAAAGATGTATGACAAAACATGGATCCAGCCGTCATTGGTTATTGGACTCTCAATCATCGTGGCAAATGAATCAGTTGGTCTCTGCAACAACAAATCTATTGTGTTATCCATTTCACAATCATCTTCAATCATATCACTGTGAAAATATCCAAAACTGCGTTTCGGTCTTTGTTGGTAAAAATCTAGTTATGGATTGATAAGATGTATTAACTTCTTAAGAAAGATAGGGTAATCAGACGAACCGGTGGAGAAGAACGCAATTAGTAGACATATCTGTTTTACTTACGATGAACAAGAATGTGGCTGTGGGTTCGCTTTTTGTATGACACAGAAAATAATGATCATAGGGACATATTTTACGGTGTTCTTCATTAAATTATACAGCAGCATATAATTAAAACATTTAATTTTTGTTAACTTTATTTAGAAATAATATAAAAACCTCTAGTTTGCGCCATTAATTGGAGCGCTTTGCTAACAGCGTGCGAGAATGCATATTGGATTAAAGGGTTAATTAACCGGTCCGAGCCCGTTCGAACGATTTAGTATTTGATGCAGGTTTGTTTTTATTGATTGAAACTTACCCTCTGAACTATCCCTTTTTGGGGAGGACGTTGGAATTTGTCAAACGCCAAAAACTTCATACGCGGTTTTCATCTTACCGCTGGGAAAATGGTAGTTTCCATAAGATGGTTGCAGGGCTAAAAAAAGTCTCTTCCACCCAAGGGAGAAAAAGAATCAGCTGATGTTTTGGAAAATTTAGTGAAACTGCAAACGCAGTTTCTGTGGCCAGTTTGTGTGGTGACTATCGACGCCCACATACAATGTGGGCGTCAATAGTCAGTTAACGATTATATAACGAGAGTTAACTGTGACTTCTGTTTGGATCAACCTTTTGCAACCAGGTAAGCACCGTTGGATTACAGTTTTTAAGACTCTTGAATTATGTTTATATCACATATCACGAACACATATACCCAGATATGTCCGATTGGGTGCATACCGTGTTGTATGCTTACGAAAAAGAATTTCAAGATGTCCATCGTGGATCTTCAACTGGGCATGTAAGACGTCGGCAAATGTTGTCCAAAAAAATACACAGTCGCTAAAGTTTCATTCCTTTTCGCTCAGTATTTAAAGAGACATTAAAAATATTCCAGCTTTTGAACAACCCTAATATTCTAGGTCGTAACGTCGTTACCCATCTTCTACTATATACTTGTCAAATACCACTGACCTGTCATCGCACAGCCCAAACTAGACCTAGAACCTTGAAATCTTGCGTGGACGTTCCTCTTAGGGCGTAGGCACCCGCTAAGAAAGGATTTTACAAAATTCGAGGTTTCAAGGGGTTTTTGGTGAGGTCGAATTTTTCAAATTTTCCCATATAAAATATTATGGACGATCTTTTGTTTACATTTTCAATGTACATTCAATCAGCCAGCTGAATTAGCTTCGCAAATGTACATACGCAGTTACAGCTGATTATAAATTGATTTCCTTCATCACGATTTTATTATTCTTTTGTTGATTTATTTTATGGAGCTAATTATGTACTATATAAAAGTTACATTTAGTTTAGTTTTATACCTAATCTGATTAATCATGAATACAGTAGGCCTACATAGCACCATATTTATTTCGGCAGCGGGAGTTGTAATTATGCCTGTTACGATGTTTAGGCGTTTAATTTAATTCGACCATATTTGAAAGCCTGAAGAGCGTGCTGCCTTTTGTGGTTGAGTCTTAAAACTAATTCACGTATTTATTTTAGTCACCGCCAGACTGTGCTGCAATAGCCTAATCTAATTCTCTGATATATTTATATAGAGATCCTTAAATTATAAAAATCTCTGGGGTTTTAAGTTTTTTTTTGTGGAGTCAAAGGATTGAAATTAATTCCCGTATGGGTGATCTTTTGTTTACATTTCCAATTTCATTCAGTCAAGCAGATGGTAATTAGCTTCACAAATGTATACGTTGTTTCAGCTGATCTATTATTTGATTCCTTTCATCATGGTTTTATGGTTGTTATGTCAATTTATTTAGGTTATACGCACTATATAAAAGTTACATTTAATCCATCATAAATTTCTGTAACTTATCTGTTTAATCATAAAATGTGGCTCAATCTTTATTTATGCAACGGGAGTTATACTTTTTCCCTTAGAACGTATACTTAATGTATTCATCCCCTACAATAGTTTGGCAAATTCCTTTTTCATCTAATCCGAGAGTGTCCTGGCTTTATACGGAAAAAATGAGTGCTGCCTTTCAAAATATATTGAAAATCGCCCATATGTTAAGTTATAAACTAAGTGAGTCAAGTTTGTAACACTGTCGACAGATAGCGCCACTGTTCCGAACATTCAGCTCCTTATTGGCAAATATGCATAGACCTTAAAATTGACACATTTCACGTTAAAGTCGGTCTTGCCCTTTTTGAGTCATGACAGAGAAAAGAAAACCGACACTATCAACTTTAATACGAGTATAACGGGTTTTTAACCTTCACAACGCCATACGTGAACAGACCTTTACATTAAATATTCCTTGATATAATCTTTTTTGATTTAGCCCCTTCACAATGGTCAAATCAAGGTAAGACTATAATTTTTATCGTCAGCGAAGCCACGGGAACTGCTAGTATATAATATTTGATCACCATGAATAAAATAAAATAATATGCGAGTAGGTCTTTCGGAGTAAAAGGTATAAACAGCCATTTATATATATTTTTGTACCAATGAAACCATTCAAATGAATGAAATTTTCCTTTAGCATAGGGTTGGCTCCCGAAATCAAAGCAGAATATAATTTAATAACTACATTTTCTGATAATTCAATTTGCGGCCCTTTGCAGCTGAACGACGACAAATTCATAGACGACGAGTTGTTACATAAAATGTACAAAGGATATTTTAATGTTATCGTAATTGTTTTGTGGAATATTTCAATTATATGTTATGTGAACAACATATCACTTGTGTATCCTGACTGTCAATGTGTGGAGCCGGCCAGTGACGGAGGTGGTGGGGGGTCCGACCTCTTGTACTGCACAGTCGTATGTCCTGTGTCTCCCGACTGTCAGTGTGTGTGTATCGGTGTGTTCCAGAGTGACCCAGACCAGGCTGGTGGAGCCGGCCAGTGACGGAGGTGGTGGGGGGTCCGACCTCTTGTACTGCACAGTCGTATGTCCTGTGTCTCCCGACTGTCAGTGTGTGTGTATCGGTGTGTTCCAGAGTGACCCAGACCAGGCTGGTGGAGCCGGCCAGTGACAGTGGTGGCGGGGGGTCCGACCTCTTGTACTGCACAGTCGTATGTCCTGTGTCTCCCGACTGTCAGTGTGTGTGTATCGGTGTGTTCCAGAGTGACCCAGACCAGGCTGGTGGAGCCGGCCAGTGACGGTGGTGGCGGGGGGTCCGACCTCTTGTACTGCACAGTCGTATGTCCTGTGTCTCCCGACTGTCAGTGTGTGTGTATCGGTGTGTTCCAGAGTGACCCAGACCAGGCTGGTAGAGCCGGCCAGTGACATTGGTGGCGGGGGGTCCGACCTCTTGTACTGCACAGTCGTATGTCCTGTGTCTCCCGACTGTCAGTGTGTGTGTATCGGTGTGTTCCAGAGTGACCCAGACCAGGCTGGTAGAGCCGGCCAGTGACGGTGGTGGCGGGGGGTCCGACCTCTTGTACTGCACAGTCGTATGTCCTGTGTCTCCCGACTGTCAGTGTGTGTGTATCGGTGTGTTCCAGAGTGACCCAGACCAGGCTGGTAGAGCCGGCCAGTGACAGTGGTGGCGGGGGGTCCGACCTCTTGTACTGCACAGTCGTATGTCCTGTGTCTCCCGACTGTCAGTGTGTGTGTATCGGTGTGTTCCAGAGTGACCCAGACCAGGCTGGTGGAGCCGGCCAGTGACAGTGGTGGTGGGGGGTCCGACCTCTTGTAGTGCACAGTCGTATGTCCTGTGTCTCCCGACTGTCAGTGTGTGTGTATCGGTATGTTCCAGAGTGACCCAGACCAGGCTGGTAGAGCCGGCCAGTGACGGTGGTGGCGGGGGGTCCGACCTCTTGTACTGCACAGTCGTATGTCCTGTGTCTCCCGACTGTCAGTGTGTGTGTATCGGTGTGTTCCAGAGTGACCCAGACCAGGCTGGTAGAGCCGGCCAGTGACGGTGGTGGCGGGGGGTCCGACCTCTTGTACTGCACAGTCGTATGTCCTGTGTCTCCCGACTGTCAGTGTGTGTGTATCGGTGTGTTCCAGAGTGACCCAGACCAGGCTGGTAGAGCCGGCCAGTGACGGTGGTGGCGGGGGGTCCGACCTCTTGTACTGCACAGTCGTATGTCCTGTGTCTCCCGACTGTCAGTGTGTGTGTATCGGTGTGTTCCAGAGTGACCCAGACCAGGCTGGTAGAGCCGGCCAGTGACAGTGGTGGTGGGGGGTCCGACCTCTTGTACTGCACAGTCGTATGTCCTGTGTCTCCCGACTGTCAGTGTGTGTGTATCGGTGTGTTCCAGAGTGACCCAGACCAGGCTGGTGGAGCCGGCCAGTGACGGTGGTGGCGGGGGGTCCGACCTCTTGTACTGCACAGTCGTATGTCCTGTGTCTCCCGACTGTCAGTGTGTGTGTATCGGTGTGTTCCAGAGTGACCCAGACCAGGCTGGTAGAGCCGGCCAGTGACAGTGGTGGTGGGGGGTCCGACCTCTTGTACTGCACAGTCGTATGTCCTGTGTCTCCCGACTGTCAGTGTGTGTGTATCGGTGTGTTCCAGAGTGACCCAGACCAGGCTGGTAGAGCCGGCCAGTGACAGTGGTGGTGGGGGGTCCGACCTCTTGTACTGCACAGTCGTATGTCCTGTGTCTCCCGACTGTCAGTGTGTGTGTATCGGTGTGTTCCAGAGTGACCCAGACCAGGCTGGTGGAGCCGGCCAGTGACAGTGGTGGTGGGGGGTCCGACCTCTTGTACTGCACAGTCGTATGTCCTGTGTCTCCCGACTGTCAGTGTGTGTGTATCGGTGTGTTCCAGAGTGACCCAGACCAGGCTGGTAGAGCCGGCCAGTGACAGTGGTGGCGGGATGTCCGACCTCTTGTACTGCACAGTCGTATGTCCTGTGTCTCCCGACTGTCAGTGTGTGTGTATCGGTGTGTTCCAGAGTGACCCAGACCAGGCTGGTAGAGCCGGCCAGTGACAGTGGTGGCGGGATGTCCGACCTCTTGTACTGCACAGTCGTATGTCCTGTGTCTCCCGACTGTCAGTGTGTGTGTATCTGTGTGTTCCAGAGTGACCCAGACCAGGCTGGTGGAGCCGGCCAGTGACAGTGGTGGCGGGATGTCCGACCTCTTGTACTGCACAGTCGTATGTCCTGTGTCTCCCGACTGTCAGTGTGTGTGTATCGGTGTGTTCCAGAGTGACCCAGACCAGGCTGGTAGAGCCGGCCAGTGACAGTGGTGGCGGGGGGTCCGACCTCTTGTACTGCACAGTCGTATGTCCTGTGTCTCCCGACTGTCAGTGTGTGTGTATCGGTGTGTTCCAGAGTGACCCAGACCAGGCTGGTGGAGCCGGCCAGTGACGTTGGTGGCGGGGGGTCCAACCTCTTGTACTGCACAGTCGTATGTCCTGTGTCTCCCGACTGTCAGTGTGTGTGTATCGGTGTGTTCCAGAGTGACCCAGACCAGGCTGGTGGAGCCGGCCAGTGACATTGGTGGCGGGGGGTCCGACCTCTTGTACTGCACAGTCGTATGTCCTGTGTCTCCCGACTGTCAGTGTGTGTGTATCGGTGTGTTCCAGAGTGACCCAGACCAGGCTGGTGGAGCCGGCCAGTGACAGTGGTGGCGGGGGGTCCGACCTCTTGTACTGCACAGTCGTATGTCCTGTGTCTCCCGACTGTCAGTGTGTGTGTATCGGTGTGTTCCAGAGTGACCCAGACCAGGCTGGTGGAGCCGGCCAGTGACAGTGGTGGCGGGGGGTCCGACCTCTTGTACTGCACAGTCGTATGTCCTGTGTCTCCCGACTGTCAGTGTGTGTGTATCGGTGTGTTCCAGAGTGACCCAGACCAGGCTGGTGGAGCCGGCCAGTGACGGTGGTGGTGGGGGGTCCGACCTCTTGTACTGCACAGTCGTATGTCCTGTGTCTCCCGACTGTCAATGTGTGTGTATCGGTGTGTTCCAGAGTGACCCAGACCAGGCTGGTGGAGCCGGCCAGTGACAGTGGTGGCGGGGGGTCCGACCTCTTGTACTGCACAGTCGTATGTCCTGTGTCTCCCGACTGTCAGTGTGTGTGTATCGGTGTGTTCCAGAGTGACCCAGACCAGGCTGGTAGAGCCGGCCAGTGACGGTGGTGGCGGGGGGTCCGACCTCTTGTACTGCACAGTCGTATGTCCTGTGTCTCCCGACTGTCAGTGTGTGTGTATCGGTGTGTTCCAGAGTGACCCAGACCAGGCTGGTAGAGCCGGCCAGTGACAGTGGTGGTGGGGGGTCCGACCTCTTGTACTGCACAGTCGTATGTCCTGTGTCTCCCGACTGTCAATGTGTGTGTATCGGTGTGTTCCAGAGTGACCCAGACCAGGCTGGTGGAGCCGGCCAGTGACAGTGGTGGCGGGGGGTCCGACCTCTTGTACTGCACAGTCGTATGTCCTGTGTCTCCCGACTGTCAATGTGTGTGTATCGGTGTGTTCCAGAGTGACCCAGACCAGGCTGGTGGAGCCGGCCAGTTACAGTGGTGGCGGGGGGTCCGACCTCTTGTACTGCACAGTCGTATGTCCTGTGTCTCCCGACTGTCAATGTGTGTGTATCGGTGTGTTCCAGAGTGACCCAGACCAGGCTGGTGGAGCCGGCCAGTGACAGTGGTGGTGGGGGGTCCGACCTCTTGTACTGCACAGTCGTATGTCCTGTGTCTCCCGACTGTCAGTGTGTGTGTATCGGTGTGTTCCAGAGTGACCCAGACCAGGCTGGTAGAGCCGGCCAGTGACGGTGGTGGGGGGTCCGACCTCTTGTACTGCACAGTCGTATGTCCTGTGTCTCCCGACGTCAGTGTGTGTGTATCGGTGTGTTCCAGAGTGACCCAGACCAGGCTGGTAGAGCCGGCCAGTGACAGTGGTGGCGGGGGGTCCGACCTCTTGTACTGCACAGTCGTATGTCCTGTGTCTCCCGACTGTCAATGTGTGTGTATCGGTGTGTTCCAGAGTGACCCAGACCAGGCTGGTGGAGCCGGCCAGTGACAGTGGTGGTGGGGGGTCCGACCTCTTGTACTGCACAGTCGTATGTCCTGTGTCTCCCGACTGTCAGTGTGTGTGTATCGGTGTGTTCCAGAGTGACCCAGACCAGGCTGGTGGAGCCGGCCAGTGACAGTGGTGGTGGGGGGTCCGACCTCTTGTACTGCACAGTCGTATGTCCTGTGTCTCCCGACTGTCAATGTGTGTGTATCGGTGTGTTCCAGAGTGACCCAGACCAGGCTGGTGGAGCCGGCCAGTGACGGTGGTGGTGGGGGGTCCGACCTCTTGTACTGCACAGTCGTATGTCCTGTGTCTCCCGACTGTCAGTGTGTGTGTATCGGTGTGTTCCAGAGTGACCCAGACCAGGCTGGTAGAGCCGGCCAGTGACAGTGGTGGCGGGGGGTCCGACCTCTTGTACTGCACAGTCGTATGTCCTGTGTCTCCCGACTGTCAGTGTGTGTGTATCGGTGTGTTCCAGAGTGACCCAGACCAGGCTGGTGGAGCCGGCCAGTGACGGTGGTGGGGGGTCCGACCTCTTGTACTGCACAGTCGTATGTCCTGTGTCTCCCGACTGTCAGTGTGTGTGTATCGGTGTGTTCCAGAGTGACCCAGACCAGGCTGGTGGAGCCGGCCAGTGACGGTGGTGGCGGGGGGTCCGACCTCTTGTACTGCACAGTCGTATGTCCTGTGTCTCCCGACTGTCAGTGTGTGTGTATCGGTGTGTTCCAGAGTGACCCAGACCAGGCTGGTAGAGCCGGCCAGTGACAGTGGTGGCGGGGGGTCCGACCTCTTGTACTGCACAGTCGTATGTCCTGTGTCTCCCGACTGTCAGTGTGTGTGTATCGGTGTGTTCCAGAGTGACCCAGACCAGGCTGGTGGAGCCGGCCAGTGACAGTGGTGGCGGGGGGTCCGACCTCTTGTACTGCGCAGTCGTATGTCCTGTGTCTCCCGACTGTCAATGTGTGGGTATCGGTGTGTTCCAGAGTGACCCAGACCAGGCTGGTGGAGCCGGCCAGTGACAGTGGTGGCGGGGGGTCCGACCTCTTGTACTGCGCAGTCGTATGTCCTGTGTCTCCCGACTGTCAATGTGTGGGTATCGGTGTGTTCCAGAGTGACCCAGACCAGGCTGGTAGAGCCGGCCAGTGACAGTGGTGGCGGGGGGTCCGACCTCTTGTACTGCGCAGTCGTGTGGCTCGCGTTCCTCCCGACGCTCACCTCTCCCCTTGTTTTTTCGTACAGCGAGTTCAAAAGGTAGTGTATATATCTACCAAGAATAATTTTCCATCCAAGTCTTGAGTTACTTTGATTGCTTTTTGGAGGTATAGTTCGTGTAAATTAGTCTGATTGAGATTAACATCTGATCAAGTGTCATAAATTTCGTTCAAATCAGATTAACAATAATCAAATTTACAATCTTTTTTGCTACTTAACACAGGACATTTTAAAACATTTAAAATAGAAACACGTTTTTCTAAAAGTTATTTTTGAGTCTATATCCTGAGTAATTTGTTTATCTTGCTAATTAACTTAATTGTGGTTTGTTTCTGTTATATTTATCAATTAAAAGGCAGTTTTAATAACGGTGTCACAAACCTGTCTTGATAAATTATAACTATAATATTTGATTAAATAATTAAAAATAACAACTTTTCAGACAATATTTATAAAAAAAACGAGTGATTACTGTGTGTTTGTACAAGTTTTTCATGCACTGTATTGCTTCAAAACATAATTTACGTACAACTGCTCTAAATTCCACGTCTACAGCACAAAACGGGCTCTACAAGAGAAAACCATTCTACGACCTTTGCTATGTAGATCTGCTTAAGTAGCCCATCCATTTCGTTTAAATATAAATTTGCGGTCTTAATGTTTTATCATAAGGCTAAGGCCTTTTAAAATTCCATTTGAATTATAGGCCAGTAAAACACAACATTAGAAATCGCTAAAACCAACGGCTAGTTATGACTTTTTGATTTATTATTGTTTGGTCACTGATGTGTACTTCCAAGTGTGCAGCTTTCTAATTATGTGTAGTAACTGGGTGTTTGCCAATACAACGGTTTTGGTGAATTTTTAACTGTTTCACCGATGTATTACTTGTATTACAGTTATTAATTTTTACCTTACCTGAGACAGGCAATAACTATTAATATCATTATTATTAGGATTAAAATATCTATACTAACTTATTCATGTATATAAAGGAGAAGGGGTTTTCTAACGGTCAGCGAATCTTCAAAACTGTAAGACCTACAGAGTTGACATTAGGTATTTATAATCCCCTTGGATGCGTACTAAGAAAGTGTCTTACAGAAAACTCCAAGAGTTAACACCCATTTGTGGAGGTATTTCGAGGTTACAACCTTATTGATTCAAAGATCCTATTACTCCTAACATTTAAAAAATCATAAACCACCATTAGTTTTTTTTTATTTTAATAACCTGTATATTTATGACTGGATCGGCGTCCGAGGTATCGTGGAGTCAAGGAATGGAAGTAATCGAGTATTGAGTAGCCCTCATGAAAGTCGTGGTGACAGAGACAGATGACCGCTACTGAGTAACTAAACATATTCTCTCTTACCCTCGTCCAACACTGCTGACAGATTGCAACCCCGTTCTCAGACAAGACAACAGTGCAGTGTGTTACAGAATAATTGGTGGTTTCGTGAACATGTAAGCTATACAACAGCACCAATTTAACTCTTTCCGCTTTTTGTGTGAGAAATTTACGTGGAGGTAGATTGGTTTTGGGGGAAAAGAAATATAATAACTATGTTATGTAACGTATAATAAAAAAACAACTGCAGGAAAATTACGGTTACATAACAAAATGGAAATTGGAGAATCTGCTCATTGTCAGGCAGTTTGAATAAATCGCTCCGAGGCGCACTTGGTCAAAATAATTTATTTTTAGCACCGTATTCAATTTTAATATTTCAAACGAATAATTTAACGAAATATTGTAGAGTTTATTATTACTTTTATAAATATTATAAAACTAATATTATAATCTTATAAACGCAAATTTAGTTGTAATTTTTTTGCACCATGATTTAAGCTGAAAATCCCAAAATATAATTCTATATAGGCCACTGCAAGATGGTTATGGCATTGCTGGTTGCAGCGGCCACTCAAGTGGCATATAAATATTTCTTCAATAAAATAAATATTGCTACTCTTTGTTTATAAAAAGTAATAAAAAACTAAAGAATTTTACTCTTGTATAACACTATTTTAATCCTCCTTAATAATCAATATAAAAAACATCCTCTCACATAACTTTATACAATTTTGTTTAAGGTATTATTAAAAAGTATTACACAAAGGCTAAACCAGACAGGGTGTCCAGCTTCAACTGCCCGGAACTCTTATTCATAACCTCTGAATAACCTATTTCTGCCCGGTCAAACAAACAAAAATATCTTTTCACCACACTACGACGAAATCACCTGTTTTACAAACGTCAAACGCGGACCGAAACACACCGTTTGCCGTCACAGGACCGAAAACGTTGGGGGCCCTAGGGCCGAAAGTCAGCTGATAGTTTATTTGCTTGAAATAACGCCAGAACATCACAAAATTATACGGCATTCAAGGCAGGATAGTTGCAATCATATGATTGTCATAGCGTGTTTTGTTTTCAAGTGAGTCAAATAAAATCAGTTTTTTTTATTATTTAGGGTATATTTCATCGTGTAGTGTGGTGAAAAATAGCGTTCGCACCTCGGCCGAAAGGGTTTTGCAGCTCTCGATCGTTTCAAATTCTCGACTTCGTCTCGAATTTGAAACACGATCTCGAGCCTGCAAAACCTCATTTTCGACCCTTGTTGCGAAATATACTATTGAGCACATATCCTATTTGCGCCGTTTTCCGCACGTAAAGGACTCCGTATGTGATTGTAAAGGATCATGTGTTAATTGCTCTGTTTATATTTGGGTTGTTTACCTTGGCAACCAGATATGTTAGTGTTGGCTTGATGTTATGAATGATTTAATAAAGGTTTGATTTAGAATTCAGTTTTAGTTTTCTTTACATTGTGTCAGAAGTGGGATGAATATAATTTAGGAGATGGATTTGACACCAGAATTACTAAAAGAAATTTTAAGTGCTGCAATAGCAGCCACTAATAAAAATGAAAGTAAACAAATGGAAACCAATTTCCAAGTACAACCACCTGAGGCCTTTAACTTCCAAGATCAATCAACTTGGGGTAGTTGGATCAAGAGATTCAAGATGTTTCGATGTTCTACAGGGTTACAGGAAAAAACAGAGGACCAGCAGATTAGTATACTCCTTTATGTTAAGGGGAAAGAAGCCGATGAGTTACTGAATTCGATTGGGATGCCTGAAGAAATAAACGGTATCAGGAAACTGACACATACTTTCTCCCTTCAAGTCATTTAAAACCAGAAAACATATATATAGTGAAATAAAGCAAATTAACAATTAATTTTCACACAAATATATACCAAATTTTATCAAAATCGGTTAGTAAATAACGGAGATATCGGTTTTTAAATATTTGCCATAAGAATAACATTGGACAACGTACTGCGTTTACCGCCGAACTAAAATATCAATTATCTCCGCAACCAGTTGACGTAAACTAATGATTCAAAATACTAGATTATTTAGTTTTTCAAGTCAAATTTAATGGTTGCAAGTATATTTTCTTTAGAGGTCACAGATTTTGTAAAATTTGAAAAATATAAATTTTTAACACTTAAAACCCCATAACTTCTGAACCTGAATTTTTACAGACATGCGGGTGGTGTCATTTTGTTTGTCATCTTAAGCACTAAAAACCATGAAATTTTTATCAAAATCGTTAGAGCCGTTTTTGAGAAATTTAGATTTTTGAAATTTTTTATAGGTTTTTATGGGGTAAATACCCTTAAAAATCAAAAATTCAAAAAAATGAAAAATACGCCTGGAGATACCACGGCTTTATACCTACATGCCAAATTTCATGAAAATCGGACCACTGGTGTCGTCTCTAGCTTTGTTTACACCCACACCCATACACACACACACACACACACACACACACACACGCACACACACACACACACACACGCACGCACGCACGCACGCACGCACACGCACACGCACACGCGCACGCGCACGGGGGGAGAAAGTAAAAAGGACTTCATTTAAAGCTGTAGTAAAACATTTTGAAGACTATTTTTCCACTAAAAAGAATATTTTCTACCACCGAACTCTATTCTTACAAAGAATTCAAGGTTGTGAAGAAAGAATTGATCCTCACATTAATGACCTGCATAAAATGTCAGAGAGGTGTGAGTGGATATGTAAAAATTGTGAAAGTAAAAGTTTCAACGATGAGTTGATATTGCTCAAACTTGTCACGAGCATTAAGGACAAAAGTTTATCAAAACACCTTCAGCTCCAGGAATCACTGACTTTAAATAAAGCAGTACGGATTGTACGTCAAGCTGAAACTATAGATGAACAAAAAAACATTCTCCAAGATACGAACGACTTAGATGTCTTAGAAACTAGGAGGTTTTTCCCACAGAGATCGAGGCAGCCAGTTGAACAGCCAGTGACGAGAGAAGCAGCAGGTAATCCATTTAGATTCGGCAATCCAAAGCTAGGATGTGGTCGTTGTGGTTCAATCCAGAACCATTCTAAAGATAGGTGCCCTGCAAGTGACAAGGTATGTTTTAGATGTGGTAAAAAAGGCCACTTTGGACGGTTTGGTAGAAGTAACAGTAGAGCTGCAGTTGAAGAAGTAGATTATGCTAATAGTGATGCTAATTTAAAACTTGGTACAATCGTGATCGAAGAAAATGTTTCAGAAGCAAGAAAATCTGAACCTTTTTATGTTAAATTACAGGCAAATAATAAAGAGTTTCTAAATTTCAAAATTGATACGGGCGCTGATGTAAGTTGTATGGGACTCATCGATGCAAGGCGCATTGGTGTCAAAATAGAAAGAACGGATGTTCAATTAAAGGGTCCAGGTGATATAGTTTTGAAGGTTTTGGGAAAGTCACAAGTAAAACTCCAAAAAGGTGATTTAACACATATAGAAGAAATATTCATTCTTAATAACCAAAGAGAACCCCTTTTAGGTAGAGTAGGAATTTCAGCATTTGGGTTGTTGAAAGGGATAAGAAAGGATAAAGATCCCTACCTTGGATTGTTGTCTCATCGAGCCTCACCTTTGGACTGTGGAGTTTCTCCTGCTGAATTATTGTTCGAGAAGAACTACGCTTCCTTCTATTCCAGAGAAACTGAACCCTGGTTGGCAAGATTTGAGTAAATACCGAGCTGATTTTACTGAAAAAGGAAGGAGGAATAAAATGAAAATGTACTATGATCGTCGCCATAGCGCAAGAGACCTCAGCATACTACAGAAAGACAATACAGTATGGATTAGGGATCTCAAGCGATATGGTACTGTAGTTGACCAAGGTCCTAATGCACGGGAGTATATTATAAAATATCTTTAAAAGAGTATACTATAATCTAAAGATTTTTAGTACCTACTAACAACAAATCAGATCACAAACTACTCCTCTGGCAACACTATGCTTCAGTAGAGACGCATCGTGGAAATAGCAATAACACAAACACTACAAGAAGAGAAAATCTAAAAGAGAAGAATCCGAATCCGATCCACAATCATGCGAAAACCGCTCTTGTGGCCGCTTGGCAGATGGACGGTACGTAACTAGGTCAGGAAGAGAGGTTGAACCGTCAAGACTATACGAATGCTAAACTTCCAAAGGAAAGAGGATGTAAAGGATCACTAGTTGTTGCCCGTCGATATTCGACGGACACGGCTCATCCATTTTCGTGGTGTCGTGGTGAGTGGAGCGCAAGGCAGTTGGTGCGAAATATTTATGAAATGTCCTTTTTAAACTGGAGTTTCTGCCAAGTATTTTTCTTTCAGCAAATTTCAAAAAGAAAAAATGGTTTCAGCCATCAGTGAAATTAACTAATATTTTATACTCATAATCTACTTTTCTGGGATATTAATACAGATAGGAATACGTGCAGTGCTGCATGACAGCATTATTCACCATCTATAGGGACATTCGATTATGGTAATCATTTTGCATGTTATTGGTACTATATAGGAAGTACCCCCAACATAAAAATGTTCTTATTGTTACCAGTGAATCAATATGTAGCACACAACTTTGCTTCTTATAAGTTTATGCTGGTCTTGATTCCAAAACATTCTATTCTATATAATTAATACGCCAACACGAAATTTGTCTTATGAACTCCTCCGTCATTTCTTAACCGATTTTGATCATTGACGGCTCATTGGAAAGAGCGTGTCGCGTAGATTTGCAAACTGGCCTTACATTTTTGAAAAAGTCCCTTGGGCTCTGCCCAATTGGCTTTTAAAGTTCCCATGTTATCCTTATGAAGAACATAATTGTTTACATTTTGATCAGTTGGATAATTTAATTGCTGTTATTTTTTAATTTGTGTAAACATAACCCTCAAGACGGATCTTGTTAGCATGATTGTGTTTTAAATTTGTCGCCATTTGAATTATCGCTCTGCTAGAGTAGCGCACAATTCCGTGCGCTCGGATCCACTAGTTAAATAAGAAACTGCACGGAACAGGCAATTTCCACCGCCTACAATGGGCACAATCTTTTTCTCACTGGTTGATGTCATTTTTTTCTCAGTGAAATTAATAAATGAATCAGGAATTAAATAAAACTACTTACACTATATTTATATACGAAAATATTTTACTTAAACAGTTTAATTTAAAGCAAGTTAAACATAGTGATTGACAAAGTGTCACAACTTCGGAAACTGCTGAAAGACAGGACGTTTATTTTTTGCCGGAAACCGGCTAAAACGTCAGTGTTTTATGCAGTGTGGTGGCAAAAGTGTACCTAAATGATGAAAGCACAACATATATAACCATTTTCAGTTTTAAAATATTTTTAAATGATCCAATGTGTAAATTTGTAATAAGTAAGTTTATAGCTGAACCCCAATTGCTAACAGCAAAAAATATATTTCACAGAAAATAAAAATTAGCCTACTTTAGTTTCAACGTCGGTCAAAGTACCCCTTAAAACAATAATGCTGCATCATTGCATCCACAGACCCTCTTTAGGTCTAAGCTTAAAGCTTATAAACCTTAGGTCTAACCTTAGGACTAAACCTAAGGCCTCATTACTTAGTCTTAGACCTTTGTAGCCTAATTAAAGCCTTCTGTTGTGTTAGGTTCAAAAACGTTAGAAATAAGTTGGCCTAAACTATAAATTTGTATTGGATTAAATGGTTTATAAAATGTTCAAGAAATAAGTCTTTCGAGAATTTTCGAAGGCCTATAGACATTGTAATTCCTATAAAACTTAGTTGACCTAAAATAAATATCACTATTAGTAAAAAGCAGACCTTAGTGACGCCATTAGTAGCGACGTATCAAAAAGTGTAGCGGCGCTGCGCTGTGCGGATTCGATCCTGGCTCCCCAAGTTGGTAGCCCGATGCGCTGCCGATAGAGCTACAGTGCCTAACGCTCGCGCAATTGAGTAAGCACAATCAATTAATATCGGAACTGGGAATAAATCTATTACGATAATTTTCTTAACACGCGCAGGATTTGGAGCACGCGTCGAATTAAAACCGGTGCATTATTACTGAAAAAAGTATTACTGAAATTGGGGTTAATATGAGTTTTTAAAGGTAAACTGCTTCCATATATTATAATTAATTGTCTAGGCAACATTTAGTCAGATCCACTGCTAAGTTTTAAATTACTTATAATTATTTCCCTATTACGCTAAAAATGGTATGTACTATGAATGTAAACCATTTAAACTAACCCGCCATTACAATTGATTTGCCATTGTAGTAATCACTTGGACCATTAACGGTTGCAATCAGCTGTTTCACATAACTTTAAATGTAGCCCAACAAAATTTAACAATCAAAACTTGTTTTTATAATTTACTAACTATAAACTTGTTTGGTTAAAATAATATAAAAATGTATTATTATCTCTTTCAATTTAAAGTATTTGTACACGTTTTTGGGTACTGGACATAATATAAAACAAATGTCGTTATTATTATTACTCGATGCAAATGCTTCTTGAGCTCTTCGTCTGTTGTTAGACAAATAACCCGTGGCGTTAAAATCAGCTGATTGAAGAACTGTTAAATAAGATTATTGCAAAGGTTTAGAAATTTCGATTTTTTCAATTAAAAAAAGCAAGATAATGTAAAAGTAAATAAAACCGGCAAATATAGATAAGTTGAGCTTTTATTTGGTACAAACTGGATGTAAATCGGCCCAGTGGAAGTCTCAGACGAACTGTCTGAAGAATTGAAAAGTTGACTTTCTTCCCCATGTTAAATCTCCATAAGAAAAGTTTATTTTCCATTTTTAACCCAGCTAACGTGAACATTTTCAAAATACAGATAAAACCTGCTAATATAGGACCGAAACCCTTTGTTTTGGTACAACCCTCATGTAAATCGGCCCAGTAGAAGTCTCAGACGAACTGTCCCAAGGTTTTTTCCTTACGGCTTTAAATATATAGATGCGTTAATTGCTCTGTTTATATTTGGGTTGTTTACCTTGGCAACCAGATATGTTAGCGTTGGCTTGATGTTATGAATGATTTAATAAAGGTTTGATTTATAATTCAGTTTTAGTTTTCTTTACAGTGATTTTTACATGTTTCCTTTTTTCTTATATATATATAAGTTATGAATTATTTAAGTTCTGAATTTCAATAATTAATTTCTTTTTTGAAATACTTGCAAAAAATATTTTCTTATATATAGGCTTATATGACAAATAAGAACTATTTGGCAAAGAATATGAAGTTACTACTTCAAAAAAAAATTTTAATGGCAGCCATTAATGTTTTTTTTTAAAGCTTGATATCTCTAAAACTATAAACTGGAGCCTATCAAAAATGATCAGGAGTAAAAAAGTTAAATTTTGTTTTATTTAAAAAGTTATACTTTGTATTGGTTTGCAACACAAACGAACGAGAAAGTTCAATTCGTCTAAATGTTGTATCTAAGTGGCTAGTCTGGGACGATTATAGTTTCTTCAGTCAAAGTTGAATTTTCTACCTATTTGTGTTACGAACGAAACAAAATATAAATATTTGAAAAATAAATTAAATATGACATGTTTTTAGCGAATTTCCCCTATAGGGAAGAAGCTATTACCGTAGGTCTCATGGTAAGACCTAAGCCCGAGACCATGATAACTTTTCGTTTTGGGGCCCCCAGAAGCAAAAAACACCATTCGTTCAAATTTTTAGATATACATATACAGGGTGAGTTTTAATTGTCCCCCCCCCTTACTTTTTTTTACATTTCTAAAAATAACTATCCCAGACCCCGCCCAAACATTATTGGGTAGTAAGAACCTCGTTTTGAGGGGGTACTCATTTTCGGCCGCCATCTTGGATCCGCCATATTGGATCCGAAATAATTTTTTCAAATGTAAAAGTGGTGTTGTGACCCATCATTTCAAGCTAGGTTTTTTCTCTGATTACAATGCCGCAATCCGTTTTTTAATATCTCGATTCGTTCTCAAGATATGAGTACTTTTAATTTATTTATTTTCAACCAATTTTAACATTACAAATTGATAAAATAGGCCCATAACCACAAAATAATGCTAGATAGTGACGAATAACCACCATCAGTCATTGTTGAGCGATTTACACTTAACTTTCACCAATGTAAATGTTTTGGCCGCCATCTTGGATCCGCCATTTTGAAATGAGGTAAGTTATTTCAAATATGAAGTTGGGGTTGTGACCCATCATTTCAAACTAGTTTTTTGCGCCGAATTCAATGCCGCAACCCGTTTTTAATTATAATGTTTAGTTTTCAAGATATTGACAAATTTCTAATAAAAATCTCAAAAAGTATTAATTTTTCAAAAACTTATTTTTATAGCTAAAAACGGGTTGCGGCATTGAATTCGGCGCAAAAAACTAGTTTGAAATGATGGGTCACAACCCCAACTTCATATTTGAAATAACTTACCTCATTTCAAAATGGCGGATCCAAGATGGCGGCCAAAACATTTACATTGGTGAAAGTTAAGTGTAAATCGCTCAACAATGACTGATGGTGGTTATTCGTCACTATCTAGCATTATTTTGTGGTTATGGGCCTATTTTATCAATTTGTAACGTTAAAATTGGTTGAAAATAAATAAATTAAAAGTACTCATATCTTGAGAACGAATCGAGATATTAAAAAACGGATTGCGGCATTGTAATCAGAGAAAAAACCTAGCTTGAAATGATGGGTCACAACACCACTTTTACATTTGAAAAAATTATTTTGGATCCAATATGGCGGATCCAAGATGGCGGCCGAAAATGAGTACCCCCTCAAAACGAGGTTCTTACTACCCAATAATGTTTGGGCGGGGTCTGGGATAGTTATTTTTAGAAATGTAAAAAAAGTAAGGGGGGGGACAATTAAAACTCACCCTGTATATCTATGTGTCTGTAAGCACGATAGCGCTCGCAAAAATGGCTCAATCGGAATGAAATTTGGCACAGGCGTGTAAAGTAGTAATTATTCGGATGAGTTCGTGAACCAGCCCGATCGGGCCATCGGAAGGGCGGGTAAAGGGGGATAAACCCCTTCAAAAATAGTTTTTTTGAGTTTTTTTCATAGAAAAATAAAATTTATCGAATTTTTGTTGGCACTATTGAATTCAGCCCAAAAAAAAACAAACAATTTAGTATTTTGAATCACTGCTCTATGTCCATTGGTTACCGAGATATTGAAAGTGGTAAACACAGTACGTTGTCCCAATGTTAACCTTATGGGAAATAAGTAAAATTCTATATCTCGGTTATTTCTCAACATATCTTGATAAAACTTGGTAAATAGCTTCTTCTAGTTGAGATCTACTAAATATTGAATAAAAACCATCCAGTTTTAATATACCTGTAGCAGCAGACCTGCATACTCATTCCCCATGTTATTCTTATGGAGCTAACCAAAACATGTCAAATCTCGCTATGTTGGATTGAAATACGTTGTTTTGCATTTGAAATTCGCTGAGTATGCAGGTCTGTTGCAACGGGGGTATTTGTCCTTAAATAATTCTTTGTAACATTTATCGGTTTTTTAAAATGAAGCTTTGAAAAATAAAAATGGATGCCATTTTTAAATTGTACAAAGTAGAAACTTTATAATCCTCATCAAAATATAGGTCTTATATTATACACATACACATACACATACCTTACTAGGTTTGAGGCTTACACCTCAAACGGTTCATAAGTTATAGAAAGACATGTAAAAATTAGTAATACTCTTATTATACCGTCAAATGGAAGACGTTGCGAGATAGGCGTATGCCTTATGAGATTTTTTGTTTTTTGACCGGCTTAATGACCTGAACAAATTTCGGGCAGACGAAGTTTTTAGTTTTTCATTACCCTGCATTAATTAGTTTTTGGTTGTTCATTAATAGTTAACATTACCTCAATTTTATATAAAAAATAGTTTGCATTGGGATCAATTGTTTTCCTTACCTCGCATATACAGTTTATGAACATTAATTCGAATGAATTTAGGGTTCTTGGAACTACCACCTAACATCAAATATCCGCCCGTTTGTCTTGTTGTCTCTCAAAACAAAAGTTACACCCTGATATTTACGGTGATAACATATTTTCTTAACAGAAAGCTCAGTACTTTTGATATGGCTCGTGAAAGCCATCACTTTAATAAAAGAAACTATCCTAGAGGTGTACCATATTCAACTAACTGAACTCAACTAAGTTAGCGCAACTAATTGAGCGATTCTGGTACATTTATAGCACAAACATTTCGGAGAGTTTACAACTGTACCCAACCAACGATTATAGCACGTGATATATACCAATTTTTAGTTGTTCGAATTTACTTTTGCTTATTTTATCCATTTTTTGTGGTACAAAGCTTTAGCCAAACTGATCTACTCATATAAATATAAACTTGCTATTTATACAGTGTGTAAAAAAAAGTCCGTTCCTCCCTGCTTAATTTTTTTGTTTGTTAAGGCAAACAATTGACCTTTGGGGAATGATACTAACTCAACCCAAATTATTTTTTGACGTTAAAATTTGAGTGTCCCCCAAAAATGGGGATTTTGGGGGCAACTCAAAATTTTCAAATGCAAACCCCTTTTGAGTGACCCCTCATTTTAAAGAGCTTTAAAAATAGGCGATCGGTGGAGGTTGGAGGTCGCTAAAGTGTTTCTATCAAAATTGGCAGCTTGTCAAAGTTTTGAATACGACTCCTAGAAACTTTGACAAGCTGCCAATTTTGATAGAAACACTTTAGCGACCTCCAACCTCCACCGATCGCCTATTTTTTAAAGCTCTTTAAAATGAGGGGTCACTCAAAAGGGGTTTGTAATTGAAAATTTTGAGTTGCCCCCAAAATCCCCCATTTTTGGGGGACACTCAAAAAGTAAAATTGCGGCCAAGAAAGGTCGAATTCCATTGTCGTTCTCAGCATTGAACACCAGTAGTAAGCCTCCACACTAGATTTTTATGGTTTGTTGAGAATTTTTACTTTACTTAAAAAGGGGCAAAACAACTTCTATTTAAAAAATCAAAACATAGTTTTCTTTATATAGATATTCATTTATTTTGGAGGGTGGACCGAGGACCCAAATAATCGAATTCTTCACTACTTAACTTTAATAAAAAATAAAAAAACTTTAATTAAAATTAATGTTTTGTAGCAATTTTTTGAGGGATTTTCAATAAATCCACACATTCTAACGTGTTCTATGTTTTGATTAAACCCCTTAGCCATGTTCTATATAGAGGGTTTCCTTTTAAATCAGCTGACAAAATTACAAAATACAGCTTATAAAGTGTGTTGATAATAAAACTAAATAAATCATAACTTCTGCTGCCACTATTCTTATAGGATGAGTAATTTTGAAGACTATTCACAATTTTTTCTTTTTCCAAGATAAAAAAACTAATAAAACACCATGACTAATTATTAGAATATTATCAGTTAGTGTTGCTTTTAATTATGAATTTGAAAAAAATTGTAGGTTTGGAAAATTGTACTTTAGTGGGTATTCAAACATTTTATTTAACCACTGAAACTTGAAATCAATCATAAATGAGTTGTGTGCAGGAAGAGAAAAGTAGTTTTTCAATGTAATATTGGAGTCATAATCTGGTCCTGGGCCCGGCTCTGAGATGTGGCGGCCCTGACGCTAATATTATAATAATCCATCACCAGAATGGTTCAATGGGAGTTGAAGAGGTGTTGCGTGATCGCTAGCTTATCCTATCCCCTAGCAGACTGCATAGCTGTGTCGCTGTAAGAACATATAACTAAATGTGTCAGCCTCAGGAAGAAAGCCGGAAACATTTAGATACAGAAGACTTTATAATAAGAGAACAATTACGGTAAAGTAATTAAATTAATAAACTTAGATGCCAGGCATGGTTTTGTTCGCAAAATAAGACCTTGACATCGTCACTGCAGGGCCTTCAAGTATATTTCAACAATTTCATTTCATAATGACACCACACTGGTTTTTAGCCCTTATTCTGATAATTATCACCGTAATTTTTGATAATAATGCATAATCCTCAATCCTCTTGAGGGTTAATGTATAATAACAGAGGTTTCTGTATACATTGCTCATTGGCTGCGCTCATTGGTTGGACGCTGTCATGTACAAGTCAAGATGGCCGTCTATAAGTTGTCTGCTGATACTGATGCAAACAAAAATTCAACATTAACTTATAAGGGAGAAATTTCGAAATTTTAATTCACTGGATGGCACAATGCAATAATGGATCTGCGTTTGTTGTGTAAGTAAATTCATTAATGAAATATATTAACTTACCCAGTTTTCGTTATTCAATGCTATAGACATCAAAATCAAAAGTCATCAAAATACTCCCAAAACCGGGAAACAAGACTAATTTAAACTTTCCTAAAATCTAGAGGCACGGTCGTGTCTCGTCGCCAAGTCCACCAGCAGACGACGAATGAACGACGTGAGTGACTATATTAACAGCGCAGATTAGGAGCCGATTTTTCACTTTTCAAAAAAGAAAAATAGAGCCTTGATTTAATATAACTTCGCTTTAACATAATAAACTGGCCAAAAAAACTTCAAAAGACACGACAGTTTGTTTTAAATACTTCTATTAAGTTAATAATTAACGTTAAAAGTCACCAAAAAAGTTACCGGTTTTGCACTTTTGAACGAATCCTCCACCTCGATTTGTTCAGAAAGCCTAGCGACTTTATTTCTCATCAGAATTGAATGAAACTTCACACTCACTCCTATTTTTTCTCGTAGTAGTGCCTTTTGATAGTCTGAACAAAGTTTGAAAGCACTAGATATCAAAACTAGTAACTTTTTAAATTTTCATTTCAAATCATCGTTGACATTTCAAATGTAAACAAGCTTAGTCTACGAAGAAACTATTTCGTCAGTAAAACTTTGATCAGCTGGTAAGTTTTAAGCGTATTGAAGAAGACGATAGCACAGGAGATACGCTTGATTTGTTTAATTTATTATTTCTTTATATTGTGATAGGTTTATTTTTTAAACTATTATTTCAGGGTTCTGTACCAATGAAACCTATTTATATAGGTTTACAAATATCTATATAAATTATAATGAATGTGTGTCTTATATAGTCTATTTCCGTTTTACCCAACCTAAACTCATGTTCAAGATTCGAATCGTTTTAAATTGATGTTCAAAGAATGGTATTTCATTACTAAATTACTAAAGTCTGCCAAAATGAAAGGGCCGGTTTTCATCAACAAAGTCATCGTCACAGTACCTCCAGTAAATACTCTAATCTCCTTGTTTGAACAGAAGCAATATCAGCTGTTTGCGGAAAATTTGTCAGGTAAAAAAGTACAGATTCATACATTAACTATAATTAATGACTCCTATCACGCATAAATACGAAGTTTGGTTGCAGACGCAAGTAGGCCTACTCTTACAAAGGTAGAAAACGGCAATTCAACTCTTAAACATTTTATATTTAAAGATGAGTTTATTCACAAACTGGAAAAAGTCAAAGATTATAGCGCCGAATGTTTGATAAGGTCTATCATAAAAAAAATCCTAATTCAAGAACTATCCAAAGTTTGAGCGTTCACGATTTTGTCACAAAGTATGTCCACTGGTGGTAGAGCGAGGAACATCGATCCCCAACACCCAGGGTTAAATCTCGCCAATAAATAATAGCAATTTGTTTTGTGATAATACCGCAACCTTTCGGGTGCATGCATATTAAGCTGAATATCTGCAATGCATGTCCATTGTTACTACTGATCCTGGTCCTAAGAATACCCAAACTGCCAAGGGTTAAGTACCGTTTGCATCTAGAGTTTCATTGAATATTGTACTTATAGGTTAAACACATAACCAGCTGTTTCAAGTTAATTAATTTCAATTCCATTGGCTGTATACTACAGCGCCTTATCAAGGCCACACTAGTGCGGCCTTGTTTATATCCTATGCGATCCAGAATCTGGTAAATAATATTTATTTGGTTTTTAAAACTCTGATAATGTATCGTACAATGCAAATGCAAAAATACAGTGTATTTTAAACTGCCAACTTATCACAACCTCCATAACAAACTATGCCATTGATTCCCCTATGATTAAATTAGCCATATCCCACCAAAAAACGACCAAATTTTAAGTCCAATAAATATCAGAAATCAGTTCGGACCTCCTTTTAACGCAATCGAACAACAAGATTTTGCTGAATTTTTCATTCAACTAATAACATTGTATCAATTCCTTGAATTTCATTTCAAATATATGCAAAAAATTACGACAACATGTTCAAACTGCAACCACAATGTGGATGTAAATGCGAGTAACTTTATTTTTCCAATTTCAATTCCTAACAACACTAAAAAAGCAAATTTGAAGAATTATTCAACCGTCAGTGTGAAAAATGGCAACCAATTGTGGATCAAAGTGTACCTATTGTTGCAACCGCAACTACTTACAAAATACCCACGTCGCAGCAAACCTGCATACTCAGCGAATTTCCAATTACAAAATATCCAGTAATTAATCCATTAGGCTATTAAAAAAAGAAAAATAAACAAGTGATATATTTATATATTAAAATTACAGCTATTATCGCTTGTTTTACAAACCCTTTGTAAAAAAATATTGGTAAATGACTTAGTGACAAAACACAAAAATTTCATATAATGAAGTAGGCAAGAATGTTTATTTTTTAAATTATATTAACATAACATTGTTTAAAAACCAAAATTCTAATCAATAAATTGATAAACTGAGAAATTACTCAAAGCGATTCCTTGAAAACCTCAGTAGAGAGTAAATGGGAAATTGACTAAGCCAACATTCTGCAGCCCTATTACTGTAAAAACAGGGGGAAAATGAGAACTCGGACACCTATGGACTTAGAGGAATGATTTAAAATACCAAATTGTTTGTTTTTCGAGCTAAATCCAATGGTGCAAACAATAATTGGATAAATATAATTTTTCAATTTGAAAAACTAAAAAAAACCCATTTTTGGGGGGTAAAATCGAGCCTTTACCCCACTTAGGATATGTCGATCTGGCTGGTTTACGAACTCGTCCCAGAGAATCTAGTTTTACATGTCTGTACCAAATTTTGTTGCGATCGGAGGATATTTACGAGAGTTATCGTGCTTACAGACACTCAAAAAATGAAAATTATATTTCCCATATAAGCCCATGTTAAATTTTGAAACAAATCGTGATTTTTGCTGGAAAAATGCTTTTTAACAATAAACTCACTTCATATCCAGAAAGTACACATAAAAAGCTGACAAATAATATAAATATTAATATGATTGCTGAGGTTACCCTGAACGGATATTTTTTTGTCCATTCTGTTCTGTTAAACCGACGGTAATAGCTTATTTCTAAGGAAATTCGCTAAAACAATAATTTCGAGCAAAAGTAACTATTTGATTTTTCAATTACAACTTCGGAATTCATTCAACATGAAAATTACAAAACTTCTCATACCAGGGCTTAAAATACAGAAATTAAAATAATTGGAAACACATTCAAAGTGAAACATGCTATATTAAATTTAGGATAAACTACAAATTGTGGTTATTATATTTCACTAGTGGCTTGAAGGGACTAAACGCCCCTAATAAGAATTCAAACGATCCTCAGTTAATATATAGTACCTGGTGGACCGAGCCTTGCTCGGTGTTATTTCATATTTACCAGTTCATCCAGTTACTATAAAATGTTTCGATGTCATAAAACTGATAAATATAAACCTTTTTTATTGCTCCATGGACTCTTCATCCCATTTGCTGTATTTTCCCTTGATGGCTGTAGATACCAAACAGCTGTTATGATTACTTCATTTGTTTACACTTTCCTTGTTTATTTTCGTTGCTATCACGGCAACCCATAAGGCCAATGTTAAAATTTTACAACTTTAAAATTCGATTTATTGCGTTATTAGATTTTCTATGGCCAAGTAATCTGCATAAAAGACGTTTTTGAGTCGGATTACAGACTTTGAAGGAAATTATCGGAGCCGTTTTTGAGATAATTGTGCAAGCAAGCAAACAAGCATACAAGCACAATAACATAAGAGTATAGGATAGGATACGCCTAGGACGAAATACCCTCATAGCAAACTGGCTTTTAAATCTACTATTTGTTAGATATAGCTCATGGTTTTCAATCAAATTTCAGCATCACATGTTTTATGTAAACAAAGCTGTCGTTTTTAGATCCCAGTGCAGATATTTTACGTTATTTCTTGTTTTCTGGAAAATTTCAAGCAATTTCAGTATCTTTCCCGCCATCACGGTAGAGGTACCTTTAATTTGAGCCCACTCCCATCTTTTTACGACTTGCCAAATCTTTCTAAATCTTTCTTTGTACCTAAATATCAAGAAGTGACTATATGGCGCAAAGAATGTTTACGTAATATTATTTTTAAAAGACCGCCTAAAACATCTGTGACAACAACTAGAATACATCGGTTATTGCATTCACACTATATAGGCCTACTGTCTATATTAAATATTTATTTATTTTATTTATATAAAGATTTACTTTAAATGTTATATTTTACTACATTTATCTATTAAAAAAACAGTGATATCATACCCAAAAACACAAAGTGTTGAAGGGTCGCCAAGCCCTAAAAATATGTGATATCAAAGTGCATACCAAGTCAATTTAATTTCCTGTAGTCCAACAATGTTCATTAGAATACATAATTAAATTTGTTTGAATGCTATTGTTCTGAATACTAATTATAATTCTTCTACATGTACTTGGCCAGCAGCTTATGAATTTATATATTTATGTTAAAAGTCTTCTATGTAGGTCACTTTGGAAATACAAACGTATAACTAATTTAGCGTCTGTTAAGCTGCTGGCCAAGTACATGTAGAAGAATTATAATCAGTATTCAGAACAATAGCATTCAAACAAATTTAATTATGTATTTTAATGAACATTGTTGGACTACAGGAAATTAAATTGACTTGGTATGCACTTTGATATCACATATTTTTAGGGCTTGACGACCCTTCAACACTTTGTGTTTTTGGGTATGATATTACTTAACTTCAGGAAATGTTACTTTTTATTAGAAACGCTTCACAAGATTTCAAAATTACATTTAAAATTATGATTAATCTCGTAATATACTTTAAAACAATAATAAACGCTTTGAAAATTTTCTAAATTAATATTGATTTATATGGGGAAAAACGTTTATCCTACCAAGGGCACCGAGGACACGTTGGCCAACATAACAACAGGAAACAGCGGTGACAGCGGCACGCTTTGTAGATACAGAGTTGTGACTCCAAATTATAACATAGAGCTCAGTGTAAGTTACTACCTCCATTTTAGATTAAGTCCAATTCTCTGACAGATCTAGTGGATATAGGGGCAGAGGATAGAACTTGCATCTCTAACAGAACCCCGAACTCGGCCTTAACCGAACAGATTTGGTCAAGGGGTGTTAGTCAAATTCGAACTATCTGAGGGTGTTTGATTTATTAATTTTTCCACAGATCAGGAACAGTCAGTTTCCGAGATTTCTTTCGGCCACGTCGCTGCAGCGACTGTCAGACCAGCGAGACGACGGGGACGGCGGCGAGGAGAGCAGACGACACTCCAGGAAGGCCCCGTGCCCGTGGTGACGGCGGCGGCGGGCCCAGCCACAGTGGCATGTACTTGTAGGCCGCGACAGCCACAGTTACGAAAACAAATACTCTTCTTAACTTCATTCATTGTATACAGAGATGTTGCTACAGTGTGGAGCTTGCCCGTTATAATACACTAGCTGATGTACCCGGTCTTCGCACGGGTTGGAGAGGTTGAGATATGTACCGATTGATATCTAGAACAATAATTATATGAACTGTGTAACAAATTATATGACCCCATGATTGTTCAAACAATACGTTGCCAGGCTGCAAGCAAACAAAAATATACAGAGTGTTTCCACTCTCTGCATCGAGATCACTTGTGGATATGTTCCTTGGATTACAACAAACATTTTTTCTGGATAACCATGGGTCTCCGACTCTCCGAAACATTGTGTAGTGTCATTATAAATTCAACTGTAATTACCGTTGAATTCTACCATAATTCAAGGGTTAGAACATTTTAACCCTTTAGCTATAATGAACATTAGCTTTGTTCCTCATTAAATCATAATAAACAACTTCAAAATTTGGGAATTAAAAAAATACAAAAACATTTTTATTAAATAATACAAAATTAATAAATAAACTCAATACCTTTTATTAATGAACCATAATATTATATAAATCATAACACCAACTGAATCTTTGTTAAAAAAAAGAATTCATCAACTATATATAGAGTCACGGGCACCTTGTAGGGCGGGTGAGTGAGTGCGCTGATGGAGAAACTATCGTTTATTATTTTTGGGTAGTTAATCAACTACTATTGGCTTGTAGGGGCAAAAGCCCCTAAAATTGGAATACAAATGCTGAATATTTATTGTTTCCTTCACACTCACAACTCGGTGACATTTTGACGGATTTAAATGTTTAAAGTGTAACATTAAAGATATCTTGACATTTGCCTGCACGTATCAGAATTAAGAAAGGGCGTTACTTCAGTATAATAAGGGGCAGAATTTTGAGGGACAATGGCGCTAACCGTCGATCTCAAAACAAACTCAGTTCACTTTGTTTGCAATTAAACATATGGACATGGTTTGAAAAAGTTTTTAAGGTTAACCACAGATTGCAGCGCTTTACTTATTTCCCAAGGAAAGTTGTGTGACATATGTAACACAAAAAATTTAAACAAATGTCGTGTTTCCACTTGGCTCAACAGAACATCGGATATTAAAAGGGTACTTTTTATGGAAACCTCCGATTGAGGCTACATTTTTACCTAATAGGCAAAAGGTAAGGATGAAATCAGAAAAGGTCTCCCGTTACTCCAAGCTCCACGTTGGAGCCTCTGGCTCCACTTCATACGGGAGTTAGGTTTCTAGACCACGAGCTAGGTAAATAGTAAACATTGACACTTTTACCCTACGCTCAATACGTTTTTATGGTTGCCCGTGAATAAATAATGCTTTGTCTTGGTAGATTCAAGATTAAATATACTTTTATTGGTCGAATTTAAATTATAGCTGAATTTTTAATAAACCATATATAAACATATAAGGTACGTTGTTTTAAATCAAGTATAAGCAACAAATGTTTTAATGTGAACAAAGCAGATGTTTTCAGATCCCGAAGCTTTTTGAAATGACAGATATTTTACGTTATTTCTCATTTTCTGGTGAAATTCAAGCAATTTCAGTATTTTTCCGAGTCTCTGGGATCAATACCTTCAATTTGAGACCCCTCTCATCATTCTGCGACTTGCCGAATACCCACAATTTCGGCGCAAAAATTTCCCAGATAGATATAAGTTAGATCATTTAGCATTAAATCGGCATTGTCATAACGTAAACGAAACAAACTTACTTAACTCTTAACAATTTTAAATTATTAATATGATCAAATTCAAAATTATAAAATCGGAATATATTAAATTTAAAACATGTATTTGTTATAGTACATTGAACGTGCATAGTTAGCTGCCTTTTGAGAAAAAACCCATATGTCAACATCTAGCATATGGCTTTGAATCAAGCATCAGCATCACATGATTTATATAAACAAAGCAGACGTTTTTAGATCCCAATGCTTTTTAAATGGCAGATATTTTACGTTATTTCTCGTTTTCTGACGAATTTCAAGCAATTTCAGTATTTTTCCCGCCATCTATTTCCCGCCGTATATTTATACCATCTTTCTACGGCTTTCCAGACGCCCACAATTTTGACGCAAAGAATCGCCTTACGAAATTAAATATATGATATGATCATTTGTAAAAGTGAAAAACGCAAATAAAGTTTTGACAGGTCATCGAAACATTCATTTGGTCATATCATCTGTGGTTCAGCAGACGATTTGGTGTGTTTCCAGTTTTTGCCGCCCTCCCTATTTGGAGCCAGTGACTTTATATTCGGTTCCACGCTCATCTACGAGCACCTGTTTATGTGGGATTGCTACTCTATTACCTTTTTGCTGGGTACATTTGTTTACTATATTCATATCATCTGATTTTTAAATCATCAGCTGATTATTTAAAAAATTGTTGTTGTTTAAAAATTAAACTGTTGATTGTAAAAATGTATAACATTTTATTTTTTATTTTTGATACATATTGGACCCCACCGACAAGTTATGCATAACTTGGTGGGGCCAAGACTCTGTAAAACTATGTTCAATAAATAAATGAAATGAAATATCTAATATGGCTATTGCAACCAACATTGCCATTTGAAATATATGGCTTATGAAAATTCCATGTTGAAAGGTGAAAGTGGAATTGGGTATTAAATAATTACAAATAGCTGGTTTAAATCAAGAATACCAAATAGACAAATATTAACTGTGTTTTATTATTTTGATTTGTTTTAATGTGGCTGTATTTTTAAAATTCATAATAGCGAAGGATTTGTAATTATTATTTAATTTGGACTTTTCCTATCGCTTCTAGTGTTTAAACTACACTATGTTTCGAGAGGTATTGAAACTCCTCTCGTTTTCAAGTGACCCTACTTAAAGTTACATTAACCTACTTATGTTTATTTAACCTATTTTTTTGGATTTTTTTTGTTTTTTTGAATACAATTTACATTCATCCAACATTCAACACAAATCTCACTCACACAAAATTTCATACAAAACACATCAAACATATTTAATACAGAAAGAAAATTAAAACTAAAATATATTAAACATGATACAGAACACAGATAGAAAATTAAAACAAAAACATATACCTTTCTGCAGGCAATGCCTCCAAGCTGGCAGTGGCACGACACGCACACACGTCCACCCACACTCACATACGAAACTCGAATGAGTGTGTCTGTTTGCTGTTGTTGAACAGCAAACAGACACAGATCAAGATCACTTTTATTCTGTAATACTGTACAGATAACCAGAATAAGTTGGCTATTTTGTATGTTTATAATTCAGCGTGACTTAATATACAGGGTGTCCAACTTAAGTGTGCCACCATTGCTATTTCAGAAACTATTGGATTTAGATAAAACTTTAAATGGGGTTGTCCGCCATTTTCCAATATGGCGGACAACTTTGATTTTTCTTATGGAACACCCTGTATTTTATGGCGTATTTGGATTCTACGCTTAATTTTAAGAACTTTTTACTTTTTGACATTTTTTTCTAAACCCAATGATTAAGGAGATATAAGCAGTTAAATTTTGATTTTTCCCCATTTGAAATGCATTGTGTCCATTTTAACTGTGCCATCCCATGCAATCCTTATGGAGTACAAAACTAGGTATTCAAAATTGTTCATTTCCATTAGTGGATCTCGACTAAAAACTATTTCTATGATTGAATCTAAACTAAAATCACATTTTATCTACGACCATTGCAATAAGCACCAATTATGGTATTACAATAAACATTATAATGATATACATTAAAACAACAAAAACCAAGCAGTACTCTAATGACGACTTTAGAGTACTGGAGTCACTTTAGAGTACTGGTTCTAGACCAATGAGAGCTCGGCATTTGACGGAAGTAGTGTCATAATAACAATTACGCAATTCGCACATCAGCTGATTGTTGCATTACGATTCATGTTTGAGTTTACTTATCCCATCAGCTGATTGTTCCACAACGATTCATGGTTCAGTCTGCTTATTTGCCTAACCTCAAATTTTAGTTGACCTATTCCATCATTATAAAAAGTCATGAGTTTTGTTTAACTTCGGGGGAAATTTTGTCGTATATTGTTGTTCGTAGATAAAATAGTGTATGCAACGATTGTATTATGCCTTTAAGCCACTCGTGAGATATTTAGAACACTCGCTTCGCTCGTGTTCTAACTTACATCTCACTCGTGGCTTAAAGACATTCATTATACAATCGTTGCATAAACTACTATTAAAGCACTTTTGTTCTTTGTTATGTTTTAATTAACCCCACCGGTATCGTTATACCGAGAACCGACAATAACGCTATGCACTTCTTATGGGGAAAAATCAAACTTTAACTGCTTATATCTCCTTAACCATTGGGCTTAGGGAAAAATGTTAAAGAGTAAAAAGTTCTTAAAATTAAGCGTAAAATCAAAATACGCCATAAAATACAGGGTGTTCCATAAGAAAAATCAAAGTTGTCCGCCATATTGGAAAATGGCGGCGAATTAGAAGAAAATGGAATTCACATTTTTAAATATCTTAAAAAAAGTAGGTGAAGTCCCCCATTTAAAGTTTTCTCTAAATCCAATAGTTTCTGAAATACCAATGGTGGCACACTTAAGTTGGACACCCTGTACAGCTGTGATTAAGAAAAATATATTTTGAAATAAATATTTTACCTATGAAATGAGGAGTTGAGTTTAAATGAGTTGTGAATGAGGAGTAATCAAACACTGTAATAGGAAATATTATAAGCTTGTTATTTAAGCCCACAAAGCCGATACCCGTGGTCTATGGCTTAAAAGTGCAATGAAGATGGACTGACTTTCGTGATAAATGTTGTTAAATGCTTATTTATGTTATGCTAATTTATTAAAAAATGTACAATAAAAAACGTTTTATATTCTGTTCTATCCCTAAATAGCTTGTTAGTGAGAATAACTAAGGTAGTTTGTTTTGTCACTGTTTTTGTCCTTAGCAAATTTTACTCGTTCTGGCCGAGGTGTGAACGTTATTCTTCATCAAACTACACAATGGGCACATTCATCCCCACTCGCCGGCTAGTCACCGGTCACCGTAGTTCGTAAAGTTAAATAAACCGTGCCTTGACGATCAACGATAAATTGGTACACTTCCATTGGCTTCCATTCCGGTTAATAACCGGACCACCGCGGCAAAAGCGAACAAAAAACACCATTCGTTCGAATTTATATATATATGTCTGTTAACACGATAGCGGCCGTAAATATGGTCCAATCTTAATGAAATTTGGTACAAACGAGTAAAGTGGTAATTACTCAAACCAGCCCGATCACGACCTTCTAATCGTAGAAAATACAGGAACGGTTGCGCATGCGCAGTAGCGTCTTAGTTGTGTACCTGTTACATCCATAGGATCAGTTAAATTGGTCCGAAGTTCCAGTTACTTGCTACTTGCTAGTAATAGGTCACAGCTGAGCTTTGTTAAATTGTTGTTAAGTTTTGTTTTGTTATGGTTTTCAATCGAAATGGTGCCGTGTTTAGATTGTAATAAGACATTTTCGTGCACATCGTCATTAAATAGACACAAGAGAATCGTCCATGGGAAGGACAAATTAAAGTCCTCAAATTTAACATGCCCCGACGGAAATTGTGCTGAAAATTTTTCGAGATTCGACGGACTCAGGGACCATCTCAACAAAGGGCATGGGATCTTCATTTCAGCTGAAGAATTTCTTTTTGACTCCGAAGAAGGTAGGTCTATGTAAACTTGTGTCTACTTAAGCCTGTAAGTAAAGTTAAGGGCAACAGCATTTTAGGTGGGCGAGTTGATTGCACTGTTAATTTATCATTTGTTTGTGTAAATAAATCACAGGCTATGGTTATAGCCTATGATCGAGTACAATCATATAGTCAGTCAATATCGAGTACAATCATATAGTCAGTCAATGGTAATACTGATGATTTTCTGCCATTTGTTTATTAGCAATTAATACATCTGATTTCAAAGAAAACAAAATCGAAGGATCTATCGATAGACAAACTTTGTTATATAGGCCCTAGTTTGTTGGGCAACTAGACAACCGATTCCATCGTATTCATTGTCAATTTTTTTTACTCAATGGAAATTACCTACCTAATTTTAACTAGCCTATTTAAGTTATTGGCTAGCTTTATCACCTAAAATCTAAGTTAGTGCTAGAAAGTTTTCTTATATTTAGGTTGGGTATGTCTTGGGCCTATTAAGTGTGAGACAATCGAATAATATATTTGATAATGGTTTGGTTATTGGTTGTTATCGATATTTCCTCCATTACTCATGGTTGTTGAAACAGTACATATATTGAGTTATACACGATAGGTTGATAGTTGATATCGAATTACCGAAACCTAAGCATATACGTGAAATTAAAGTGATCTTCGCCCATGTTAAATTAGGCCTATATTGAGAAGTTCAGTTACTAAACCCGAGTAAAACACATAAGTTAAGGCAAGGCCACACTGAGTGGCCTTGGTTAAGCAATAATCAATTAGTAAAAACATAACCTGTAAAGACAGAATATCAGATATATGAAACTCGTACCGATTTCTGCTAAAGTTTGTAAGTGCAAGCTCACAAGCAAGCACTGTCAGGTATTTCCAGAGATGTAACTTAGGCCTAAGGTCTATAGCAGCATGTGCTTGGTACATTCATGCATCTATAAACGTCCTTGAAATAAAACGTTAAAAGCCGCAAAGGCCTCACTCCAAAAGCTCCCGCTTACCAGAAGTTCAAAAATTTGAGTGCAATATTGTATCATAAAATGTTGTAAATTACAGTGTAAAATTTAAATGGACTTGAAAAACTCAGACAACATTTTGGCAGTTCTAGGCCCTAAATTGGTTGAAAATAAGTTTTAACAATCTCCAGACCTATTAATATCCAAGTTGAGATAGGCTAACTTAATATATATAACGGTATATAGTTTTGACCTCAAAAAATTGTTCGATCTATAATCGTAACTCAAGACCTGGACTTGAACTGCAGCCCCTCAGGCTTATCGTAAAGTGAAAGGTTTTCTACGAAATTTTGGTATTCGTCTCCGCCGAAATACTGTAAATCGATTTTTTGATATCGATACTAACCTAACTAAAGGTGACCTAACTTCATTAAAGCAATATATTAAGGCGGAGATGTATTCCGAAAGTTTGCCAGATTTTCTGGTGTAAGTTAATGTCCTTTTTAGTTATTGTTATAGCAGTAGGCCTACCGTAAACCGGGGTGGCTTGGGCCCACTTTTGAGGATTCAACTAAGATATATTATATCTTGTATTTGTATTTTTCCTTAGTTTATTATTGCGTATTCTTTAGGGTCTGATCTTATACTATAGATATACCGAGCATTAATTTTTTTTGATAATTGCAAGTACCAGTAACACTTATTTATGTTGTACATTGCATTCCATTGCACAGTATGCTTAATACTGTCTGTCAATAAATATATCTTGTTCATAGCATGTTTTCTCGCACAGTTTTCTTGTTAGGCTAAATATCTTTTGTTACAGAATTTGACCAATGGCGCCATAGAATACAAAGTGAGACCTCGACAGAGTATATTAAAAGAACATCAACCAAAATTCAAGCGGATGGTAGCAAAAAAACATATTTGGTTTGCAATCGATCACTCAAGTACCGAAAAAATGCAGCTGGGTTGAGAGCAGTTAAGTCCATGGGATCAAGAAAAATTGGGAAAGCATGCCCCTCGACAATTGAAGTGTCAAAGAGAGTTTCAGAAAATAGAACTTTGATAACTCATTGTTTTTGCACGGCACAATAAATGGGTTTCCCCTCCACAGACATTGACCTGCTTACAGATACTGTGATGAGGGTCAAACTATTTAACACAATGGTACTTGAGAAAGGAAAACACACACTTCACGCTGTTTTGCGATGGCCTCTGTGTAGGCTGAAGGAAAAGTACCAGTAACTTACCTTATAGCCTATTTAATTCGTCTCAAACTTTCCCGCAAGGATTGTCAATCTAGTACCATCCAGTGCCTGCTGATTAAGTCCGGTTGAACCGATGTGTTGATAACAATCGTCCAGTTTAAAATATGTCATTTCCACAGATCGTAGTCCGGATAAGAGGGAGTCTGCTGAACAATTTTTAAAATATTCTCTACTATTTGGAGCCTACCTTTATTTGTATTTTGTACATGGTAAGTTAGTAAGCCTAGCATTGTGGAAAAGAGTAACAATGCAACAAACTAACTGATATTTAATCTCAACCTAAGATTAGGGCCAAACCTTCAGCAATTAACTTAAATATTCATGCGAGAGGAGCTCATCACATTATTATTATTATTATTATTACTACGTTACTGTGTGAATAGTGTGACCTGTTTCATTAATTTTACAGTAACCTTGGTTCACCTTCAGATTAAACTAACATTGTATTTTAGAACAGCCCATATAATTGCATTACTGTATCAGGCCTAGGCCAACTGACTTGACACCGAGTTAGTTATGTAAGCTACTATTAAGAAACATATTTTTAGAAGTTTTCATTCCTTTAAAAATTTACCGTAATAAGGAATTATTAAACAGGATGTTTTAAAATGAACCAATAATCCTGAGTTTGAATATTAACATAACTTAGTTTAATAAAAAAAACCGTTCCCGATCAAAACGTTAAAAAATTTCAGCACTGGCGTAGAAAGACAAAATACAAAAAAATAAAGATATTATTATACGGGAATTATTAGGGTAGGGAGAGACGAGATAGGTTTATCCCTTCACCTTCAATCAGTACTTCAATACTTCAGTCTTCAGTCCAAGTTAACTTTGCATTGAACCGGAACGGAACGGCACAGTTTGTTCTATTAGTTCCAGATTCTCTGCGGAACGGCATCGGCACAGACTAATACAGTTCCGGCTAGTCGATGGAACGGTTACGTCAAAAATAACGCTAACTGCTCCTCGGTATTTTCTACGATTAGAAGGTCGTGCCCGATCAGACCACCGGAAGGGGGGGGGGGGTAAAGAGGGATAACCCCCCCCAACAATGGGTTTTTGAGCTTTTTACCCAGAAAAGTAAAAATAATCAAACTTTTACTTTCACCATTGAGTTCAGCACTAAAAAACAAACAATTTGGTATTTTGAATCATTGCTCTATGCCCATTGGTTACCGAGATATTGAAAGCAGTAAACACAGTACATTGTTAATATACTATCCTTTTGGGAAATAACAAAAATTCTATATCTCGCTTATTCCTCAACATATCTTGATAACATTTGGCATATGACTTCATACAGCTGAAATCCACTGGTTATTTATTTGAAACCGCCAAATTTTTCCGTACCTGTTGCAGCTGTCCTGCACACTCATCCCCTATGTTATCCTTATGGAGGAAATAAAAAATTGGCATGTATCGCTTATGTTGTGTTGGAATGTGATTCTATGCATCAGAAATTCGCTGAGTATGCAGGTCTGCTGCAACGGGGGTATTTTACTTTTATGGTCCAGGAATTTTAGGAAAACCGATCTAACAAATCCTGACTAAGTTGAAACTTTGCACAGATGTGAAGTAAACGTCCCAAATTGGAATCCCAAAACCCCCGGAAATCCCTGCTGTGCTCCAGCCGTCATCTTGAAAACCCCATTACCGGTTCATGTTTTTCTATACATTTTTTTCAGCTTGAAAACCATACGAGATACGAAAAAGGTTAAGAGGCGTTTTTGTACAGAATTAAATTTCAAATTGAATGAATATAGTCATGTACAATAAATTTTAAAAATAACTGCTGATATTATTAATACTAGATAACACGTAGCTCGAAATCGAGCAAAAAATCGTATAGCAAAAGAGTAAAGAATAAACAGCCTACTTATATACTTTTAATGTTTAATAAAAATACTGAATTTAATAATAAAACTATAGCTAAACAACTGAAACTTTTAAAGTTCATTTGATCTACCGCAGGAGTTTCTGGTAAACGATTTTTTGGGAACCACCTTCATTTTCCCATGTCCTCTTGTTTCTGAAAAATGTATATTTTAATACCGGCAAAAGATCGAGCTTTGCTTACAACAGCAAGTAGCTGACCGAGAGCAAACACTGGCGCCTTGAGCAATGACCTTCTTTGTTTAGGAACTGCCCCTGCACCTTATTGATAATTATCGCCAAAAAAGAAATTGTAGCGAACGGCTGTCTTTTAGGGAACCTCTCCTTCGTGGCAACAACGCGTAAAAGACGCATTATATCTACCAGTCTGTTCATTCTTGAAATGCAATGAAAATTTTTAAGTTCATTGGTCTAAGGTTGGAAGAAGCATCAAATGTTACATTGGGGGGTGATGTTACAGCGGTTACGATCGTGTTCTCTCCGACTCCTCCGACCGGCCAATGTTAGTTTTCTTCTTATTGGTTAAGAAGACGTGGGTTACAAAAACATTTGCATTTTGGGCAGTCACCATATAGTCGGGGTCATTTTTTTATAAATGCACAAAATCCAAAAATAAATTGACTCAAGTTAATAAAACTTCAACACTATGTTGAAATGTATTGAGATGTCGTAAACTACATTGTAAAACTGGTAACTGCAATGTTTAAGCCCATTAAAAACACTTCCTACATAACCTAAATTACTCAATAATTTTTTTAGAAAACTGTTGAAAACCATTTGTTGTCAAGTTCTAGAAGCCAAAGAAGCTGTAAAAATAAAAACTGCTCTTTTCGAAAAATTAATCATAAGTTCTTCAATCTGAGATTTACTTGAAGAACTATTTCAGAGCTTGGCCATATGTTCAGATTGTAAACAAAGTGAACTGAACTTTGTCTAACGTCGATGGATAGAGCCACTGTTCCAAAACTTTAGCCCTTTACTGTAGTTTAGTGACGCCCTTTTTTTAAAATTATGAGAAGTTTTGACAAATCTATTTAAAAATCCCTTTAATTTGACACCTCAAACGTTAAAATCCGTTCAGCCATTATTGAGGTTCGACTGTGAAAAAAACCGCTTACGTATTAATATATATTGTGAAATGTTGCAATTCTAATAACCCTGCATGCCATAAGGAATACATGTAAAATTGTATGTAAAAAACATTACATAGGGGGCGAAGCCCTTTGATGTTAATGAATAGTAAATTATTTATCTAACGTGGCCTGTTTACTGTTTTGCACGCTGAGTGAAGATATATCACATGGGCAAAAGATTCGTTTTAGTGGCTAGCAGAACAGACACAGACACAGACCGCAAACACAGTTCGTAACGACACGATTGCATGTGCGGCTGCTTTAGACAGCGGAATAAAAAGTCGATTAACTTGCCTTTTGAGCTCAAAGTAATAGGGACATAGACCAACTCTTTTTATAAATCAACTAACAGATACCTCCGACTTCGCCGCTGAAAGGATAACCATTTTTAAAGTGGGCCTAAATTATATTATGTAATTTATAATTTTTTCAAAATTACCAAAAGGACTGATAACTTATAATCATTTATTACATCTGGACTGTAAATGTTGGGGAAGCATTCAATGTACGTTTAAGGTTGCAGCCCGGGGTACCACCCCATCAAATTAAAATTAGAAGGCGAAATGTTTCTGTATATAGTTGTCTATATCCCTCGTGATAATAAATTGTATTAATGGTAGGCGTAGTTTAATTCTTTAGCTTAATTAAGCCCACGTCGCCATGCAAACCCTCCAAAAATTTTGAATTTTGAAAATCTTCTTTCTAGTGGCTGCTTATACAAATATAATGGAATGTCCACGTAGTTTTAAGATCCTAGTTTGAGTACTTGAGCACTTGATGTTAAAAGTGGTACTTGACAATGCATAGCAGATGGCCGTAATAGGATTTACATTTTATTTCTTCACTTGATTGAATTTTTTATTTTATTTTGTGCTGCATACTGACTGCATACTTAAAGGGCCTAATGAAGTTCTGAAGAACAAAAACATGTTGTCTTTAAAAGAGCAGTGATTGGTTAACGTAATTTTATCCCATTTGTCATTTATATTGCAATCCAGGGTCACAATCAATACTACTATTATTTATGTCGAAAATTATATTAAGAAATTAGATTAGTTTAAACCCTATAAATAATGTATGATATTAAATGTAGCTTTGATTTTAACATGTCAAGTCCCTTTTTGATCTGATATACTTGAGAATATAATTCAAGACATAAGTAGGTGTTGTTGGATATAATGTGGGAAGCAGAGGAAATTAGAAAGTTTAAAAAGCAAAAGAACATTTATTTTAGAAAATACAAAAGGTAAATTACTAAAGAACAACAGAAAGATAATCAACAAGCTATGTCACCATAGTGACTTATTGACAATCTATGAACAGTTTTTGTGGTTGTAAGTTGGTGGCTAAGTTGTTTTAACACTCCCCCCCAAACACAACACTCCAAGAGACTGGCGATTCTTCTTAAAAGCTGTAACTGGCATGCTTTTGTTCATTATATCAGCCAACTGCTATTTTTCTTCTGAGTTTATAGCTTCATTATTCATCAGATCCTTCTCAGCAGTCAACACATAGTTGTTAGCGAGAAATGATGGTAAACGCCTTTCCCGAATACTTCTTTGTGTTTCAGCACTAGATCCACTATCATTTAGGTTATTTCCTTGACGACTTTCATTACTAGGAGTTTGAATGACAGGCCCTGGAACCTTTTCATCAATGCCTGACTTGTTTTCAATGCCTGTACATCCAGTGCGATTGAGTACAAACGCAGCAGTATTCACAGCTTCTGCCCAAAGTTTTAGTGGTAGGTTCTTAGCATGAATCATCGACCTGGCTGCTTCCACAAGAGTACGGTTTTCCCTTTCCGCTACACCGTTTTGTTGCGGTGTGTAGGGAATTGTCATCCGAATGGTTATACCGTTTTTCTCAAGCAGCTTACGAATCCGTATTGATGAATTCACCTCCACCATCACAAACCAACTCCTTGACAGTATGTCCTGCTGTTTTCACTTCATTCAAGAACACTGACAGACATTTGACGACCTCAGATTTTTGTTTTAAGAATAACACTCTCCGAAATTTAGAATAGTCATCCTTTAAACACAGGAAATAACGAGAACCACCAATGGAGACCTCTTGAAACGGTCCACATACATCAGCGTGTATAGATTCTCCACACGTTGTTGCACGATTACTACGATCATGGAATGGATCGCGATGTTGCTTTCCATAAACACAGCCTTCGCATAGGTCCTCGGCTTCAGAAGTATTGATCCCAATCCTTTTCAGAATCGCCTTCACATGACGTTTGTTTTGATGACAAAGGCGCTCATGCCACAGTTGAAATGAGTCACCAGACGAGGTTAGTAAAACCTGCAGCTATTTCAGGTGCACGGATTTTCATGTTCAAGGCGTATAATCCATTACTCAATTTTCTTCCGGTGAGAGTCTTTAAACTTCCTTTTGTAAATTTACAACCGTGTTGATGTACATCAAGTTTATGTCCCCTTTTTAAAGCACAACTGACAGAGAACAAATTATGGCTTACATCAGGCACATACCAAACGTCTTTTAAGATATTGAGTGATGTGAATAAAAGTAAGCAAATGCTTTTGCTTAGTATTTTTCAAGCAAATCCTATGATTTTGGTGAATAAAATTTTTAGCAAATGCTAGGTGATGTAGCAAAAGCTTATGATACCAGCAATTGCTGGTGGTTTTAGCACTTGCATGTGAATAAAACCTACCTTTTTCTTAAAATCCCTAGCATTTGCTTATAAATTGTTCAGCATGCCTCTCCAGTTGCTTAGCTTCTACCACTTTGATCAGACGTGTATAAAATGGCTGCTTTTTTACAATTTCGAAACCAAAAACATTACCGTGACCGTGTTGTTTGTGAGAGGGAAAGATATAAAGAGTTATATCGTTTTTCTGAGGAAAATGTTGAGTGGATGGCAGAACATTTTTTGGGTGAGTATGCTGAAAGTAGAGGCAAAGCTCTACGTTCAAAGCAAAAAATGATGATATTTTTGAGATTCTTGGGAGATCCAGGATTTCAAAGTGGAGTTACTGAGGATATTGGGGTCCATAGATCTACAGTAACTAAAACCATACCCTTTGTTTTAAGAAGGGTACTTAATAAATCAAAGGAGTGGGTGGTTTTTCCAACTGAAAGAAAAATTGAGCAAGATATAATTGAATGGCTTCAACACTTTAACTTTCCATCTGCATTTGCTGCCATAGATTGTACCCACGTCCCAATAATGAAACCTAAAAATTTTGGTGATGATTATGTTAACAGAGAGGGTTTCTGCAGTATTAATGTTCAAGCTACTTGTAATTCAAAGGAAGTATTTACTAGCATTGATGCACAATGGCCAGGTTCGGTGCATGACAGTCGAATCTTAAAGAATTCCTCAATATATGATTTGCTTAATAACATTCAACCAAATGCTGTAATTCTAGCTGATTCGGGTTACGCAATATCTCCCTGGTTAATGACACCATATGACAAAGTCAAAGTCAAAGTCAAAATAATCTTTATTCATGGCATACAGAATCTGTACAGAATGGCGTCAAACTTAACCTAACAAACATACACTAGTATGTTTATGTATGACAATCCACTGACTCGCGAAGAAAGAGCCTATAACAAATTGCACGCTAAAGAGAGAGTTATTATTGAGAGGTGCTTTGGCCAGCTTAAGAAGAGATTTGCAATATTACAACATCCTATGCGTGTAGCCTTGGAAAAAGTACCATCAATAGTAGTAGCTTGTGCTACGCTTCACAACATTGCAAAATACCTACAGGATTACTTACCTTGGGATGACAATGAGGTTGAAAATGATGAAGAAAACCAACCACATGCTGGGAGGGAGCTTGGTGACCTATCAAGAAGGAGACTGGGCCAAAGGAAAAGAGATGAAATAAAAACTATTATAAGCAACATGTGAACTTAACAACTCTCTGCTTTAATGGTTAATAAAAAAACTTGCAAAAACAGAAAATGTTTTCGATATTATTTTTTGTAGCATAACAGTTTTCATTAAAAGTCTTTCACCTTAAAAATAAAAGATAACAGGTTGCCTCTAAGAAATATAAATTAAATTGCACTCACTCATATTTTCTTATTATTTTTCATAGCATAACAGTTTTCCATTAAGTCTTTCTCTTTTTAAAAAGAAAAGTAAATAGGAAGTCACAAAGAAAAATGAATTAAATTGCACTCCATTCATAATAAATCATATTATACGTGCTTTAAAAAATCATCCAAGAATTTAAATATTTTAATGGTTCACAAAGCAATATAGGTTTTTCCCCTTCTTCAACAACATTCACTCCTTCCATGCATTTGTTTTTTAGTTTTTCAATGATAATTTCTTCCCTTTCCTTCTGCATCCTGATTAGCTGCAATTGCTCAAGCAGTACTAGTCGCTGAAGCTCTGAATTCCCCAAATTTTTTGTTTCTTCAGTTTCAAAAATTTTAAGTTGGACTTTTTTCCTCTTATTACCCACTCCGATTAATTCTGGGGAGGGAGTAGTTGGACTGTTTGTGGAAGTCCCAGCTGAAAACTGAGGATTCCTTTCACTTTCTGTGCCTATAGACAGTGCTCCTGGCACCTTAGCAAACACTGGGTTTTTGTCTACGTCTAACATCAGCAGAAACTTTTTTTCCCAATCTTTTAAAACATTTTTTTTATTTCCGGTGGCATTTTTGTCACTTTTCTTTTTAATTTCCTGCTTCAAATTGTGAATTTTCTTTTGCATTTGGTCTTTGGTTATTTCTTTAGCGAACAATTGTCCGTATTCTTTTATCAATTCACAATAAGCCTTGTTTTTTTTCACTCTTTACTTTTGGGATCTGCGACTTATTAAAAACAACCTTGTACTTACAGAGCAGGTCCACGAACTGTGAATTCTTACTTAGCTCCTCACTCCCATCAAAAATGTCACTTCCACTACTTGAATCCATTTTTACAACACGATAACTTAAACACAACACAGATACAACAAGAAGTGAACTTATTACTGGCCTAAGTCAACTGGCAAACAAACTACTAACACTGTAGTTACAGGAGACCCTTGTTGCTACATGTAAATAGTGGAAAACAAAAGGTATAACAAAATATTTGAACTTTAAACTGAAGGGACTGATGAATAAGAGAACCCAGCAATTGTTATTTTATTTTAGCATTTGCTTAGTAGTACTAGCAAAAGGTTATTTACCTAAATTCCAGCAGTTGCTTGTTCTACCACCATTTGCTTATAAGCAATTGCTTTTGCTTTTACTTAATTCTCAAAGCAAATGCTTACTTTTTATTCACATCACTCATTATTATGTATTTTACCATCAACTTTCATGTCGACAAGAATATCACCTAGTCCAAAAGCTCTGATCACTTCATTATTACCCACATGAATATACGTAGGAACGTCAAACGCTTTATAAGACTCAAAGAAATCTTTGGAGTATGTCATGTGCTGTGTAGCTCCTGAGTCCAAAATCCATAACAAACTGTCCATGTTAGATTTTGTCGTATTACACATAAAAGCACGACTATCTGATTTATGAGGAGGCCACTCTGATTTACGGTTACCAGCTTCACTTTGCTTTGTCACATTTTTCTTCGGACAATTACGTGAATAAAGACCTTCTCCTTTACATTTGTAACACCTAAATGTACGCCCATCTTTCGACTGAACAGAATTAGGACTTTTATTCATAACACAAACATTTTTCTTTTTAGCAAAGTTCTTTGTTACAAAAGCAGTATCTTTCTTAGATTCATTCGATGGAAGTCTCATTTCAATTAACCTTAATCTTTCTGTAAGATTATTAATTGTTCGACTCTCGATTGGTACGCTCTCCCATACACTTTTAAATTCAAAGTAAGGAGGAGGCAAAGTCGACATAATACGTCCAATCAAAATCAATTCAGGAATTTCAGATTTTGAAATATTTCGTAATTCAACGTTAAGTTCATTGAAGTTACTCTGTAGACGAGCAATGTGAGTCACAACACTTTCGGATCCCATCATTTCACTCGAAAAGAAGGCTTCGAGAAGTCTATCAAGTCTTTGACTGGAACTCTCCTCATAAGTACACACTAATTTATCCCAGGTAGCTCTAAAGCCTTTTTTGTGTGCTAACACTGTCACATGAAGATGTGAACTCTTCATTCGTGCTATTTAACGAGCTTATCAAAATTAGTTGAGCTTGCGAGTCCTTTGTGTCAAAGGTTTCTTTGTTGGATCCATCTTCATTAAGTTTGAGTTCCCCTGAAACTACATCCAATACCTTTTGATGTTTCAATAACAGATCCATTTGTCTTTTCCATCTGGACCAGTTCTTTTGACCTTCTAATCTCTCAATTTGCATCTTGAAGTTGTCAGTTGCATTCATTTTTCTCAAGTACAAAGAAAAATACAAAAGTAAACAAACTTTCAGCAACACTTCAATTAAAACTTTCAAACATGTTTAAAATGTTGAAACTCTTCCCATAACAGCTAAAGTAGAGCAATTACGTTTTAACTGGGCCCATAACCTAATGTGGGAAACAGAGGAAATTAGAAAGTTTAAAAAGCAAAAGAACATATATTTTAGAAAATACAAAAGGTAAATTACTAAAGAACAACAGAAAGATAATCAACAAGCTATGTCACCATAGTGACTTATTGACAGTCTATGAAAAGGTGTTGTGGTTGTAAGTTGGTGGCTAAGTTGTTTTAACAGGATACAGCTAGCCTAGCTGACATAGGCAAAATGATAAAATAGTGTCGTAATTGTGACGTATGGGTGACGTGTTTTTGACGTATTGGTGAGGTATTTGATGGCGGATGTGTTACGAAGTGATGACGTCCCTGGGGCGATGATGTGTAGGTTTAAAGGGGTGGATTTTGAAGTGTTGATCGGGTGGACGGCACGACGGCGTGGCGCCGCCGAGAGTCCGGTGCGACGGGGGACTGTCAGCGTTGCGGTGCCGGGCAGTTACCATATAGTCGGGGTCAAAACTACCGTTCGGAGAACTTGGACTTGGAAAATAAATTAAGGTTTTACCGAACTGTTATGAAATGTGGGTCAAGGCCACCTAGAGGTGTTTTTAAAAACATTTATTTTTCAGAGCTACAATACAGAATTTTAAGTTATAGCTAAGTAATTATAAATTTGGGAAATACGAAAATAATCACAGTGAGTTGTAAGTTGAATTATTCTGTTTGGTCTGGACTGGTGTTTTGCGGCACATCATTAGGCGGGTACACGGGATCCGAAGTCCCGTCGTCGGTCCGTGTCGGTTCTTCCGGTGGAACGTTTTCGGTTGTTGATACTTCAATCGTAGGTGACGCTGTGGGTTCCGGAGACCATTCGGGGGCGTGTTGACGACGACGACGAAGATTCTGCCCATCCGCAGACATTGCTGTTAAACTCCACGGTGACCTTCAGTTGTATCGGTGGTTGGTCCGCTATCAAGTGTAGAAGTGTCTCATGTAGAATTCCTTCATCGATCTCGTCACAAATGACCAGTTGGAACTGCATGGTGCTCGACGGTGCGGGGTCTTGGGGATCGCTGATGTCGGCCGATCCGCTGTCGAGGGAAGAATGGCGACTGGCGACGTGCACTCCGCGTATTGATGCACGGTGCCTGAAAAGGGGTGGGTGGGCACGTGTTCTCCAGACACTGTTTCAAGGTCAGCGTAGGAGGTTTTTAAAAAGCTGTGCAATTTATTATCACTAAACGATCCATAAAGAAACTAAATCTACGAAAATAAACATGAGTACGAAATCACTGAACTACAATTATTTATTTACATGGACAGTAAACATGAGTAAAACTAAGTTGAACTACTTACATAGAGAGTAATCTCGGTAGAGTTGTTCGTTGGGGCCGTGTGAGACTAAGTAGAATGAACCTGGCTTATAGGCATCTAAGTCCTCGTTCATAAGCACACTTCGTTCATAAGTCCTCGTTCATAAGGTAGACTTGGAAATTTGGTGGATTTCACTACCTTCTTTGTATGTTGAATCACCAAGAACAGCGAGGACCGCTTCGCCAACTGATGTGTCCATTTTCCTCATCACGTGAACTGCGTAGTGATTCTTCTCTTGTGGTTCGCTGCATTTATGAAGTCGGATTTTGAATGTTGGTTGAACTTATCGGCTAGGGATTACAATTTTTCCATCGATGTCATGGTGAAATGTTAAATGTTTCCCGTGTCACGGTCTGGGTACGAATGACTATACCACAAGTATTGTTACGTATATATGTGGCATTTCCCCCTCCACTAGTTACTGGACATCAACGCCCCAACCTTGTACGCACGAGATAATGCACAATTAGTGTTTTATGTTGAGGATTTTTCACTCAGATTCATAGACCCTTTAAATGCTTTGCAAAGTCTTTGTCTAGTGTAACATTTGTTATGTTACACTTACAGTACTTTTCGATCCATTTGGTTTTTTCACTTCCGGTAGTATAAATTTCGTCGTACTGTTGACAGTAGTGACGCATTATATTGTGGAGCTCCTTGTACTGTGTAAAACCTTCTTCCCATCCGATGTGGTTGAGATGTGTTGTTATCCAAATGTTGGTTCTTGCACTCTTGCTGTTCAAAAGTCTAAAAGGGAAAGGCGGATGTATCGAAAAATGGAAGCTCTTAAATAATTATTACAAACTGGTTTCGATTGTTCCTAAATGCTTGAAATTCTATAGCACATCTTTTGGGAGGTGGTAATTTCATCATAGAATGTAACCTTCCTGTCCATATTTGTGAGCAACTTGATGACACTGACACAAATGTGGCAAAATGTTTATAAGGACATTGTACCTATTGTAGTAATAGACTGTTCAAAACACGAATCTGTTAAAACGTCTACAGTGGATATTCGAATAGAATTTGAGTTGGAGGAAAACATTCCTGATAGACAACAGAATATTGCTTGATACTTCATGATGCAATCATAACGTATACTCCCTTGACAGGAGCTGTAAGTAGAATGTTATAGATTTCATGATTCCCCCCCCCCCCCACTATCAACATCGAGCTCATAAAAGCGAAGTCAACCCTTGGTACATTAGTTTATCTTCTGTCAGCAGAGTGGTAACATCGCATCGAAAACAGTACAACGTTAGATAGTGCAAAGGAAATCTTAACCGACAAAAACCTGGAGGCGGCCACAACATCCACTGGAAATCCGATGAGTCGTGATCCTAGAAAAATTGAAGCAGGCGCAAGTTTGAATGAAAATGTTGATAATACAGAAAATGAAGCTCCTTCTACAACGACAGTTTTGGAAAAGAAGTCTACCGAGGAACTCAACGTTAACAATGATAAAAGGTCTTCAAAATAAATCAAAGAGGAACGTCTAGTGTTTATTACGTTCTATGAAAATAATCCTCCTCCAAAAAGGAAGTGATTTGAAGATTAAGGTAATTTCATGTTCACAACGGCTATATACCCGTTGGACGAAAACATGGATAATACTATCACAGCTGGAGTATTTGAATCGTTGTATTTTAAACCCGCTGTTCTACTTCACCAAAGTGGAAAAATATCTATAGTGCTTACCGTTGGAATGTGGGTCAGATTTATCTAATACATCTCCATTATTGAAACATATCTTTTCAACAATTTGACAGGGACAAAAACAGAATTGGGGTTGATGAATAAGACTTGGAAATCGACAATATCCGACTCAGAGGAACCCTATATGTGAGATTCAGGGACTTATCCAGACACAAAAAAAAGATACTTTTGACTTATGAGGAATTTTGTATCCTCTCCAATCTGACACCTATAATAATCAGATACTTACAACAGCTCACATCATACAGTTCGATTATCTTCAACTATCTCGATAGTTGTATGATCAGAAACCCTAAAGTCCCATTGCTCTACGGGCCGTTAGATAGCTCTGTATACAACCGCTTGCCTCAAGAAGTGTCGTTTTACAGAAAAACAGAAATGTTGCGCAATCAGCTTAAAAGCGAAATCGTCAAACCGGAAGACTCTACAACTAACGGCCCTGAAGACAAGAATGAAGAACCTGATACGAACGATCGTAAAGACGAGAGCAAAACTGAGGCCGATCAAAATAACTCATTGTAAGTGGTAAAGTACTGAAATGCCTGCTTTTATAAAACGCCTTTTGCATGACCTTGAAATATAAAATTTTGTCAGTCATTACTCAGTGATCATGGCTATGTAGTTTTGCACGGCCCGAATAGCGTCTGAGTGGTCTTCCGAGTTTACTCGGTTCGAGATTAATCGCACCGTGTCAAACCGCCTTAAGGAAACTAATTGCGGATCAAGTAAAGAAAATTAATTTTGAGGTTTATGATGAAGTGAATTGCCTATAGTAGAGGGACGTAACCGCAGGATAGACATTTTGGCGATTAACGGAAATAATAGCAAGGGGTGTATTATTAATGTTGTAGTAAGGATCGAGACTTCTAGCAATCAACCAGTAGAGGTTGACAAAAAAAGTTAATTTATGAACCAACAATCAAGTACTTTCAAGACAAATATAATGTCAAAAAATTGTCAGTGATTGACATGCTTTTTGGACCAAAAGGTACTTTGATCAAAAGTTAGAAGATCATTCAAAATCCCAGGTCTATTGATCAAATATTTATAATTTCAATACTAAAAAAATCTATCTATACAACAACAAAAAACTTGGTAAAATTCATTATAAAATAATAAAATAAATAAACAAGGATTCTACTTTATCATGCATGTATGCTCAAATTTTTACCATTCGAATTTGATAGTAATTATTGATTTAAAATTAAATCTATTTATTCCCAATTCACGCAAAATGCTTTCTAATACACTTTGTCTTTTGGTAATCCACATATACATGGTAAATATAGACTTTTTTCTCTACCTCACACGTAAAGAAATGAACAAAAGAAGATAGAAAACAAAGCAAATAGGGAAGTAATTTTAGGACAGTCTGCACATATAATACAGCTTTATAGCCTGAAATAATCCTACTGTCTCAGTCAGCCTCTTCCAAGCGACTCCAAAAAGTTCTGAAGTTGAAACTCTCCAAGTAATTTCAGCTACGAAAATACACAATGAAATACACCCTATACAAAATTCGAAATCTGATTGTTTATTTGACACACTTGAATTCAAAACTTTGAAGTTCTGAGCGACGAAACACACTCTTTGTCTTGGTTTAAACAAACACAGCTATGACAATCATATGATCGCACCTATCATGGGCGTCCATCTTACTTTTTCCAAAGGGGGGGGGGGGGGCTCAATTAGGAAGATCAGGTGATTGGGGGGTACAACTACGGAACGAGGCTAGAAAGTATATATTACCCCCATAAAAAAACAGGTTTGAGGGACCCCCTGGGAATCTTTTGAAGATTAAAACTGTTAACAGTGGCCAGCCGGGCTTGATCCTAGGGCCGTGGACTGTGAGGGGGCCGTGGACTGTGAGGGGGCCGAACAAAGTACATAATAAGGTGTCATTTTAGAGATACTTAAAAATGGAATAACTCCTTTTCTTATAAGTTTACCGTATTCAATTAAATGTAAGTAAAAATTACAGAATAATACTAAACTCTCTGAACACAATAGGGGGCCGCACAGGAAGCGTGGCCTAACAGGGCCAGTCTGAAAATTCGGCACTGACTGTAACTTACATTTTTACGCAATCAGGACATTTAACAATTGCTATCAACGTAACTGCCCAACTATTATAAAATGTATATATGCAATCTATATATTAAAAAAGTTTGGTTTTTCTTTTCCGAGTCCGCCCGGCTCTTCTACTCAACCGATTTTCATAATTGAGGTCTTAAATTAAAGGTATGCACGCGCAGATTTGCCATCAAGCATCCGCATTCATTTATCTGCCGTATTACTCGAATTATGCACAAAAGCAACTTCCTCCCTGAACATTTCTTATGGGAGTTAAATATGATTTTCCTTTTCCAAGATCGTTTGGCTCTTCTACTCGACCGATCTTCATAATTGAGGTCTTAAATTAAAGGTATGCACGCACAGATTTGCCATCAGGCATCGGCATTCGTTTATCTACTGTTTTGCTCGACCAAAAAAACATTAATTTTATTATTTCCGGGATTTTCAATTCAATTTAAGTTATATTTCCCCGGTTCTGATTACGTAAATCTGCATGTTTTCGTCTAAGAACCTTCAGCGAAATATCACCTTTCATTTCAGCTATTGATTATTAAGATCGGGCGTACCTGAAGCACGCTGCTGAATTCCGAACAACACCAAAAAAATTTTGTTTTTCTTTTCCGAGTCTGTTTGGCTCTTCTACTCGACCGATTTTCATAAATAAGGTCTTAAATTAAAGGTATGCACGCAAAGATTTGCCATCAAGGATCGGCATTCGTTAATATACTCTATTACTCGACCAAAAAAACATAAATTTGATTATTTTCCGAATTATGAATTCAATTGAAGATATATTTCCTCAGTTCTAATTAAGAAATTCTATATGTTTTAGAACCTTCTATATGCTAAGAACCTTCAGTGAAATACCAGCTTTCATTTGAGCTATTGATTATTATGATCGGATGTACATGGAGCAATCGGCTGAATTCCGATCAACACAAATCTTTTATATATATACAGTGCTTGATTTGTAAAAAATGAGGTACCGGAACTGTACTTTGCCAGTTTGTACATAACCCCCCCCCTTTAAAATTATTCTTCCGCTCAACAAAGTATTATTTGTCTATTTGAATAGTTTTAGGATAACTTGAAAAGTCAAATTTTATTTAACTCAAATTGTTGGTAAGTAAATTACAAACTAAAAAAGCATTATTTTACTAAAAAAGAACTCTGTAAAGAAATTCTCGATTTTTATGACGCCTTGTTTGAGTATTCAGGTGTTTTTAGCGTTTTCAACATTCGGCTAAACTCATGACTAGACAAAAGAGCGCTAATTTCAGGCCGAAACTCCGCGCGTAATTTCCGTACATTTAAAGCGATTGTTATTTTCGGTAAGATTAATCCGGCCGAGTACACGCTATCGTCTCCTCCGAAAAAATACTTCGGCCGGTTACACATGATCCTCTCTTATGGCGAATTCTCCAGCCGATCGTACGCGATCTCTTTAGCGGCGAATTCTCCGGCCGATCATACACGATCGTCTTTTGCGGCAAATTCTCCGGCCGATTTCTCTCGATTTTCTTGTGCGGTAAATTATCCGGCCGATCATTCGCGATCGTCTTTTGCGACAAATTCTCCGGCCGATTACACGCGATTGTCTTGTGTGGCAAAGTCTCCGTCCGATTACTCGCGATCGTCTCTTACGACAAATATTCCGGCCGATTACACTCGATTGGCAAATTTTCCGGCCGTTCGGAAGCGATTGTATTTAGCGGCAAATTATCCGTCCGATTACACGCGATCGTCTCTTGCAAAACACACTCCGGCCGATTAGACACGATCGACTCTGGCGGCAGAAAGAGGTCCCGGAACGCCGTTCCGCCACGTTCTGCCGCAAATCAAGCACTGTATATATATAAATTAGGTTTTCTTTTTCTGAGTCCGTTTATGGTCTGATATTAATGAAATTTGGTACAGATGTGTAAAGTGGTAATCAATTGGACGAATTCGTGAACCAGCCCGATCGGACCACCGGAAGGGGGGTAAAGGGGGATAACCCCCCCCAAAGTGGATTTTGAATTTTTTACATAGAAAAACAAACTTTATCCAATTTGTGTTGGTACCATTGAATTCAGCTAACAAAAAGAACAATTTAGGATTTTGAATCACTGGTCTATGTCATTGGTTACCGAGATATTGAAAGTGGTAAACACAGTACGTTGTCCCAAAGTTAACCTTATGGGTAATAAGTAAAATTCTCTTTCTTGCTTATTTCTCAACATATTCATCTTGATAAAAATTGGTTTATGTCTTCATCTAGATGATATCTAATGTATAATAGTCTAAAATCCCCAATATCTCCATTTTCATGGCAGCAAACCTGATGTTTACTCATTCCCCACTTTAATCTTATGGAGCTTACAAAAACACGTAAAATCTTGCTGTGTTGGCTTGAACTATGTTCTTTTGCATATGAAATTCGCTGAGTATGCAGGTCTGCAACGAGGGTATTTTAACATGGTATATAGTTAGTTTGTGAAGTCGTATGTGCCGGGCTGACATGTCACTGTCCCGAAAACTTAAGTACAGAATATCTCATGAAAGTCCTATGTTTTCCTTCGTGGAACAAATTATTACCAACTTGGTCATGAATCGTGGTTTAATTGGTTTTCTGAAATTCCAACATAACCGGGCCCAGCTATATGAACCTCTTTTTCAACTTAGGCAAATGTCGGGCAAGTCACATTGAAGTTGTAAAGATCCATTGCATGTAACATTAATTTTGTAAATGAAGAATTATTATATTTGAGTTGATTTTGTGTCTTAGTTCCAAAATTTACTGCTGCGGAGCAGCGTGGGTCCTCTAGTTTTTTATTGAATTTATTTATGCAGACTAATATGGTTGGTTTGTCACAAAATCAAAATTAAAAATCAATCTCTAGAAAATGATCTCAATCTAAAAGACTTAAAAGATCTAAAAGATCTCAATCTACATCCTACAGGCACAGATGAATTAGAATTAATAACAATATTAATTAATTATATTTCATCTGTGCTAGAGGTGAACCCTGGGAATCCGAATCAAGAAATTCTGAGTAATCCCCTTTTTACAATAATTTAAACATTTTTAATTTTCAGAAAATTGAGTAAAAACAAAAATTATTAATCAGAAATAAGCTAGACGTCTAATTGTTTCTTTACGTTTTGGGGAATATTCCAAAGAATCTAAGTTCTGTCCGTTGGGTTGCTTGGTCTTTACCCAAAAAATAACAATATGGTATTGTTTTTCCGGTGATTGGAGTAACTTCATGAAAGATGGGATCGGTAAAAAAACCATCGCACGTAAGGCCAAATCATCGATCACAGGCAAATGACCCGAGCAAATTTTCAACAAGATTTTAAGTTTTTAGAAGGTCGTTGAACACCTAAAATCCTAGTAAAATGAGAACGGTATGATTCTTTTTCAGAATTATTTTACTAGTGTATTAACCAAATTATATTATAGCAACAAAGGTTGCAGCTCTCATCTCTAGCCAAATGGCTACTTTAGAGGCATTTAAGATGTACGAGGTACAGTCAAAAAGTTCCCGGAAGGAATTTTTGTAGACATTTAGCGCGATCGTCAGCGGAAAATTCGTCTTGCAGTAGTTGGTGCGACTCCTAGGGAGGGCATATCGGTAGTGGGGGTATATCCGACTTGCCACTGTTTAGCATTGGAAAGCGCTTCTCGTGTACCTGGAAGTCTACGTTGTCGATTTTTGAAAAATGGCATTTCATGAACAGCACGCGGACCTTAAGTTCTGCGAAATCATCGAGTGATACTCTTGAGTTGTTAATTCAAGATTATGGAGAAGAGGCGTTGAAGAAAAGTCAAGTTTTTGGTAGAACAAACTGTTCGGTGAAGACCGTGAAAGCATTGAGGATGGCCCTCGTAGTGGCCACCGTCAATATCAGTCAATGACGAAAACATTGAGCGAGTGCGACAAGTTATGCGTGAAAATCGGAAATTAACGATCGATGAAATTGCATTTCAGGTAAATTTATCACATGGAAGTGTTCACACCATCCTTCATGATCATTTGAACATGCATCGAATTTGTTCGCGAGTGGTCTCGAAAATGCTGTCTCCTGAGCACAAAGAATCTTGAATGGTAATGGCTGGTGAATTCATTGATATGACCGATTCAGATCCGAATTTTTTTCTTCATCGCTTCTTCTCCTTAATCTTGATCTAACAACACAAGAGTCTCGCTGTAGGGCAGTAAAATGAGATCAAAAATTTGTCATGCCTGGAAAAAAATCTTACCAAAAAAATGAAAACAATCCAATTTCTTCCAAATTCAACAACTCTTTTATTTGTGCACCAAATTGGATAATTTTTTGTTTTCTTAGTATTTTTTGGGACAAGATATGTGTGAAATAAAATTTTAAATTGGACCCTGGGGCTCTCTCCCACTGGCCCTTAAAGTTACTTGACCATGTATGCATTCTGTTGGAGTAACTGGAGAACTAATTCAAATCATAACTGTATGCTGACATGTAAACAAATTGGCACATTATGTCTTGACCCTTGGCCTAGTCCATTGCTGGAGCTGTCAGATATTGTTTATTGTCAATGATTTTGGACAACAAACAATATAAAACTAATTTCTACAAACATCAACTGTATTTTGTTTACAAATGACAATTAAGATATACACTGACAGCTGCGTTGCAAAATGCTTACATTTCAGGCTAGTATACCTTTGCGTATCAGCTGTGGTCTCCTGATGAATTTCACTCTACTCCAATTGCTTCAGGTGAAAAGCGTTCCCAAGTGTCAAGATATAATGCGCCAAGTGTATGTGTTTATTTATTTACACTTGGATTATTTACTTTTGTAGTTCAAGGATTTTGTGAAACTAGATAACACATAGCTCGAAATCGAGCAAAAGTCATATAGTAAAATAATGAATAATAATCAGCCTACTTATACACTTTTAAAGTTTAATCAAAGGGCTAAATTCATTATAAAAATTATGACTTAACTACTGAAACTTTTAATGTTAATTTGATCTACCGCAGGAGTTTCCGGTTAATGTAAACGATTTTTAAGGGAACACCTTCATTTCCATATCTCCTCTTTCTTCTTAAATGTATATTCTAATACCGGCAAAAGATCAAGCTCTGCTTACAGCAACATGTAACTGACCGAGAGCAAACACTGGCGCCGCGGCGCCGCCGCGCCGTGAGCAATTACTTTCTTTGATTAGGGATTGCCGCTGCACCTTATTGATAATTGTCGCCAAAACAGATATTGTAGGGAACGGCTGTCTTTATAGGCCATATTTCCTTTGTGGCAAAAACGCGTAAATGAAGCATTATCTCTACCAGTTCTTTCATCCTTGAAATTGCAACCCACCACAATGAAAACATTTTTAGTTCACTGGTCTGAGGTTGGAAGGAGCATCAATGTTACTTCGGGAGGGTGATGCCAGCGGTTGCGATCGTGCTCTTTCCGACTCCTCCGACCAGTCAATGTTCATCTTCTTCTTATTGGTGGCATTATAAATGCACCAAATCCAAAAATAGATTTGCTCAGGTTAATAACTTCAAAAAACACTATGAGATATCGTAAACTACATTGTAAAACTGGTAACTGCAATATTTAAGAGCTTTAAGAACTTCATAACATAACCTAAATTACATAATAAATCGTTTAAAAAAGAAAACTGTTGAAAACAAAGCCAAACCAGCTGTAAATATAAAACTACTATTTTCAAAAAAATTAATTGTAGGCCAGTCATTCTACGAAAAGTAACATGGGGAACCTCAAAAAAACTGCAAGAAAACGTTTTTTGATGGAATTCTACTTAAAAAAATATGAATTTTAACATATCCAAAGTTTACCAAAATCGGACCATGGGAACCTCACTAAAATCACGTTTCAAAATGGCGGCTTTTCCCACCATACAAAAATTTTTGAAAAAAGACATTCAACTGCATTTTGTATCAATGTTTTTCGAGATATTGACTTTGGACCGCCGCCAATCATCGTTGGGTGATTGGTTCTAAATTTTGACAGAGTTTACATTTTCGGCCGCCATCTAGGATCCGCCATATTGGATATAAATATTTTTTTTCAAAGTAAAGATTGTGTTGTGACGCATCATTATGGACTAGATTTTTACCCTGAACACAATGCTGAAATCCGTTTTTGAAAATATGCATTCGTTAAAAAGATATGCTCAAATACAAATTCATCCCTATATATTTCTTATGGACGTTTATTTTTTTAAGGATTTTTTAAGAATTATCTCTTATATCTCCGGTTCTAATTAAGGTATGTGTTCGTTTTGGTCTTAAAATACTCAGTCATTTAACGGCTTTTATATGAGCTATTGATAATTAAAATCGGACGACTGCTGGACGAGCTATAGGCCTAAGGCTAAAATCGACACGAAAATCCATTTTTTAGAAATTTGTTTTTGTCAAAGATGATATAAAAGAATATAACTCATCCTATTTTTGTCAGATTTCAATTATCAATATGTCAAATGAAAGCTAGTAGATCAGCGCGTATTTCAAAACCAATCCAACTTGCAGGCCATGTTTGGGTCTTGAGATACAAATCTTTAAGTAATTATGAAATTTTGAAAAAATTGTTTTTATGTTGGTTTGAGGTCTATATCTCACCTCAAACTCAACCGAATTAAATGATTAAGAGCTTAAATGAAAGCCAATAATGTACTGAGTTAATTAAAACATTAAACTGTTTTGAATCTCTGTTAGTTTTCTATGTATGAGTTATTAATTATATACAACTTACGAAATTGAACTGATTTTATGGTAAATGAAGGCTCATAACTCAAATTAAGTAAGTCCGATTTTAATGAACCATAGCTCATATGAAAGCTCAGAATCTTCCGAGTAATTTGAGGGGAGAAAGAGCTTTTTCATCCATTTAAGACCTGCGCTATGAATCTTTGACAGCATTCTAAAAAATGGATTTTCGTGTCGATTTAAAAAAATGGATTCGTGTCGATCTTGCATTCAATCCCCATTGAGCTGCGTTCAATTAATTGTAACGCGACGATCGATTACAGTTTATTGCCAATAGTTGCTATTGGCTCAATGAACATTGTGTGTCAATAGTTGCAATGATTTTAGGTTTAAAAATGAAGCCCCTGTAATGTACTGCAACATTGGCTAATTGCAATTGACACCATTGGCATATCAGGTTGAACCAGGCAAAACTCCGTTCCGTGGAATACGTACATCTTCGGGATGCTACCAACGCTGATGGAAATGCATTTAATGACGGCAGAGTGACTATTCTCCCAGCAACATACGTCGGAATTCCGCGACATATGCGCATGAGAACGCTTAGAATGCTAAGTTGGATGTACGTCATTATGGTACACCAGATTTGTTTATTACGTTCACGCGTGCAATTCAAATTGGTCAGAAATTCTACAAGAATTATTTCCTGGCCAATCTCCCATTGATCGCCATATTACCACAAGAGTTTTTAAAAGAAAATCAAAGTTACTCATCGATTTTATTGTTAAGCATTGCATGTTCGGCGAGACGCATTGTGGGATGTATTCATAGAATGGCAAAAACGCGGGTTGCAACGCGCACACATCCTTATTTGGTTGGTTGAGAGGATAAAACTGAATGAAATGGATTATGTGATATCAGCTAATATAATTAAGGATAACCATTCAGCTAAAAGTTGGTTCAGTAATTATTGTGTTAGGGAGTATTAACTCATTACGTATTTGTAATGGCACGGTGACAAAAAATTAATTAATTTTTAATTATTAAACCTTTTTTTATTAATTACTTTTTCCAGCTGACGGTGAAAAAATTAATTAATAACATAATAATTGAGGAAACGATTTCGCAAAGAAAACTACTAAGGTGAAGACGTTTTTATTCCACGAATCCAAATGATTCCAAACGATGCACCCTTTGACTTTAATTAAGCGGCAACAATTTCCAGCAGCTTGCATTTGCAATGTCCGAATTAAATGGACAGTCGTTGAATGTTTGTGGAAGCAACCTTGAAAATCCATGATTTTCACATGGCCAATTGTATGTCGCCTGTTCCCGTGTCGGAACACTGAAAAAATTATTTTTGCGCCAGAAAACAAAACTAACAATGTTATATATTAAAAAATCTTTAGAATAAAAGCTATGTTGTTGATGTGACTATTTTGATATTTATTGAAACTAAAACAAATTATTCATAATGAAGACAGGACAACGTATGTGGGGTCAGCTAGTGGGAAATAAATAAAATTGTATATCTCCCTTATTTCTGAGCATATCTCAATAAAATTAGATATGTGCATCTAGTTAAGATCTACTTAATTATAGCGTAAAATCCACAAATTTATATATTTTTGAGGCAGCTAACCTGCGAACTCACCTTCCCAATGTTAACCTTATGGGAAATCAATAAAATTGAACACCTTCCTTATCTCCCAATATATCTCAATAAATCTATAGTTATGTGGCTTTATTTAGATAAGGTCGACTTGATTACGGACAAAAATCCCCAAGTTTATAGATTCGTGAGGCAGCAAACCTGCCCACTTATCTTCCCAAAGTTTACCTTATGGAAAAAAATAAATGTGTGTACCTTGCTTATTTCTCAACGTATCTCGTTGAAACTTGGTATGTTGCTTAGTAAAATAGACCTTAACTTGATGTTGCACAAACAAAGTTTTATCAAAATATTAATAAATAAGCTAGCAGTACAATTTTATTTATTTTCCACAAGGTTAACATTGGGAAGGTGAGTACGCAGGTTTGCTGCCTCAAGAATATAAAAATTTTTGGATTTTGTGCCATAAACAAGTAGATCTCAACTAGATGAAGCCACATACAAAATTTTATTAAGATATGTTCAGAAATAAGTGAGATATACAATTTTATTTATTTCCCATGAGGTTAACATTGCTGGGACACCGTACTGTGTTTACCACACTCAGTATCTCGGTAACCAATGGACATAGAGCTATGATTCAAAATACTAAATTTTTTTCGAGCTGAATTCAACTGCATAAACCAAAATTAGAATATTTTAATTTTTCTGCATGAAAAATGTAATAAACCCCATTTTTTGGGGTTTGCCCCCCTCACTCCCCTTTCCAATGGTCCGATCGGGCTGGTTTTCAATCATGTGTGAATAATTACTACTTTACACATCCGTGCCAAATTTTATTAAGATCGGACCACTTTGCGAGGGTTATTGAGGAAACAAATACATGAGTATATATATTTATATACATCTATATTTATACAAATATATTTATATAGATTTGAACGTATGGGCTTTTTGGCTTCTGAGGGCCTAAAAACTAAAAGTTTTCATGGTCTCGGGCTTAGGGATTACAATGAGACCTACAGTAATGGCTCTTTCCCTAAAAGAGAAATTCGCCAACCCTTTATTTAACTTACCATAAATCAATTATTATTCAATAGTATCTTTATCAGAAGGTACTCAATAAATGCAGAATTTTGTCCTCTACAAATAATTATTCTTGTAAACTTTCTATGTATAATGAACGGTTTTTTACTTATTTGGAAAAGAATAAAAAATGGCCCAAAACTCTGAAATTTTTGTGGTCCCAGGTCGAAAGCACACTTGGAAAAATGGGAAAACTTCAAATTCATATACTTGGATGTTAAACGGAAAGATTAAGACGATTTACAGCTTTCCGGGAATTTTGTCCAGGCTCAATCTTATTTTTACTGGCCAACTGGGTGATTTTTTAAGTATAAAACATGGAACAATTTTCGTGCGCTGTTCAAGAAATGCCATTTTTCAAAAATCGACAACATAGGAGTTGCAGGTATATACACGAAAAGCGCTTTCCAATGCTGCACTACGGGAAGTGAGCTGTGCCACCACTACCGATATTCCCTCCCCAAGAGTCGTACCAACTACGTACTGCAAGACGAATTTCCTGCTGGCGATCGCGCTATATGTCTATAAACATTCATTCCGGGAACTTTTTGACTACCTCGTATAAGTTTAGGAAATGTAAAACACAATAAAAGTATTTTTTCCCAGCACGAATCTTTGAAATATTTGAGTACACATAAAATCAACAATAATGAAAAACAGAAAATGGCAGCGTCTTGGCCTATTTCACAGTATTAGCGAATTTCCCCTATAAGGAAGAAGCTATTACCACGGGTCTGACACTTAAATGGAGCCAAGTGGTAAGCTTATTTGAGCGGGTTAGTTCGAAGCACTTTAGTTAGATGTCGTTGTAAAAACATGGTGTTCTTCTTCTTCTTCACTGAATCAGCCAATCAAAACCACGATAACGATCTGCTAACTTCCAATTCCGTTTCCTCTGATTTTCTGTCACGACGCGACGTGTACACAACCATAACAAGTTGGAATTAATTTGAGTGTGGGAAAATACCTAAAGTACGTTTGCCACTAGTGTACGTTGTTTCGCGAAATAGTGTACTGCGTGATTCATACTTAGTTAATTTTTATTAAGTGCTTTTATGTAAACATCTATGTATTTATTTTCCATCAATAGCTTTAAGCACAATAAGAATCACTCAGTACAGTATTTCGCAAAACAACTTGCACTAGCGGCAAATGTACTTAATCAATTTAATCTAAACAAATCGGTAAAGTCATTAAAATTGAAAGTCTAGCAAACAAAACAAGAAAACGAAAATATAAATATAAACAAAGCAGACGAAGACGATCGATATGTCGTATCGACGACCATAGATATATCGCATCGATCTTTTTAGTTCGTAGCACTTTTATCAGACAGCGCTACTGTTCCCTTACCACCGAGTTAACATGGTTAACATGGTCTTTACGAAGTTCATTATTACTCTATGCTATTACCGTAGGTCTCATGGTAAGACCTAAGCCCGAGACCATGATAACTTTTCGTTTTGGGGCCCCCAGAAGCAAAAAACACTATTCGTTGAAATTTGTATGTGTGTGTATATATATATATATATTTGTCTGTAAGCACGATAGCGCTCGCAAAAATGGTCCGATCGGAATGAAATTTGGCGCAGGGGTTTAAATTAGTAATTATTCGGATGAGTTCGAAAACCAGCCCGATCGGACCACTGGAAGGGGGGGGTAAAGGGGGATAAACCCCCCAAAAATGGGTTTTTTGGGGGTTTTCACATAGAAAAATTAAAATAATTTTGGTTAGCACCATTGGATTCAGCTCAAAAAACAAACCATTTGGTATTTTCAACCATTGCTCTATGCCCATTGGTTACCGAGATACTGAAAGTGGTAAACACAGTACGTTGTCCCAATGTTAACCTTATGGAGGATAACTAAAATTCTATATCTCGCTTATTTCTCAACATATCTTAATAAAACTTGGATTGTGGCTTCATCTAGATGAGATTTAATGTATTTTAGTCTAAAATCACCACAATTTCCATTTTTGTGGTGGCAAACCTGCATACTCATTCCCCATGTTATCCTTATGGGCAATAAAAAAATCCATATCTTCTTTATTTCTGAACATATATTGATAAAACTTGGTATATGGCTTCTTCTAGATAAGATCTACTAAATATTGAAAAACAATCAGCTGATGTCGAGGATATATATTGTTGCTGATGTGTTCATTTATATTGTACTAAAACTGCTAACGTGTATACGTCAGCGTTGATGGTGAGCTATCGATTGCATCGATAGTGGTTATCGGTTTTTATTATCAATTGTAATTCATTCTTGCATTGAAAGCCTATTTAAAAGATACGTTTAAAGGTAATATTTTGGTTTTCTTAAGTAGTTAGCCTGTTGTATTGAGTGTTAATACAAAAAATATAGTTCATCACACGGGCGAAAAACAGCTTTACGTTACTCGGTCATTTTTTTACCTCGGCTTACAGCCTCGGTCGTAATACTTGACCTCTTTACGAAAAGTCACTTTAGACCCTAGTAATGAAATATACTATTTCACCATTCTACGACGAAATCACCTGCTTTACATACGTCATTTGGAGACCGAAAACAGCAGAGGGTTGAACCTTTCGGCCACCCTTCGGGACTATTTTTGTAAACAGCAGTTTGGGATTGATTTTGTTTTTATGCAGGCGCCGCACGGATAAACACTTCCACAATAACTAAGTTATCGACCAAACTACGGCAGCTATTTTTTTAAATATGATTTTAAAATTTCAACTCTTTAGCAACAATTCCCACTGTTTTTTATTTTACCTGACCAAAAAATAAAAAGTAGCCGCCGACTACTTTTTTCATGTCATGTTTTAAAGTTGAATAAAAACTTGTGAATTTATAATTTTTTTTAATAGAGAAAAAATTATTTTGGAAATATGATTGATACTATTCAAAACTAAAGGGCTCTTCACATGTAAAATTTCAACCTAGAGTTTCAATGCTAAATGGTATAAACTAGGTGTTATTTGAAACATGAGCACTGTCATGTTACGCGGTTTTAGGCGTCGTTTTATGTTTCTATACCGAAACAATGTGGCGGCCACTGCTTCAATTGCTACAATGCTTTTAAGATAGGGATGCTCTGTCTATTTGGACTATGTGGTCAATGGTATAACTGTAATGAATACTGATGTGATTCCCATGATCATTTTCCTTATATCCTCTCTTGACCTCTTAAGACCGGGACGCAGCATTGGCTACAGATTTGTTCAGCCTAGAAGTCCTTTGGGATGCGCATGCGCAGTGAAGATTACCCCTACCGCGAGTCTCAGTACAGTCAAATTTCAAAATAACTCATCTGTCAAAACATATGATTCTTTGTTTGCAACAATATTTGTAATGCTGTCATAGGCCATGTGGGATTTTAAGTTGACAGTACACAACCGATGAAGGAAAAACAGTGGTGGCGGACCATGAGTGAAGGATGAGTTTAGGACGCTTGTGACGCGATCTTGTGAGTCCTGTTACTAATACCGACATATTCCTTAGACAGGACTGTTAATCAGCCAATGACAACTAATGGACCTACCTTTTAGCGTGGGATCCGAACCACGATTCACCTGGTTTACAATTTAGGAATTGGTCTAATTATGAGGACGGTCTTATGAACGTAGTAGGTACTTAATAGTGCGGACATTAATCTCCTCTAGGGAACACCACGTTCACACAAGCCGTCGCTCATTACTGTCCACAATTCGTGACCTCCAAGTAGCTGGATTTCAGGACAAACCACCGTCCCAGTCATGAATTATTATGTAATACACTTTTTGTATTATTTAAATGGTATAGAAATATTAGCTTCCCCTACATAAAACAATTAAGCTCACATATAAAAAATGCTTTTGAAATTCGTTGGGTATGCAGGTTTGGTGCGACGGGGGTATATTCAAAACTGAGTAGATTAATCTAATACGGTATCAAGCAAACTTAATCAGTGAATTTAAATAATTGGAAACGATACAATCAGCAAATTGAAATCGGAAACTATATTATAAGCGAATTTAAATAGAAAACTATATAATCAGCGAATTAAAATCGAAATAAATTAAATGACAGGTTATACGTATGGAAGTACATGTGTTGTATCACAACGCTACTAATTGAACTGCCAGTTGAAAAGTAGAAACTGTGAAGAGAATAAAGGAAGAGAATCAATTCAAAGTACCTTTAGTGAGAATAATTGTGTTAGTAGCTCTGAAAAGCGGAGCCGAAATTGCCTTTACTGATTGGTAATAATTAACTTAAATTGAGATTTTAAATCGCACTCTTAAATTTCGGCAGATTTTTCAAAGCATTTTTTTGGTGAATTTCTCCCAATAGGGAATTACCGCAAGTAGTTATGACCGTGGTGAGAGTTGAGCCCGGGACCACGTTATTTTGTTCACTTTGAGGTCCCTAGACCCCAAAACACCGTTCGTTGATTTCGAATATGTTTAATCGGTTTTATGGTTATATATATTTGACATCTCTTTATTGAGTTTATGCAATTTACATAATTGGAATTGAGTAAATAAATGTTGAATCCATATTCAAAATTTATCGGTTACTGAGATATTGGGTGCTAAATGCAGTGCAGTGTCTGATAAATGTTTTTTAATTCAGCTCAAGGGAGTCTAATTATTCAACTTTTGCGATAAACCCCCAAATTTGACATTATATTTTCCTTAAAATGGTCATTTTACAACTACAAAACAACCATTGGCTATGATTGAATGTAATTTTATTGCCATTATTTGAATTTTTATTTTGATGGATTCGACTTCATTGTTTACATGTTTGCTGACAAGAACAGCATATAATCATATTTTTATGTACAGTAAGAGAATACCATTGATTAACAATATAACACTAAGAATAATTATCGAGAAATACAAAAAGTGTATGTTACTGTTTTGTAAACTAATGTGATTCACTTGTTTATTCCCTTTAAAGCTCATGAATGATAAAATATTTATTTCTTCTAGAGTATTATTTGTAATAAATATTCAAAACAATAATTTTCCTTACATAAGTTACAAGCTCACATACAAAAAATAAATTCTTTAGAAATTATACAGAAATGAGTATATGCTTCGGAAATACAGAAATGAAAAAAATTATATAATTGAATGAGTGAGATATTAAATTTTATTCATTTCTCATAAGGCTAACATCAAGGCAACGTACTGTGTTTACCACTCTCCGTATCTCGGCAACCAATGGACGATGAGCAATGATTTAAGATACAAAATTATTTGTTTCTTCAAGCTGAATTCAACGGTGGACAAAGAAATAAAACAACTTTAATTTTTCAAAATAAAAAATCCCAAAAACTCAATTTCGAGGTTTTTCCCCTTTCTCATATGATCCGATTGGGCTTGTTTTCGAACTCTACTATATGAGTGCAGGACCCAAGGAACGGGGGTTTACCTGAGTCGTTATCACTCGGGGTTGTAAAACTGTCAAAGTCTGAGGGTTGGACTGTAGGAACGGGGGGGCGTCCAGAGAGAATGAGGGGGTGGTGAAGGGGCGGTAGATGGAGGGAAGGACAAGGGAGTGTGAGAGAATGTATTTGTACATTTCTTAGAAAGAACCATTTGCCAACACTCGGCCACATAGGATCTGCTCGAAACCTAATAGGATTTGTACGCTGTCATTGGTACACTGCAAATCTTGGTACGAAAACCATTTTTTTCTATGTCACTTATTTTCCAAAGGGAAAGAAGGGGCAATCTTAATGTATAGTGTTACGTACGGATACTAAGGCCTATACACTAAAATAAATTATGGACTTTTATACAAAATAAACCTAATGCAGAAGAATAATTGGAAATGATTTGATTAAGGGTCAGTTCTAGATGTACTATACCAAAATTATTATTTTCATAAATATGAAGACGAATACAAAATTACTAAATGGCAGCAATGGCGCCGGAATACTCAGTGTTCTTAATCACATATACAAAATTACTAAATGGCAGCAATGGCGTAGGAATACTCAGTGTGCTTTATCACGTATACAACTAATTTATAAGTAAAAAAGTCGTTTTTTACATTCCTTGGTTTGTATAGCAATCTTTATTAGGCTGTTAAGGAAGATGTATTTTTAAAGAAAATTAATGATTATCAAACTTTACATAACAGTCGTTTATTGGAAAGTAGACTTTATAAGTTTTTTACGTTTTTTATAATGTGTTTTTTTAGTATACTTTAGGCTCAAACACAAACTTTGCAAGTTCTGAATAACCCATAAACAACATTTAATTGGCAAAAAAATATCGACTCAAACACTGATATCTTAAAAACTGGATTTGTATTTGCAATGTTAAGAAGAGATATTAAACACTGATAACTTAAATACATAAAATTGTTTATTTATGACTCAAAAAAATACCTCAGCACCTTAATTTACTACAGCGGTAAAGTTAACAAGAGCTTCTGGTAAGATTTCCTGTTTTAGGGCGACCACAAATAAATGTTACCTGTTCCAAATTAAGAATTAGTTAGGCTTATGAACTTAGAAAACATGTTTGTTATTGAGGAATTACGGACGAAAGAAAGCAATAGTCTGAAGAATATATTTTATTTTCTATATACACTTTACAAAAAATGTTTAGATCATAAGATTTTATTTACTAAACAATATAATATAGGAATAAAAATTCAAAATTGTCAAAAATACAAAAAAATACAGATACACATTTAAATGTAACTATATAATTGAAATTTTATAAAAGAATATAATAAACAAACTCTAAAATAAATATAAAGTAAAGGCTCGAAAAACACCTTTTACAAGCCCTAACAAACTAAAATACCCTCGTTGCAGCAGACCCGCATACTCAGCGAATTTCAAATGCAAAACATCATATTTCAATCCAACATAGCGATATTTGACATGTTTTTGTAAGCTCCATAAGAATAACATGGGGAATGAGTATGCAGGTTTGCAGCTACAGATATACTAAAACTGGGTGGTATTAATTAAATATTTAGTATATCTGAACTAAAAGAAGCCATTTAGCAAGTTTTATCAAGATATGTTGAGAAATAAGCGAGGTATAGAATTTTATTTATTTCCCATAAGGTTAACATTGGGACAACGCACTGTGTTTACCATTTTCAACATCTCGGTAACCAATGGACATAGAGCAGTGATTCAAAATACTAAATTGTTTGTTTTTTCGAGCTCAATTCAATGGTGCTAACAAAAATTGGATTATTTTTACTTTTCTATGTGAAAACCCCAAAAAACCCATTTTTGGGGGGGTTTATCCCCCTTTACCCAAGCATGGTTTACTCGCAAAAATGGTCCGATCGGGCTGGTTTTCGAACTCATCCGAATAATTACTACTTTACACGCCTGTGCCAAATTTCATTCCGATCGGACCATTTTTGCGAGCGCTATCGTGCTTACAGACACACACACACACACACACATATATATATATATATATATGTATATATATATCTTCAAATTTTAACGAATGGTTTTTTTGGTATCTGGGGGCACCAAAATGAAGAGTTATGATGGTCCCGCGCTTAAGCCTTACCATGAGACCTACGGTAATAGCTTCTTCCCTATAGGGGAAATTCGCTAAAAACATATAAACATTGAAATATACGTAATTGCAATTATATAAGAAAATAACAAAAAATAAACTCTGAAATAAGTAAAAATAAAGACTCGAAAAAAATAAACCCATTACAAGCCCTGACAAAAATACAGATAAACATAAACTCAGAAATAAACAGAACGGAAGACTCGAAAAATAAAAAATAAACCCATTACAAGCCCTGACTTAAAACAAATACAGATAAACATTAAAATGTACATTAAAAAAATAAAACTTCATTTGTTATATATTTATATACACAAATAAAAATGAAAATAAATTAATAGAAATTATTCGTTCGTTGATCAAACTACTATTAAAAGTACCAATGAATCCAGATGACTTGAACCAAGAAAAAAGAACCATAATGAATATTGCAACAGCAAATGGATATTATATAAATATGTATATTATCACAAATAAGGAAGGTATAGAATTTTTTCTCAATAAGGATAACATGGGGAAAATCAAAACGCCATCAACGCTCCACAAGCGCAGGTGCTATTTAATTGTAGTATGGATGTTTGCTGCCAAAACTATTTAAATATTGGGGATTTTAGAGCCATATACTTTAAGTTCCATCAATATGAAGCCACAAACCAAGTTTTAGCGAATTTCCCCTATTGGGAAGAAGCTATTACCGTAGGTCTCATGGCAAGACCTAAGCCCGAGACCATATGATAACTTTTCGTTTTGGGGTCACCAGAAGCAAAAAACACCATTCGTTCGAATATATATATATATATATATATATATATATATATATATATATATATGTCTGTGAGCACGATAGCGGCCGTAAATATGGTCCAATCTTAATGAAATTTGGTACAGACATGTAAAGTGGCAATCCCCTCGGACGAGTTCGTAAGCCAGCCCAGTTGGACCATCGGAAGAAGGGGGGGGGGGGGGGTAAAGGAGGATAAACCCCCCAAAAATGGTTTTTTTTAGTTTTTTTACATAGACAAATCAAATTAATCAAATTTGTGTTGGCACCATTAAATTCAGCTAAAAAAAACAAACAATTAACTATTTTGAATCATTGCTCTATGTCCATTGTTTACCGAGATATTCAAAGTGGTAAACACAGTACGTTGTCACAATGTTAACCTTATGGGGGATAAGTAAAATTCTACATGTCGCTTATTTCTCAACATATCTTAATACAACTTGGTTAGTGGCTTCATCTACATGAGATCTAATGTATTTTAGTCTAAAATCCCCGAAATTTAAATTTTTGTGGCAGCAAACCTGCATAATCATTCCCCATGTTGTCCTTTATGGGAAATAAAAAATTTCTGTTTCTTCCTTGTTTTTTAACATTCCTTGATGGAACTTTGTTTATGGCTTCTTCTAGTTAAGATCTACTAAGTAATAAATAAAAAACCAACCATTCTAACGTACCTGTAGCAGCAAACCTGTATACTCATTCCCCATGTTATTCTTATGGAGATTACAAAAAATGTCAAATTTCGCTATGTTGGATTGAATTATGTTCTTTTGCATTTGAAATTCGCTGAGTATGGAGGTATTCTGCAACGGGGGTATTATCACGATATGCTGAAGAATAACAAGCAAGATCTAGAATTTTACTTATTTCCCATAAGATTGACATTGGGACAGTGTACTGTCTTTACCACTTTTAATATCTCGGAATCCTATGGAAAAAACAATAATTCAAAATACTAATTGTTTGCTTTTCCGAGCAGAATTCAAAGATGCAAACAAATATTGGGTTGTTTTTATTTTTCTATGTTAAAAAACTGAAAACCCCCATTTTGAGGGGTTTATCACCCTTTACCTCCCCCCCCCCTCCGTCGTTCGATCGGGCTGGTTTACAAATTCGTCAGAGTAATTACCACTTTAAACGTCCGTACCAAATTTAACTAGGCCTAAGTCTGGGCCATTTTGCAGCCGCTATCGTGTTAACACACACACTCACATATTCAGAACGAATGGTGTTTTGCTTCTCGGGGCCCCAAAACGAAAATTTATCATAGTCTCGGGCTTGGGACTTACCATGAGTACTACACTAACAGCTTCTTTCCCCTAGGTGAAATACGCTAAACTAGTAATCGTAATCAAGTTTTAATTTAATACTAGATAACACGTAGCTCGAAATCGAGCAAAAATCATACAGTAAAAGAATGAAGAATAATCAGCCTACTTATATACTTTAAAGTTTAATCAAAGGGCTAAATTCATTAACAAAATTATAGTTTAACCACTGAAACTTTTCAAGTTTTATCTACCGCAGGAGTTAACGGTGAACGTGAACGATTGGGAACACCTTCATTTCCCCATGTCCTCTTTTTTCTGAAATGTATATTCTAACACCGGAAAAAGATAAAACTCTGCTTACAGCAACATGTAGCTGACCGAGAGCAAACACTGGCACGTAATGTTTAGTGGTTTCCGCTGGACCTTATTGATAATTATCGCCAAAACAGAGATTACAGGAAACGCCTGTCTTTATAGGAAACCTTTCCTTTGACGCATTATCTCTACCAGTCTTTTCATTCTTGAAGTGCAACCCACCGAAATGAAAAAAAAATCAGTTCATTGGTCTGAGGTTGGAAGGAGCATCAAATGTTACATCGGGAGGGTGATGCCAGCGGTTGCGTTCGTGTTCTTTCCGACTCCTCCGACCAGTCAATGTTCGTCTTCTTCTTATCGGTGGCATTATAAATGCACCAAATCCAAAAATAGATTTTCTCAGGTTAATATAACTTCGAAAAACACTATGAGATATCGTAAACTACATTGTAAAACTGGTAACTGCAATGTTTAAAGAGCTTTAAAAACTTCATAACATAAGCTAAATTATATAATAAATCGTTTAAAAAAGAAAACTGTTGAAAACAAAGGCAAACAGCTGTAAATATAAAACTGCCAAGGTGACACTATGTCGCCTTGAAACTGCTCTTTTCGAAAAATTAATTATAATTGCTGCAGTCTGTGGTTTATTTCAGAGCTTGGCCATATGTTCCGTTTGTAAACAAAGTAAACTGAGCTTGCTTCAATGTCCATGACTAGCGCCACTGTTCCGAAACTTCAGCCCTTTACTGTTCTTTAGTGACGCCTTTTTTAAAATTCTGAGACTTATTGGCAAATCTACATAAAAATCCCTTTCATTTGACACCTCAAACGTTAAAATTCGTCAAGCCGTTACTGCGGTTGGACTGTGAAAAGAAAACCGCTTGCGTATTAATATATAGATTCAGACTTTGTATACTTATTGTATTAGTTAAAATACTACTAGGCATGATGCAGTACATTACGCGTTTAAGATAGACCTATTGGTATTTTTTAACACTGGTTATATTTACACAGGAGCATCTACAGTAACACATAAAAAATCATGAAAAATAAAAAAAAATGTTCTGACAAACCAGATAGTAACAATTAATTATGTTTATAGATGAAAAAAGGTTTGTTATCCTGTAAACAATTCTTATATTTTGAGGTACTAATATAACATAGCTAATTATTTGACAAGTTAGTAAGATTTCCTTTGAACGTAGAAATAAGTGATATCCGGATCGTTTCACTAGAATTTTAACAGGAAATTGTTGCTCATAATATCTCCTTTTAAAACTATGGCCCTTCCTGCTTACAGTTTCATATCTACTATTCATACCACTTGACACTTTCTGTACCATTCTTATCCGCTCAAACAAGGGCGATTTGGGGTGGTTCAATGGAACTCAGCTAGCTAATCCGGTCAGCATTCCAGCGTCTTCTCACGTACCCCAGCGCCCCTCCCCCTTCCTCTCTCGGTGAGTCACCTCTCCCTGGGTTGTTCCAGCCCTCGTGCCCACCGTCCAGGCCAGAGGTTCTGTAAGATTTATGACCCTCTGGTACAAAAAATAAGGGTACCTCTCGTTCCTTGAGTCCGTCTCCCCTACTATATATATACCGGGTGTCCCATAATAGTCCCCCCCTAACTTTTTCCTACATTTTTTCAAATATCAATTCCACACCACCACAAACATTATTGGGTAGTTGGTACTTCATTTTGAGGGGGTCCCCAATTTTGGCCGCCGATTTACACTTAACTTTCAACAATGTAGATTTTTTGGCCGCCATCTTGGATCCGCCATTTTGAAATGAGGTAAGTTATTTTAAATATGAAGTTGGCATTGTGACCCTTCATTTCAAACTAGTTTTTTACGCCGAATTCAATGCCGCAACCCGTTTTTAATTATAGTGTTTATTTTTCAAGATATTGACATGTTTCTAATAAAATCTCAAAAAATATGAATTTTTCAAAGTCAAAGTTTTATAGCTAAAACGGGTTGCGACATTGAATTCGGCGTAAAAACTAGTTTGAAATGATGGGTCACAATACCAACTTCATATTCGAAATAAATATTCTTTATTGCCGTAAAAACATATATATAACTTACCTCATTTCAAAATGGCGAATCCAAGATGGCGGCCAAAAAATTTACATTGGTGAAAGTTAAGTGTAAATCGCTCATCAATGACTGGTGGTGGTTATTCGTCACTATCTAGCATTATTTTGTGGTTATGGGCCTATTTTATCAATTTGTAATGTTTAAATTGGTTGAAATTAAATTAATTAAAAGTACCCGTATCTTGAGAACCAATTGAGATATTAATCAATGTATTACGGCATTGTAGTCAGTGAAAAAATGTATTTTGTAATGATGGGTCACAACACCACTTTTAGATTTGAAAAAAATATTTTGGATCCAATATGGCGGATCCAAGATGGCAACCAAAATTGGATACACTCTCAAAATGAGGTATTAACTACCAAATAATGTTCGATGGTGGTGTGGAATTGATATTTGAAAAAAACTAAGAAAACGTTAGGGGGGACTATTATGGGACACCCGGTATGTAATATTAGATATATGTTAGATTTATTTTTTTATTAATTTGTATTGATAATAGCTTTTTCCCAAAGGGGGGAATCCGCAAGAAAATAGTAACACCGAAAAGCCAAGAAAATATAAGGATTTTTCAACCAAATATTCGAGGACTATTACTTTTTACTTGACTGTCTTCAATCATTGAAAACTCTTCGATTGCTCTGTATCTCCTTATATTTTTAAAACTTACCTTACATCATAAATTTAATTTCGTAAGGCGATTCTTTGCGTCAAAATTGTGGGCGTCTGGAAAGCCGTAGAAAGATGGTATAGGGCTCAAATTAAAGGTCTCTATTCCTAGATGGTGGGAAAAATATTGAAATTGCTTGAAATTAGTTAGAAAACGAGAAATAACGTAAAATATCTGCCATTTAAAAAGCATTGGGATCTAAAAACGTCTGCTTTGTTTACATAAATCATGTGATGCTGATGCTTGATTCAAAGCCATATGCTAGATGTTGACATATGGTTTTTTTTCAATAGGCAGCTAACTATGCACGTTCAATGTACAATAACAAATACATGTTTTAAATTTAATATATTCCGATTTTATAATTTTGAATTTGATCATATTAATAATTTAAAATTGTTAAGAGTTAAGTAAGTTTGTTTCGTTTACGTTATGACGATGCCGATTTAATGCTAAATGATCTAACTTATATCTATCTGGGAAATTTTTGCGCCGAAATTGAGGGTATTCGGCAAGTCGCAGAATGATGAGAGAGGTCTCAAATTGAAGGTATTGATCCCAGAGACTCGGAAAAATACTGAAATTGCTTGAATTTTACCAGAAAATGAGAAATAACGTAAAATATCTGCCATTTCAAAAAGCTTCGGGATCTGAAATCATCTGCTTTGTTCACATTAAAACATTTGTTGCTTATACTTGATTTAAAACAACGTACAATATATGTTTATATAAGGTTTATTTAAAATTCAGCTATAATTTAAATTCGACCAGTAAAAGTATATTTAATCTTGAATCTACCAAGACAAAGCAGTATTTATTCACGGGCAACCATAAAAACGTATTGAGCGTAGGGTAAAAGTGTCAATATTAACTATTTACCTAGCTCGTGGTCTAGAAACCTAACTCCCGTATGAAGTGGAGCCAGAGGCTCCAACGTGGAGCTTGGAGTAACGGGAGACCTTTTCTGATTTCATCCTTACCTTTTGCCTATTAGGTAAAAATGTAGCCTCAATCGGAGGTTTCCATAAAAAGTACCCTTTTAATATCCGATGTTCTGTTGAACCAAGTGGAAACACGACATTTGTTTAAATGTTTTGTGTTACATATGTCACACAACTTTCCTTGGGAAATAAGTAAAGCGCTGCAATCTGTGGTTAACCTTAAAAACTTTTTCAAACCATGTCCATATGTTTAATTGCAAACAAAGTGAACTGAGTTTGTTTTGAGATCGACGTTTAGCGCCATTGTCCCACAAAATTCTGCCCCTTATTATACTGAAGTAACGCCCTTTCTTAATTCTGATACGTGAGTAGATGTGGTTGGATTGGTATAGACCAGCTGACATAGGCAAAATGGTAAAATAGTGTCGTAATTGTGACGTATGGGTGACGTGTTTTTGACGTATTGGTGACGTATTTGATGACGGATGTGTTACGTAGTGATGATGTCACTGAGGCGATGACGTGTAGGTTTAAAGGGTTGGGTTTTGAAGTGACGATGTCGGGGTGGACGTCGCGACGGCGCCGTCGAGAGGCCGGTGCGACGGGGGACGACCGCGTTGCGGTGTCGGGCGGTTACCCTATCGTCGGTGTCAAAACTACCGGTGGGAGAACTTGGACTTAGAAAATAAATTAGGGTTTTACCGAACTGCTGTGAAATGTGGGTCAAGGCCACTCAGAGGTGTTTTTAAAAAAAAATTTATTTTTCAAAACTACAATACAGAATTTTAAGTTATAACTAATTAATTTACAAATTTGGAAAACACGACACTCAGCACAGTGAGTTGAAAGTTGGATTATTCTGTTTGGTCTGGTCCGGTATTTTGCGGCTCATCATTAGGCGGGTACACGGGATCCGAAGTCCCGTTGTCGGTGCCTGTTGGTTCTTCCGGTGGAACGTTTTCGGTTGTTGACACTTCAACTTCAATCGTAGGTGACGCTGTGGGTTCCGGAGACCATTCGTGGGCGTGTTGAGAACAAGACGACGATGAAGAATCTACCCATCCGCAGAGATTGCTGTCGAACTCCACGGTGACCTTCAGTTGTATCGGTGGATGGTCCGCTATTAAGTGTAGAAGTGTCTCATGTAGAATTCCTAGATCGATCTCGTCACTAATGACCAGTTGGAACTGCATGGCGCTTGGCGGTGCGGGGTCTTGGGGATCGCTGATGTCGACAGGTCCGCTGTCGAGGGAAGAATGGCGTCTGGCGACGTGCACTCCGCGTATTTATGCATGGAGGGGTGTGGGTGGGTGGGGGGGGGGGTACGTGTTCTCCAAACACTGTTTCAAGGTCACCGTAGGGGGTTTTTAAAAAAAAAACTGTGTAATTTAATATCGCTAAAGCAAAATGATACATAAAAAAAACTAAACCTATGGAAATAAACATGAGTACGAAATAACTAAACTACAATTATTTATTTACATAAAGAGTAAACATGAGTAAAACTAAGATGAACTATTTACATGGAGAGTGATCTCGGTAGAGTTGTTCGCTGAAGGGCCGTGTGAGACTAAGTAGAATGAACCTGGCTTAATAGCGTCTAAGTCCTCGTTCATAAGCACACTGACAAATCGTTTCGGAAGGTAGACTTGGAACTTTGGTGAATCGCCTTCTTTGTACGGTGAATCGCCAAGAACAGCGAGGACCGCTTCGCCAACTGATGTGTCCATTTTCCTCATCGCGTGAACTGCGTAGTGTTTCTTCTCTTGTAGTTCGCTGCATTTTTTTATAGTTATGAGGTCGGATTTTGAATGTTGGTTGAACTTATCGGCTAGGGATTGCAATTTTTCCATCGATGTCATGGTGAGATGTTAGATGTTTCCCGTGTCGCGATCTGGGTACGAATGATTATACCACAAGTCTTGTTTCGTATATATGTGGTATTTCCCCCTCCACTAGTTACTGGACATCAACGCACCGACCTTGTACGCACGAGATAATGCACAATTAGTGTTCTTATGATGAGGATTTTTCACTCCGATGCATAGACCGTTTAAATTCGTTGCAAAGTCTTTGTCTAGTGTAACATTTGTTACGTTACACTTACAGTATTTTTCTATCCATTTGGTTTTTTCACTTCCGGTAGTGTAAATTTCGTCGTACTGTCGACAGTAGTGACGCATTATATTGTGGAGCTCCTTGTACTGTGTAAAACCTTCATCCCATTCGATGTGGTTGAGATGTGTTGTTATCCAAATGTTGGTTCTTGCACTCTTACTGTTCAAAAGTCTAAAAGGGTAAGGCGGTTTAAATAGAAAATAATTTACAACATTAGTTGATATATCGAAAAATGCAAGCTCTTTATTAACAAACTGGTTTCGATTGTTCCTAAATGCTTGAAATTCTACAGCACATCTTTTGGGAGGTGGTGTAATTTCATCATAAAATGTAACCGTCCTGTCCATTTTTCTGAGCAACTTGATGACACTGACACAAATATGGAAGTGTAATATGTTTTATCCACTGTCTTATTTAAGAGGACCAATCGTTTCTATTTTTACAATGTTTTAATTTACATTCACAGAGCGGCTTAGGAAAACAAGTGGAACAAGGATACGATAAATCTTCATAATGAAACTTGGAACACGTTTCTTCACAGCAAGTCCAAAAATGTGGAGTCTTGTAGATTTTTAGAGTGACAGGCTTTGGTGTTTCAGCTTTAAACGATTCGCAAAGACATCTGCAAAAACCAAAATTCTCACAACGCCTACACGCCATCCCATCTATTTGACATATGGGCCGAGTAAAACATTTACTTTCACAACAGTATCTGATCATACTTTTTTGAGAGTTTTTCTCCATGATCACTGAGTAAAGACTGACAACGTTTTCGACTTGCACCATATTTATTACAGGAGAGAAGAATAATAATTTTCGTGCCTTGTTTATTTTTCAAGGTCATGCAAAAGGCGTTTTAAAAAAGCGGGCATTTCAGTACTTTACCACTTACAAAGTGTTATTTTCATCGGCCTCATTTTTGCTCTCGTCTTCATGATCGTTCGTAGCAGGTTCTTCTTTCTTGTCTTCAGGACCGTTAGTCGTAGAGTCTTCCCGTTTGACGATTTCGCTTTTGAGCTGATTGCGCAAAATTTCTGTGTTTCTGTAAAACGACACTTCTTGAGGCAAGCGGTTATATACAGAGCTATCCAACGGCCCGTAGAGCAATGGGACTTTAGGGTTTCTGATCATACAACTATCGAGATAGTCAAAGATAATCGAACTGTATGACGTGAGCTGTTGTAAGTATCTGATTATTACAGGTGTCAGATTGGAGAGGATACAAAATTCCTCATAAGTCAAAAGTATCTTTTTGTTGTGTCTGGACAAGTCCCTGAATCTCACATATTGGGTTCCTCTGAGTCGGATATTGTCGATTTCCAAGTCTGATTCGTCAAACCCCATCGCTGTTTTTCTCCCAGTCAAATTGTTGAAAAGATATGCTTCAATAATGGAGATATATTTGGTAAATCTGTCCCACATTTCAACGGTAAGCACTATAGATGTTTTTCCACTTTGGTTAAGAAGAACCGCGGGTTTAAAATTCAACGATTTAAATACTCCAGCCGTGATAGTCTTATCCATGTTTTCGTTCAACGGGTACATAGCTCGTAGAAATATACCCGTTGTTAACATTAATTTATCTTCATCTTCAAATCTCTTCCTTTTTGTTGGAGGATTATTTTCATTGAACTTTATAAACTCTAGAAGTTCCTCTTTGACTTCTTTTGAAGATCTTGTATCATCGTTTACGTTGAGTTCCTCGGTAGACTTGTTTTCCAAAACTGTCGTTGTAGAATGAGCTCTGGTGTCTGTATTATCAACATTTTCATTCGAACTTGCGTCTGCTACAATTTTTCTAGGATCACGACTCATCGGATTTCCATTTGATGTTGTGGCCGGCTCCAAGTTTTTGTCGGTTAAGATTTCCTTTGCACTATCTAACGATGTATTATCCATTGTTTTAGATACGATGTTACCACTCTGCTGACAGAAGATAAACTAATGTACCGACGATTGACTTCGCTTTTATGAGCTCGGTGTTGATGGTGGGGGGGAAAATAGTGAAATCTATAACATTCTCCTTACAACTCCTGTCAAGGGGGTATACGTTATGATTGTATCATGAAGTATCAAGCAATATGCTGTTGTCTGTTCAGGAATGTTTTCTTCCGACTCAAATTCTATCCGAACATCAACTGTAGACGTTTTAACAGATTCGTTTTGTTTTGAACAGTCTATTACTACAATAGGTGCAATGTCCTTAAACATTTTGGGGTTCAGAAGAGGCGAATTCGTTCTTCCATAATATGACGATTGGAATCTGGCGTACATATCATACAAAATTCCAAATCTATCCTTTGAAAACATAACATTCAAGTTGTCGTAAGGAAAGAATTGTGAATTTAGGAACAACTTGACGTTTGTTAGTTTACAATGGTCAAAACTACCTGCGTTAGCTGTGATATTCGACTTTTTGTTGGTCTGTAACGCAAAGATCACATATCTAGGTTTTTCTAATTGGCTTGATGTCTTTACAGCCCAGGTCTGACGCTGTGTTGTCGGTAGTATTGGCCATTCATGCATTTCCCAGTTTCTAAACGGGACAACTATATCTCTGTCAGAATTGAGCATCTGCAATAGTCCTACTCTCCGTTCGTCAGCCAATCGTACATGCGGCACTCTCCAAACAACTTTATCTAGAGTTAGCTTCCAATCAAGTGTTGTTGCTGACGTTCCAGAGTCAGCTACTATCACATCCGTATCGCAGGATGATCGCAATAAAACCAATTCTTGCTTAACATTAATTATTATCCTTTTGTAGTCCTCAGCAAATCCTAATAAAAGTTTTAAAGGAACGCAAAAATCGAAATAACCATTTGTATTTGGTGTGAATTTCGTTTCACTTGGCAATACCCATCCACTTGTTATCAAAGAGTTTGATTCAATTGGTGACAGTGAAACCAATCCTTTTATTGTACTGCTAACTCCAACTTTCTTTGTGGAGTCAACAACGATCCCTGATAATTCGTATCGAATTTCTTCAAATAAAAAAGACATGGGATTGTTAGTGAAAGGCACTTTTGATCCAGCGTCCCCATTTGTCGTTGTTACTCTTCCTTCAATATAAATATAGCTTTCGCAAGGCAATGTATAAGCATCTTGATGTTGTATTGGAATTCGTATCTCATCATTGTTTCCCAATTTCGATGAAGCGTAAGGGTTGTGTGTGTGATACTCCTTCTCCCATAACGTTTCGTCGAAAACTGGACCATTTTTTATGTCCAGTATGTCCATATTTGTTAACTGTAAATCCGAGTCTTTCCAAAAATTGCACGTTCTCTCTACTTAGTCCCTCCTCGTTCCGAGTGGTACTGACCTTCTCTGAAGTTTCTTTGGTATTATATACGAAATTAAGACCCATCGTTACCTATCAACACTTGCCTAATATGTAGGCGTATAGTTATTACTTCTCCTCTAAAATCTACTTCGTCTCCGTCTTGATCTCGTACGTCCAGCACGATGTCCGATATGTGACTGGTGTTTAATGGGAGATAAATTAGGTTATGTGGTTTTTCAACTATCTTAAATCCTGGCGGTACAGTTGGGTAAAACAAATGTAATATATGCTGATTTGACCCATCCTTATAAGCACCTTGAACTATGTTGCAGGTAATATTGATTACGTTAACTTTAACAATATTTACAGTTTTTGGACTTGTGTGATAAACGTTTGGTTCAAGTATTGATGAAAAGGGCGGAAATCCTAACAAGGAACCGATCGAAGCCGGTTGAGTAAAGTCGATGAAATATTTGCACTTAATTTCACTTCTTAAGTTGTTGTTATTAGCTCGCAGTTCAATAACATCATTTCCCAGACGGTTCTGGAATTCTTTGTTAATATCTGTAATTTCATATGAACCGGTTGTAATCTCAACAACCTCAGTCTCTCCATACGATTCTTGACTATTTTTATTACGAATGTAGTGAAGCTTATTGTTAACTCCTTCTATTATGTTTGGAATTGAATTATATGTAGAAAAATCCAACAGTGCAACTTCCCACTGTCTGTTAGGTGTCAGTTGCAATGGTGGGAAAAGGGTGCTCCGTAAAGTTGACGAACAACCATTAATGGTTACTGTACAAGACGCCATCATGAAGTTGACTAACGCTAGTAGCTAGAAACTCCAAACATAAATGTCCACAAACCGACGAGTCTCTACTTTGCTTTTGATCATAGTTGTAAAAGATTTTAGATCCTTCACCGAAATATTGCTTTAGCTCTATTGGAGGGGGAAGATTTCCAAAACTGTCAAAATAATAAACAGAATCCATGATTTTTTTGTAACAGACCCAATGTGTACCAACACCGTTGGCATCATCAAGATTTACAATTGCAGTTTCGTTTTTCCAAATATTCTTTGGCAAGTCATTGCGCATAAACACCCCCCTAAAAAATGGAATTTTTAGGCAAAATGCGTATCTTTCCAAATCCGTGTTGCTCAATGCTTTATTTGGTACTATTAACTTATGTTTCTCACTCAGTATACACGGTAAGGTTTTAAATACAAGCCTCTTCCGTTTACCTTTTTTTTAGAGCATTTACAGGATCTTTTTCTCTTTCGCTTGCCATGGGAATTAGTATTTCTAGCTCTCTTGCCTCCTCCAGAAACTTTTCTTTTGCGTACATTTCGTTTTCTCCTTCTCGATCCACCTCCCACTGCAGTCTTTGCTTTCATGGCTGCTGTTACCGCTAGAGCGGCTGCTCGTTCACCAAGACTAGCGTCACTAGACTTAACTCTTTGCCAAGCTCTCTCGGCCAAAGCCCTGTCAGCAATCGCTCTTCTTTCGGTATCGGTGTAATTTGAATATGCTATATCGTGTTCCTTGCAGGCCTCGTCCAATTTATTAATACCAGGGTCCCCACGAGCCAAACGCTGACGTAATTTGGTCCCTGGTCCACAATACTGATATCCACCCGGGATATGAAGTTCTATTGGCAAGGCGTCGATAGCTGTGTTCACAAGATTTCCTGTTGGTAAAGTGTCAATGGCTTTTTTGAAAATAGAAACTGCAGAACTAGTGAGTCCTCCTCCTCTTCTCATGGGAGTTGAACAACAAATGAATCCATTGTCGTTCCTCATTGTATTTTATACAATGAGATTAACGTGAGGCTTTTCATGTGAATGCGGAAGAGGTAATGCGTCATTTTTCTCATTTGTAACATTATATGCATAGTATATATTGTTCGAGTTTTCTTTGTCACTTTTAGCAACGGAACTAATGGTAAGTGGAACTGTAGATGACAATTTTTCAAGTTTATCGTATAGGTCTTGTTTTAGTTTGTTTATTTCTCGAGAAAGAAGTGCAAAATTTACAGCGTCCGTGTCATTTACAGCAGTAGCTACGTTTTTTATTAATTTGTTTTTAGCATCAAACATTCCATCGTCACTGTCACAATGTAAGGAAATTGTACGGATAGTTTTCAGGTTTACGGCTTCTTCACTATCAATAGCATCTGCTAAATTACAAATACGTTTCCTTTTCAGGTCATAATGACCGTCCTGCGTTAAATAGAATCCTTCACCAGGAGGACCTCTTAAAACTTCACGAGCAACAGACGACTCGTGGCGACCGAACTTATCCACACTCATTTTAAGACTGAGTGTTTACACTATAAACCCCCTACTTTTCAACTCCTCTGTTAATGCTACCATTTCACTATCTAATCCATTGTGTCCAGCCTGAATTGATTCATACAACAACCGCATTCTATCAACCAGTTTGTTCACATCGTTATAATAAATTATTTTAGTCTCGTACATTGATTTCATCGTCATCCCCTTACCTTTAACGGAACGACTTTTACTTCTATATTTAGAAAACAGCTTTGCGATTATGTTTCTGTACTTTTCAGATCTGTTCCTGTGTATAGGGGTGGAAGGAGAGTACGCCTTCCTATGAGAATTCGTTAGTATACAAATTTTTTTGAAGTTATTTAAATCATTTCTCGAGTACTTTGTAGGAATAGGTTTGAATATCAACTCGAACAATCCAGCCGTACCTTTAAATGTTTGGCCTTTTATAATTATATTATCTTTATCATCGACAGATAAGTTACTATCACCTATCCTGAGTCCATCGTTTTCTAGACGTGCACCGTACACGTGGTATTTTGCACTTTTACGACCACTGTGTAACATTTTTAATATATATTTTCTTGACAATGGTCCTTTATTCCCGATTTCCTGACTCAAAATACTGATGTTTGTTGGTGATTCAGTTTGATCTTCAGAATGCTCATGATGTCCCTCTTCTGTTAAGTTCCCTTCTTTTTCCTCTTCCTCTTACTCTTCCTCCTCCTCCCCCTCCTCCTCCTCCTCCTCCTCCTCTATAATGTCACTTGATTTACTATACGATTCTGTATCATTAGCAGAACTTTCCGTTTCGGTTGTCTTAAGTTCTTTTTTAGGTGATATTTCATCTGTCAATAGAGATGGTTTTTTTAACGTATCATTCAATTTGTTAAGAGGGTCGACAATCGGTTTAAATGTTTCTTCTAAAAACCGGTTTCTTTCCTTAAGCCCTACTTTTAATGCTTGATGTTTCTTTCGTATTGAGTCACTTAGCGCTTTTATTTCACTTAGCAACTCCTTTCGACCCGTCATGATTGTTGTCCTCTTTACTCCACGACTTCGAAAGACATACTAAAGATTAAAATATACTTGTATACTTTTAATGTGCAATTACAAAGTGATCGAATCCAATCCTGAAGCGACCTTTATCCATTGGTCTTTCTTTGTCGATAACAATAAACCCGTATTTTTCTTTCCAAGCTTTTCCACAAATTTCACGAAATTTCTCAAAACTCATGTCAGCTCCAACGTGATCATTGTACACATGTTTAAGATTTTTCTCATCCTGCTTGAAAGCAATTAAAAAGTTTACATTGTCTCTGATTAACTGTTTTGGTATCTTGCTGTACGTTTGTCCAATGTAAATGGAATCGATTTGATTATGCCTACCCATTGAAAAATACGATCTTATTTTTTCGTGGTTCTCACTTGATACATCGTCGAAAATAAAAATTGAGTGCGGCTTAGCTTCATTTGGTTCCATAATCTCACTGCTAGCATCAAACTTGTAAAATGAAACGTCTGGCACATCATCTAAAATCCTTTGTAATAATAGGTATTTTGGTTGATTTAAAGACTTCGAAAATATATATATACTATCGAAGCTTAGTCCGTTTTGTTTAGTTATCAAATTAAAAACTACATTAGTCTTTCCACAGTTTGATGGTCCGCTGATAATACACCTAACCGAGTCTGGAAACAAAGTTCCGTGCTTACTTACGGTGTTATAAAAGCTATCTGGAGTCAAATGATCTATGTTGTTAATATCAAGTTTTTCATTTTGCTTTATAACCTCCATTTCACAATGAAACTTGTAATTGCTCGATCTAGTGTTACTTTCCTACTGACTACATAATATTAAAGCAAGTCCTTTTTGTTTATCCACGAATCCTCCGATTTATTAAATCCTAACCAACGGACCAAAATTCGATCTCCTTTCCTTTTTAAGATCTTTTCCACTAAATAAACATTTCCTGATCTTGATTTCAACATTTCATGACCGTAAATTCCTCCCTGTAAAATTTCACCTTTACTATCTTTAAGTATATACGTTTCAGGGATAGTAGGTTGCAATCTGTAAACGGTAAATACTTCGTTTGTCCAATTCGGAAGATATCCTTTAGCGAACACGTGTTTATATTTGCTCAATCTTACTTTATCCCCTATAGCAAATTTGGGAGGTTTTCTTTTGTCAACGGCTGGTTTGGTTTTATTTTTAATGCGCTTTATCAAGTCAGACTCGTGTTTTTTCTTTACTTCAATAGGTTTCATCCCGATTGTACGGTGTTTTCTTTCATTGTAGTCATTTATCAGCATGGGGAGGATATCATACCATACGTACGATCCTCGTTCTGAAAACTTCTTGTACATTGCAGTTTTTAAAGTGCGATTGAAGCGTTCTACAATAGCAGCCTTTTTTTCACTAAAGGTCGAGTAATGGTTTATTTTATATTTTTTCATTAACCGTGAAAAGTCTTTATTGAAAAACTCCTTCCCATCATCTGTTTGAAGATTCAAAATACGTCCCTTAATTTTTTTCAATACCTCCTCCATTGCATTGGTAATTGTTTGTCCTTTTTTATCTTTCAGAGGAACAGCATAAGCTACCTTCGTAAAACAATTAAGAACGGTTAAGATATATTTGAATCCTTTATTTTCTCTGCTGTGAGGTATTAATTCCACGAGATCTCCTTGGTATAGGTCGTTTATGCCTTTCAAGACTGTCTGTCGTCTAGGAAAGTTTTTTCGGGCAGGTTTGTGCAACTCTTCAATAACTAGATTTCTATTATCCATTGTACTACTCTTATTTACAACGAAAGCGTAATGACAAAATTGACAGAGGGTTGTATGATTTTAAGGCCTTTCATAGGGGCGCAAGTGAGTTTTATACGAGTGACATTTGTTGGCCTTGAGAAAGACCTTTTTTATGGTGACATTTATCAAGTAGGGCATTAAGTGGCTATCAATCAGTGTTTTTCTTCAAAATGTTCAATGAATTTCCCTCAGTGAATAATGACCGTAAGGAAGAGTGTGAATGTTATCGTGAAGGATCACTCGCTTGTCATCGTTTGCTGAGAGTGATTTTTTAGTCACTGTGATACTAAATAGATTGTGGTTGAAGCTCCGAATTGTGTTGAACGTTGCATTGTACTCAGTCCCTCTGAAGAGACAGTTGTAGTAGTGTTCGAATTTAACATTTCTTGCAAGATATAACTTCTTTACTCCTTTTGCTTTTTTGACTACTCCTCTCTCTTCGTCGTCCACTTGTCTCGACGTATCATTGATAAATAATTTTAACGCATACATTTTCGACATGAGTGCTACAACCTCTTCCAGGGGTATTCCACATGTCTCATCCTTAAACTTCCCAAGAACTTTCTTGTTGACTGACTTATCGTATGTTTTATGATCAGTCGGATAGTCGGAAAAGTCGAAATCAACCCTGTAAGGGAAGGTCCTCAGATCTTCGTATAAGTCCATAGTCTTTATCCAATAAATGATTCCGTCTGTGTCCATATAGCTGATACCAATTCGATCTCTTTTGTAAAATTTTACCATCTTGTTATAATGAAAATCATACATGTGCGTCTTTGAAATATCAAGCACGCACATACCAACGTAGAGAGGTCTATCCAACACAATATTTGTCTTATTCATGCATACAGCCACGAGAGAGTCATTTATAATAATAGATGTTTTGAAGTTTGCTTTTTTAACTAATTTCAAAAACTTCTTTTTGTCATTAACAAGTCTTAAATTCATGTGATTTCTTTTGTTCTCTAGACATTTTCCATAGACGCTGTTGTTCATAAGTTTGAAGAATTCCTTTTGAAATGTTGACGTTGCAGCTGCTCTTCTAGAGGTGTTTGAATCAATGTATTTCTTCAGCCAACAGCTCTGTGAAAATTGAAGTACCCGATTAACCTTCACAATTCTTATTCCTAAATCTATAGCTTGTTGCACGGTCCAGTAGTGAGCAATATAATTGTTCTTGTTTTCTAGGGTGGTCAAAAGTTTTTGATGCTTTCCCGTAGGAGGAATTTCTGATCTCGGTAGTAGGGGCAAATCATAATGTTCGTCGTGAAGATGTTCAGGGTATTCAAAGTCAATGTCCAAAATATACCCTACATCACCATATTTAGGAATGCTAAGAATGTCCCCTAAATTATCAGGATCTACCCAACAAAAGCCACCGTGTGGAAGTGGCTGGCACATGCTAAGACCGTACAGGTTATTTGCATCGAAGTAACCTATGTAGACTGACTCTTCGTTGGGTTTGTAATTCGGAAGATCCTTATTATTCGCTTTAACATATCGAGTAACAGCATTCGTAAGACCACCTCGGACTCCGGCTTCCACCATGAGAACCATGTCAATATCAGTCAGAAGTTGAAGTTCACATTTCGTCTCTTTCATCATGGCTTGCCATGCTAATCCTGGAGAGGTATAGTAATAAAAGCAATCTAGTCCATAAGCTGACATACACACATTTCGAAACTGTTCCATGACATCACAGAGTAAAGTGACATCCAATCGGACATAGAAATCGTTGTAGTCTCCTAATGTTGACATATTGAGCTCTCTCCAAACTCTCATGGCGTGGTCGTTATCTTCTGGGTCAATTTCCGATTCATTGAGTTTGTTGTAAAACATTTCCGGAGGCGGTAGGGAAGTTTCTTCGAATCTTTCCAGGGAATCTATATAATCGTATGGAAAAACTCCCTTTCTCAACACCAGATCCATCTTGTCATCGGGAACCAGCTTTCTTGTTTCAACAAAGTCATCCCTCTGCAGGTTCTTGGAAAGAGCGCTCAAACTAAAGGGTAGAAATCTCAAGGAATCGATGAATCGTAATTTTATATCTTTATAAGTTTTCGTGAAACTAATAAATTTTTCTGTTGTCAAGGCCAGTACGTCAATACGACCCTTTTCCTCCCCAAGTTGCGGTATAATAAAGTGCGCATCATATCCACTTAAATTATGCAACACTACAGGAACGAATTTAGGTAATTTATAGTTAATATTACAAGCGTTGCAAGCCGCTCCTCTGTAGTCTCCTGTCAAATGGTCGTGCTCGTAGACTTTAATGTTGTTATCAGTAAATTCATGTCCGCATAAGAAACAAGTGTCAGAAATTTGGTGAGATAGTTCTTGTAGATCCGTAAGGTCTTTCATTGGAACAATGACACTGTACAATGATGATACTTTTTCAGCTATACTGTAAAGGTCAGTTACGAATCTCTTTGCAGCTTCTTGCCCACGATAAAGTATAGGTTCTGTTGGAATGTTGAATTGTTCAAGATGATCATTCGAAAGGGTCGATTTAACCAGAATACAGTAGCTGTTTGGTTCATGTTTTTGGTACTTTCCGTTGTCTGGTGCGTCAGGATCTTCATTTTCCATGGGAATTAGACAAGACTCAAAGTCTGCGTAAATAACAATAGGGATCTTGTATTGGTTATGTACTTTGTTAAATTTTAATATCGATCTCTCTCTTGCAGGTAGTACAACCTTTACGGCAGAATGGTTGCCACAAAGTCTTTTGTGTTCTGACAACCATCTACGACTTCTCCTATCGTTACTTTTGAAACAGAAACATCTTTTGCAAACAGTAATTGAATTAGTTCTTTTCGTTAACTGTTTATGCACGAGTTTGTTAAAATCTTTGATGTACACATAATGCGAAACTTTATCACTGGTAATTAACAGCAAATCAGTGTGATCGGCTAACTCCTGAGGAGCAATTTTCAAGGGGTATACATTGTTACCATCATCTAGCCCGAAAACATTTACTGAAACACCTGGATTCTTTTTTTCAAATCGCTTAATATCTGCCAGAGATACAGGATAGGTCAGACCGTTGAAGTTGTATCTATTATTATAAACTTGGAATCTTGCATTTGGCCTGTTTACGTGAAGTTCATGGTCATTTATTAAGAATTTTACCAGCATTGAATATCGGAAACATTCTTTATCGTTATTTTGAACATTAATGCATGAATGAGTACTCTTTATCTTCTTGGGTAAGGGGATGTAACTACTCCCACGATCTCCGTATCCATGTTTATGCACTCGCAAATCCAAACTGTTTACGGTCGACAAGGACCATCCTGAACCACGTGCTTCGTGCTCCGTTATTTTAAGAATTATTTCCTGGATGCATTCTTCCACAACTTCAGCCAAATCAGTGATTTCAATAACATTTCGATTTCTAGAAATAAAGCCCCTGTTAGATTCCTCTCCATCGATGTTATTAAAAGTAGTATCCAAGAGCAATCCGAATTTCATAAAATGTAATCGATTACGCTCATACTGCAATCGTTCTAGAATAAGAGTCTTCACTCGTGCCAAAAATGAGTCTAAATCGAGAGTACTGTTATTCCTTACTCGATAGTGTCTTACTACGGAGCCCTCAAAAGCTTGAGCCAATAATTCAACTGTTACTTCAGGTTCATTATTGATTTGCTGGTCTGAATTTTCTTGTTGCTCTCTGGGAGGAGCATAAGCAATAACGCTGGGTCTGTTGTACTGTTGAGTTTCTTCTGTATCGTTGAGAAAATCCTCAAAATCAGGATGGGTCTCACAGTCAGATAAGTCTACTTGAGGTACGTTATGAAATAATTCACAGTGAGAGAGATAAATAGTCTCATCTGTAAATTCTTCGTTGCAAATGTGACAGTAATACATCTTGGGGTAGCAAAATTATGTTTCGATGTGATATCTATGGCTGCAGATAGGATAATGAAGATAAAATTTCACATTTCGCGGCTTTATAACAAATGCTGACATCAGCACTACCTTCCCATTGGTTATTTTGTTTGCTACATCAGCACTTTCTTTTGATTGGATGGTTTAAACATTATCTTGCATCAATTTGACAAGCAAATGACTCGCCATTTCAATGGTATCACTTGAGGAGAGATGTCTCAAGCTGTGCAAGTCTCAGAAGTATCTACCACTACCCCAACGTTTCAACAAGAACCATCCGTTCCAAATCGTATCAGTGAAGACCAGCCTATCCAGGAAAACAAAGTTTCAAGCACAATCCCATTACATTCAAGGGATGCAATAGCAGCAATGGAAAGGTTGTTAGGCGCAGACCACTTGTCTGACGATGAAGGTGATGGTTAGTTAAATGAAATACTATTGAAAAACATTCGCTTAACCGGACACAATACATTTTACTTAATTTCTTTTTAAAATTCAATATTTTACTTACTACAGTACATCAAAACGTTAATGTTTCGAGGAAACTGGGGGGGGGGGGGTTGTGCTTTTATAAAGCTGCTTTTTGTTTAACGACTCATTGTGGTGCTAACATCAGGAGAGTACAAACACTAAAACCATGGATCACCCTCCTCACCATTCGTTTGATCAGAGAGAAAGAAGACTAAGGAGAGAGAGAGAACGTCAAAGTAGACTAAGAAATGAAAGGAAAAACGGATTTGTAAAGTTGAGGTCTGTTATACCTTTGGCCTACAATATTCAATCGGAATATCAAACTCTAGTGATGGCTATCAAGTACATTAAAATCCTACAGCAACAGTTGGAGGAGTCTGAAACACTCACATCCACACCATCTTCACAACTCAGAGAATAATAAAGTACAAGTTTTACTCGATATTATTCTCGCTGTATGTTGAAATACACCAGCTACAAAAGGCCTTTTTAAAGGCCGCCAATAGATCTAATCGTATGTGACTCAGCTCGCTGCCATAAACAACTGTACTTGAGCATTGATGGTGCGTGTTATCAAACCTTTTGTATACTTTATTACAAACACAAGTTACAAGTTAATTCACCAGTAGTACAAATTATTTGCGTTGGAATTTACTCATTTTTATATCGTACTCTCATATTATATTTTCCACTTGAATTTAGGAATAATGTCTGGGTAAGTTAACAATCCACGAATTATTTTTATAGTATTTACCTATTCCATAACTAAGTTAACATTGCATAGCTGGGATTAAATACGAGTGAACAATATGGTGGCCTTTAGAAAGGCCGTTTTATAAAAGTGATTTTTTAGTTGTCTAAGTATGCTACTCCATCATCATCATCTTCATCATCACTGCTACACTCTTCAAAAAGCCGCCTCCTTACTGTTTGCTCTTCAGGGAGTGCTGGAGTAGATCTACCGGAGTGTTCATGAGAGACGTCTTCAGACTGGTCTTGAAGCTGGAAATATATAATACTATCATCATCGGTATCAGAAATATCTTCAACCAGTAGGAGTTCCAATTCGTCGGAAGATTCGTCAAAAATATCGAAAATATCTTCCGAGCTTTCAGAAACAACAGATTCGTCATCTGGAACATCTGCTGCTAATAGAAGAGTATCTGTCAAAATATCCTCTGTGCTATGCCAGTGGTGTGGCACGTCTTTAGGAGCCATGGTGCTAGGAGAGACGAGCAGCAAATAGTGAGGATCGCGTCTTTCGTATGGCTTTTTAACTCTATAATTGTGATGAGTAAGCAAAAACATGAACCAATAATATAACAGCCCCTTAGTCAGCTGATTAAAGTGCTGACGACAATAATAATAATAAGTAACTGGGCGAAGGGACTTGATAATATGTTGAAAAGGTTAGGAATGAGACATACGTTACTCCTTAGATAATGTTTTACAAATAAAACTTCTATATGGTTTTAGTAAAATAAACAACAATTACAACTAAAGTTAGTCAATATTTTAGATCGAGCAACAAGCGGAGAGTTTAATACGATTGAAAATAATGGTGGCCTTTAGAAAGGCCGTTTGTAGAGGGCTGCAGCGGCCGCCGTTTAGTCTTCGACGATGATGGAAACTGCCACCTTTCGCCGTAGATGTAAAAGCCGTCTTAGGTCGTTCATGACATTCGCCCTGAGTGTTAAGTCTTCATCCAATGGTGTAGGCGTGATGTTCAGCTTGGCCTCCACCTTTAGCGTGATGGTCTTCTCTCGGCCGTCGAATTGGATGCGACCCAGCATGTTCCTCACGGCTCGAACATCCCGTTTGTCCCACGGCTTAACCTGCATTTCCCAATAAATTGGGACATGTTGGCTAAGGGTCTTCACAGACAGCGGTTGGCGAGGAACCCTCCCGGCAGTTTGGTAGTATGTAATGGTGTACACCATCCTGGCGGCCGAGCTGCAGTGAGTGAATGAGGGTCTTGTAGGGAGTACTGCTATTTATACCATATAAACATGATTAGTAAGCAAAATAAAATGACCAATTAAATCACTCCACCTTAGTCAGCAGAAAAAAAGTGATGACAATAAGCAGTAGATACGTATATTTACTTTTGAAACTTTGGTTTTGTGAAGAAATGTCACCTCTTCGACTTAGTTTACAATTAATATAGTTCTTGTTAGCTACAAGCTGAGAGTAATAACGATTGGAAACATTGGTGGCCTTTAGAAAGGCCGTTTGTGGCTGCTTGCAGTGGCCGCCGAAGTTAGTTGGATTCATCGTCAGACTCATCCGGAGGGAATAAGCGACGAGGAACGTAGTACACTCCCCTCATGGCATCGAAAGCAAGCCCATCACAATTGCTGGTACTTGGAGTCTCTTGGTCGAAGGAGCAGGAATTCTTGATGTCTTCGAAACAGAGTAGTTGTTGATATATACTCATTGTTTCAGAGTCTACATCACTCAATTCCTCTATTTCTTCCATTCCTCCACCTTCAACACTTCCAGCTTCACTCTGCTCGTCAATCACTGCGTCGTCAGTCACTGCGTTGTCAATCAGTGCGTTGTCAATCACTTCGCCTTCCTCTTCTTCCTCTTCTTCTGGGTGGGTAACCACTGGAAGATTTTTCATTATACCAACAATTGTGCTGGGTAGAGGGAAGATGTTCTCCTTCGGCGCCATATCTCGAGACTATCCGTCCTGGTGCAAGCAGCTGAATGATTTTACAACATGTGAGGAACCCCTTTTATAGGCGATTTAAGGGGGGATAAGTGCTGATGTAAGTGTTAATGGGAGATAAGGATCAGTCTGTTATGTGGACGGTAGCAACTAGACACTTTGTCATACAAACGATTGAAATACTTGGTGGCCTTTACAAAGGCCGTTTTTAGAAAGCAGGGGGATAGTTTTTAAATGTCTACTATTTTACGGGAGTCACGGTGAAACATAATTTTATAGCCGAGTGTTTAGCGGTAATAGTTAGAGGGCGGTTGCTACCGAATACAAAAAATAAAGTTAGATCAACTTGAATCTACAACGTTTAGCCCTCAGGGAAATACTTCTCATTGAACAAATAGCACCAGGCTGTTGGTATGGACGGTAACAACAAGACACTTTGGCAAGACATAAGTTAAATACGATTGAAATACTTGGTGGCCTTTAGAAAGGCCGTTTAAAGTGCTGCTACATCCGAGATTTACTCCCACATCCCCATCGGACGTGATCCACTTGTCGCTCTCTCAAATTTCAAGTACCCAGTCTTAGGTATCGGTAATAATGGTTTGGGCAGTCTTACCCGTAAAATTCGTCCATCACATTCAAGTATGACACTATACGCAGCCAAAGGTTTCAGTAGTCTGTACCTCTTTGATACTTTCAGCCGTTTAAAGCTAGTATTTACCGCAAAAGTTTCATAGTCAATGGTTGGTTTCTTCGTGTGTCTGGAGCAAAATTCCTCTCCAATTTTGCAGTAGTTTCCGCAGACTTCTCCTTTTCTGTCTCCCCTTTTGATGGTTGCACTACAGATCGGGGCATTTTTCAACCGAGGGGTCTTGCGAAACATTACTCTCGGTGTTTTAGCCTCCTTCGGGACGAACCCGTCGTTCTTCGAGATGAAAATCCGTGTCTCTTCGTCGGACGACTGATCCTCAGCTGGGCCGAAACGTAGTGGACTCGTGGGGCTGATCAGATGGGGGGATGCGGGAGCTTCGTCCGGGGGATCGAAGATCGACGCAACGGCTTTACCAAGCTCTTGCTCGGAGACGTCTGCCATGGTTGCTGCGATGAGTGCAGTTGTCGATGCGAAGGAAGAATGATTTCATGTGACAACTGTCTCTCCTTATATACACTTTGCTTACTCAGCACTCTCTTTCTATTGGTCGGGCGTTAAATGTTAGCTAGTCTGAGTTAAAACCGATGTCAACTTGGTGGCCTTTACAAAGGCCGTTTTTACTATGTTATTTTTTACAAAGCAGGGAGGATAGTTTTTGAGTTGCCCACTATTTTTACAAGTCAGGTCAAATATAATTTTTAAGCCCGAATGTTTAGTGGAATTAGTTAGAGGGCGGATGCCACTGAAAGCAAGGATTAAAAGTAGGGTAGATTAACTTGACTCTACAACATTTAGCCCTCGCCCATGATGTACGCAAACTAAGTTAAAAACGAGTGACAAAATGGTGGCCTTTAGAAAGGCCGTTTTTTATGTAGCTAGAAGACTAGCGGCGAATCCAACTCGCCATCCGCCGACCGAGTTTTGCGCTCCGACATCCGACCTCGAGATGAGTCGCCATCCACGGCCACGCCATCCACAAAGGCAGGCGGACTTTGATCATGGGCGTCGAGGATCCCCGCCGTAGTAAAGCCTCGCCAAGTATGTAGTCGAACCAGACAAGATCGTAGTGTCCGGGTCGCAACCGCCACAGCCGGTAAAACTGCACCCCGGCGAACTTAATCTTGAACGGGGTCAAAAACCGTCGCTCCAGCAGCTTACGTTTCCGCTTGGAGACCGAGGCAATAATCTTGTCCACGTCGTCCTCTATGATCGGTGACAGCAAGGTTGGCGGGGCAGTCATCTCGGTCAGGATCCGTTGCAGAGTCGGGTCGCTGTAGACATCTGCGGCGAAATGCACCCGCTTGCGTGGCTCAGAACCCGGACGGTCGCCAGATGGCTGCAGGTCGGGGCGTCGTAGAATAGTCTTCCGAGGTGTCTCTGAGGAGCCCATCTTCTATCTTCAGTGTCGCTGGAACGAATGGTGAGACATCGCAACCGGTACGTGTTTTATGCACGGCTGCTAGCTTCCCATTGGTGCGCTGAAAAGACACTGACTCAGCATTTTAAACGGTGGCCTTTAGAAAGGCCGTTTTTTACAGTTCATATTTCAGATACCAGGGGTATATATTTCAAGTTGACCGCAAGTGTACAATATTCACGGTCAAATATAATTAAAGTGTAATAGTTAGTCGGAGTGTTACTGATGGAATATTTGAAAGTATCGGGTGTAGGTCGTTAGTTTGAGTTATAAACTATAACTATTGGAGGCCTTAACATAATTTTAAAGATGACCACGGTCAAATGTAATAGTCTTAGGAGGGGAATACTGAATGCAAGGATTGAAAAAATCGGGTGTTGCCAGTTAGCGTGTCTGAGTTCAAATACGAGAACAATTGGTGGCCTTTACAAAGGCCGTTTTTATATACCAGTAAAATTATACTGATACCCACTTCGCTCTGACTTTCTTGCGACAGTACTCATCTCGAAACTCTTCAATCTCGAGGTAGGTGTTTGCACTTGTCTCTGATGGTCCAACCACGCCGACAGGTAGAGTTGTTCGGACCAGATCCTTCCCGCGCCCGAGTAAAACTTCTCTGCGCTCCCCATTTGTTCGGTAGTCAACCAGGCGATATTGTCCCGACTTCAGCTTCCAAAAGCGGTGGCCTCTTACTCCGGGAAACGCTGTCGACCAAGTGTGACGATCAGCTCTGCGATGCGAAGGCTCAATCACCGGGATCCGATAGCCGTCCTCAGGAATCAACAGGTTGCTATACGGCAGCACTGTACTAGCGTGCAGCTTGTAAATCTTGGCCGCTTCCGGACCGTGACTCTCGGAAAGAATCTCCCGGAGTATGCTGTGGGCATCTGCGGCATAGCAGGAAACTAATATCCGGCGTGGCAGGTCGGCGAAATGCACCCGCTTGCGTGGCTCGGTACTGGGACGGTCGCCAGGTGGTTGCAGGACGGGGCGTCGTAAAATAGACTTGACCTGCTTGGCGGCTAGCTGCTGAGATGGATCTCGGCGGGGCAGGGTGACCATCTTTGGACGGGTAGGCTTCCTCAACATGATGGTAGGTGCGTCAGAGCAGCAGTAATTGTCTCCCAGAGCCACGGTGCTAGTCGTTGACCACATCCCGTCTCCCATTTGTCGAGACATTGTAACCAATGAGGAGGCTGTATTTTCTGCTGACTCAGCGGGAAAGTTGACAAAACTGGGTCGCACACTGCGATCCCATCACTCGACGGGCCGACTGCACTGGGGCAAGCCAAGCATCTTCAGACCTCCACAGAAGACCTGCAGCGAAACGGCGGAGATCTTCGAGGAAGAAGCGAGGCGAGATCCCACTTCGAGACGCATCCCCGCTGCGTGGTAACCGCCTTGGATGGAACCTCGCGCATACCACAGTAACAGTGTAGGTCACTGCGCTCAACGCTTCTGACCTACGCGGCTTTCCGTCGCGATCGCCGTGGGCCTCTTGAGCTGACTTGCGACATCGTCGGGGTGTTGTTGCCATGCCTGGGAAATACAGCCCCTCCGTTGGACAAGTCTGCTGCGGAGCTGAAGCTGCTTGTCTGATCCCGGTGCAGTTTGGCCCTGTCGAGTCGATGCCTTGCCTTCTCTCTTTTCTGTCTTTTTCTGCTATTTGGCTTGCGCTTTGCATGGGGTACTCGTATAACTACTACTACTACTAATATTGTTTTCCCAAAGTGTAAAACTTAAACTGTGTCCCATTACCTTTCTCCCGTCACATCCTAAAAGCCCGGGCGGTTATAGCAATGTGTTTGCTGCCGCCCAAAAACCCCCTAGGGGTCTCCAGTCGGTGCCGTGAAGGCACTATGGTAGACCCTTCCTTTCCTGACTGGTCGCCGACGTGAAGTTGGTACAGTCGGGATCCTTCTTTTTAACATTGTCAAATGACCTTGAACCTGTTTGAACATGTTCGTTACAAAAAATTACCAAACTTCACGCGTAACGAGTACTCGCAGCTGCGGGCCCCCAGTAATATCTTTGAAAATTAATTTACTCAACCTTCAAAAATAACTGTGTGCCAGAACGTCAGTTTTACATCTACTCTGAAACACCAAGGTTTAAATAATAAATTTTATGCTCGTACCTAATTTGTGCATCTACGATCAAACACCATAGTTTTAACAAAACTGTGTACTAGAATCCCGGTTTCGCAACTACTATCAAATACCCAAGATTTTTTCAGCGATCGTCTGAAAATATTAAAAATGTTTCAATACAAGTCATATTTTTAATACTCAGATGTTTTGTTAAGTCAAGTTGTTAATATATAGTAAATTTACGTAAACTATCCTATAATTTATTATGCTCGTAGCCTCTCTTTAAATAAATTGTAAAAATATCCACAAAATTATTTTATTTTTCCGAAAGTTAACTCGCACGCTATCCTGCGGCGATTTGAGCAAACACTTCGTTAATACAGACAGAGAAACACAGAGACTCCTGGTGGTGATGTAGGCAAGCAATTAGTTTGATAAATTACTGCTAAACAGCGACACTAACAAGTTGGACACATGTTGTACGCTGCAAACACTAGAATGCGCAACGATGTGCTTCCAAGCATATAGATAATGTTGTCTGTCGCGATAACTGCATGTTAAATGAGACAGTTCCTAACTTATCTCATAGGTCCCTGTAGCTATATGGCTACCGCACGTGCACTGTCTGGCCAACGATGTACGTGTGAGTGATGGTTCGATCCTGTCACTGGGGGCCTAAAATTTGATCGGTGAATTCCGATGATAAATTGATCCAGTTGGGTCGGCGTAAAAGGAGTGGGCAAAACGGGATACACGTCACAATTGACTGGATGAATTTATTGTCGGAAATTCACCGATCAAATTAAAATGTGGAGGCCTATTTTGCTCATTTTTTTAAAAATACTGTTATCTGCATCCCTAGGGATATAATATATGTTTGAAGCAAGTATGTTACAAACATGTTTCTAAAACAATATTCGTTAGGGTGTTTTATTTGTTAATACAATAAATTTACCTATCACTATTTCACGCCGTCGCTACATTAAACCCACTAAGACTCTAAGTGCGAGCATACACAAGTGCGTACATAGTAAACATATATTTAATTTTCGCGTATTCGGAGAGTTACATTAATTAGTAGGGCCTACGATTAGTAAGAGGCTACGATTTGTATAATTTTCGCCACGCAATAGTACGTATACGGAAATATATATTTCATTTAGAGTCCTCGGGAAGTTTCAGTACTATTTTGGCGACGACGCTACGGTATACATTAAAAACTAAACATAACACTATGTTAGACGGTACGGCAAAACTAATTCTTCGGAAAATCACTTTTCCTTATTTCGACTATATTTCATACTTTATTAAGCAACATCGCAACACTTCGAAAATACGACTTTACGTTAAAACCATCTATGAATAACCGACCTGGCCACTCACAGTACGACTGGTGACCCCGGCCGCACTGCACCGCCGGCCGGCGCGCTGCGCTGTCCACCGTCCTCTCGGCGTGTCCCGTCCCCCGTCCCACCGGCCTCTCGACGGCGCCGTCGCGACGTCCACCCCGACATCGTCACTTCAAAACCCAACCCTTTAAACCTACACGTCATCGCCTCAGTGACATCATCACTACGTAACACATCCGTCATCAAATACGTCACCAATACGTCAAAAACACGTCACCCATACGTCACAATTACGACACTATTTTACCATTTTGCCTATGTCAGCTGGTCTATACCAATCCAACCACATCTACTTACGTGCTTTAATGTTACACTTTAAACATTTAAATCCGTCAAAATGTCACTGATTTGTGAGTGTGAAGGAAACAATAAATATTCAGCATTTGTATTCCATTTTTAGGGGCTTTTGCCCCTACAAGCCTCTTGTTTTCACCATGTTACTAACAAGGTAAAAATTCCAAATATACGGTTTTTTCTCAAATGAAAAATTTCACTTAGATAATTTGTTTTAGTACGTGAAGCATTGTAATAATACATTTTTCCACATATGTTTCTGCCCTATTCATTAACTGATAGATATAATAAAAAACTAGATGACCCACGCTGCTCCGCAGCAGTAAATTTTGGTACCAAGACACAAAATCAATTCAAATCAAATTATTCTTCATTCACAAAATTAATGTTACATGCAATCCTGCTTCACAACTTCAATGAGACTTGCCCAACGCCTAAGTTCTAAAAGAGGTGCATGTAGCTGGGCCCGGTTATGTTGGAATTTCAGAAAACCAATTATACCACGATTTATTACCAAATCGGAGATAATTTGTTTCACGAAGGAAATAGTAGGAATTTAATGAGATATTTTGTACTTCAGTTTTTGGGACAGCGACATGTCAGCCCGGCACATACGACTTTTCAAACTAACTATTACCATGCTAAAATACCCCCTTTGCAGACCTGCATACTCAGGAAAATGCAAAAGAACATAGTTCAAGCCAACATAGTGAGACTTGACGTGTTTTTGTAAGCTCCAAAAAATAACATGGGAAATGAGTATGCAGGTTTGTTGCCACGAAAATGGAAATATCGGGGATTTTGAACTATAATTCATTAGATCTCATCTAGATGAAGCCACAAACCAAGTTTTATCGAGATATGTTGAGAAATAAGCGAGATATAGAATTGTACTTATTTCCCATAAGGTTAACATTGGGACAACGTACTGTGTTTACCACTTTCAATATCTCGGTAACCAATGGACATAGACCAGTGATTCAAAATCCCAAATTGTTTGTTTTTTAGCGGAATCCAATGGTGCCAACAAAAATTGGATACATTTTGTTTTTTTATTTAAAAAATTCAAAAAACCCACTTTTGGGAAGTTTTATTCCCCTTTGCCCCCCTTCCGGTGGGCCGATCAGGCTTGTTCACGAATTCGTCCGATTGATTACCACTTTACACGTCTGTAACAAAATTTCATTAAGATCAGACCATAATCGGACTCGGAAAAGAAAAACCTAATTTTTATATGCAAGATTTGTGTTGTTCGGAATTCAGCAGAGTGTTTCAGGTACATCCAATCATAATAGTCATAGCTCAAATGAAAGCTGGGATTTCACTGAAGGTTCTTAGACTAAAACATACAGAATAACTTAATTATAACTGAGGAAATATATCTTCAATTAAATTCAAAATTCGGGAAATAATCAAATTTATGTTTTTTGGTCGAGTAATACAGTTGATAAATAATTTTATTTTATAAGTCAAATTTCGTAATATCCAAGCTCACGTATTTCAAGTCGGCGCGGCTCTATCAATATATGAAACACTCAACTGTGAGTAGTGATTAAATATCTCAGTTTGATCTCAATTATAATAATTGCGGGATAAAATTTCAGTCGTCAACTCGAACAGTTTGATTTAAAATACAATTTTTACAGTATTGTAGACCCAAGACCCACAAGTAAATTCTCTAGTCTAAATTTAAAACTCTCCTCTCTTATTTATATGAAATTAACACACAATTTTTATTTTAATGTTACATTCAAGTACCGGTAAGCCATACAACAAATACATTCTTCAAATGTTATTAAAACTTCGAGCTATTCTGCCAAGAAGATACATAACTAAGATGCAATATAGAGCCGCGCCGACTTGAAATACGTGAGCTTGGATATTACGAAATTTGACTTATAAAATAAAATTATTTTATACTTTTTAGAGCGTTTGAAGTCGGTTGTTTTTTTTTTACCAAAAATAAATTATTTCATACTTTTTAGTGGACGTTTTTGTCTTCTATGTTTGATTCCGATTTATTCAATAATAGTTGTAGGATACCATTAATACTCCACTCCAGTTCATTTCGCTGATGACTCAATCACTTAATAGATTTCTAAACTGTACTACTGTATTTGCTGAACTCATTTTTTGGACAGGTTAGAACAGTCTCTTGTACAGCGAAGAATCAGGTAAATGACAATGTATATAGTACACATTATAATTTGTTATAGTCTCCACGTGTCCAGCTATTTATTACTTATGCGCTGTGCATATGGCCACATGTTTGAAAACATCTCATTTTATAAGGGATTTTAAAAGCCTATACATGTGCTTTACAGATCAGTCCTATATGGGCCAAATACATTACTGGCAAATTCTCAGCTTAATAGGTTCGTAAATTTCACATTTGACGTGCATTCAAATCCATATTTACATTGTAAAACAATATTTAAATGTTCACAGCATTTCACTACTGTACTGTGAGCAAAAAAATTATTTAAACAGTTAGTTGTTCTACATAACATAGATAAGCCACCAGTCATTTAAAGATTTTGAGGGTGTAAAATTGTCTGACACCGAGTATGTTCCAGTTCTTCAACATTGGCCGTTTAAGAGATATTAATGTATAGTCAATTTTTTTGTTAGCTCGAAACAGCTGATCTTGATCCTGCTCAATGCAAAATATTTTCAGGTGTATCTTTTTTTATTTTGTGTCTTTCTACGCCAGTGGCATTTTTTAACTGTATTTTAAGAACTGGAATAGATTGCCTCTGTGCTTAGCTCAATCTATTTATTAGTTTTTGCGCGTTTCTATCCTAAAGACACAAACAGATATATCAGACAAAGTTTACTATTTAATGTATTTACGCTTTTTTTGCTTTACAAACTCACGACCACAACATTGCAATTTTGGGAGAATACTCAAAACAATTTTTAAAGCAGATAAACTAAACATTAAAAACCTTATCCCTTCAGCACAGCCTAGGAACATTTCTGAAATTCTGATACGCGGCGGTCATATTATGAATTATCTCACGTGCACAATTACAATCTTCTATTGAATTGATTGAACCCTCGAATTTGGCGACAGATTTTCTCGGACAGTTTACTGTTGAGGTTTTTATTACAAGATAACCATGTGCTTGGCACCTGGAAAATGGAAAATGAGTTAATTTAAGTACATTTGCAAAACTGTCCAGGGGCTCACTCATAAGATCGATCTAGTCTCGAATTACGATGCTTGCACGTTAGCACTATAAGTTGTCTAATAAGATATATAAAAATAATGTTTCGCATGTTTCAACCTGTGAAACACGAACTCACAATGACCAATGACTTGCAAAGCCTGTTGGGGATTTTTTCAGTGGAAACTGCAAGAGCGCTCACATATGACAAGTCACAAAAATTCCTCTTTGTACGACGATGACATTATTTTTTATGGCCATTTAAAATTAACTGGTGTGCTATAGAAGCAATCTATGATGGGCTTAAGTTCTTTCACAAGATCCAAGTTTCCGATGTATTTCTGAGGTATTCCTAGGCCACACTAAAACGTTAAGATTTAGACTTGCTCTTCTTCATTCATGTTTTTTGGTTTACACTTTTTTTATTTAAGTAATAATAATCATAATGGAATTGACTGTGTTTGAATCTACATATAATTAATTCATAACCTAGAAGACAAACTGTTTTGACATTATATAGACATGAAGCAGCTGATCATTTGCTCTATAATTATAAATTTAATTTGAAGGATGTAACAGCTGTAATAAAATAAACCTGACTTATCCCTGTTCACCTTAGCTTTGTTTTGTAAACAACAAGTATTTGAAAATGTTGAATATTTGAGGTTTTTTGGACTTTTCTCCTAAATAAATATTTCAATGAAACAAAATGTTATATATGGGACCTACGGGAAACCATTCCGGTTATTTTGGTAGTAGAATCACGTTGATTGGTAAAAGTATCGCAGAGAAATCGGTGAACATCCCTAGAAAAAAAAAAAAAAAAAAAAAAAAAAACATCTCCCAAGACGAATTGAGAACCTCCTCCTTTTGTTGGTGGGGGAAGTCGGTTAATGAATGTGGATGCTTGATGGCAAACCTGTTCGTGCATACCTTTAATTTAAGACCTCATTTATGAAAATCGGTTGAGTAGAAGAGCCGAACAGACTCGGAAAAGAAAAACACAATTTTTTTGTGTTGTTCGGAATTCAGCAGAGTCCTTCAGGTACGTCCGATCATAATAATTAATAGCTCAAATGAAAGCTGGTATTTCACTGAAGGTTCTTAGACCAAAACATACATAATTACGTAATTAGAACTGGAGAAATATATCTTTAATTGAATTCAAAATCCGGGAAATAATCGAATTTATGTATTTTGGTCGAGTAATAGAGTAGATAAATAAATGCCGATGCTTGATGGCAAATCTGTGCGTGCATACCTTTAATTTAAGACCTCAATTATGAAAATCGGTTCAATAGAAGGGCCAAACGAACTCGGAAAAGGAAAACCATATTTAACTCCCATATGATATGTACAGGGAGGAAGTGGCTTTTGTGCATAACTCAAGTAATACGGCAGATAAATGAATGCTGTTGCTTGATGGCAAATCTGCACGTGCATACCTTTAATTTAAGACCTCAATTATGAAAATCGGTTGAGTAGAAGAGCCGAACGGACTCGGAAAAGAAAAACCAATTTTTTTTAATATATAGATTTAGCCTAATAATATATCAAAATGCATTTTTATGGTTAAAAAAATAGTCATAAAAAATAATACTGGAGATAAGAAGGTTCAGGTAAAGTTTATGAAGTCAGAGGCATTTGGTCAGCTTTGAAGCTCAGACAGTGCTTGGTGCTTGTAAAGATGCTTTTTACGGCTTTTGTACGTCGGGGTATCAGAGATATTGAATCCCAACAACAAACCTACGACAAGAAATTAGTTAGTCTATATTTTACATGCAGTTTCTCTCTCTAAACTCTTTGTAAATTTAGCTATTCCTTAATAACTTTAGGTCAATAATAATCACAATCACTGATACATATGAGACATTTTTATTTGAGTTTACTCGCTGCTGTTCTTTAAGAGTAAATTACGAGTGTACAAGAGTATATGAAAAACTAAAAAATATGTTTGACAGAGTAAACAAATACTTGTCACTTTGTGGGTTGACTTCTCGCCAGTGGGCAGACGGCTGGCGAAGTTTCATGACCCATAACTCTTGTTTTGTCTGTGTTTCAAAGTTAGTGTATTTGTTTGATGAAAATCCTAAGGTTAAAAATGCTAGTGAATTTAAAAATCTAACATATATATATATATATATATATATATCTAATATATATATATCTAATATATATATATATATATATATATATATATATATACGCATCTATAAGTCAAAAACGGTTGACTGACTGACTGACCGACCGACCGACTGACTCACTGATCACAATATCTCAAAAACCGAAATCCACCGAAATCCTTATATTTTCTTGGCTTTTCGGTGTTACTTTAATGCTTTGGGCTATGAAACTTGGCATAAATATTCTTATAAAGGCTCTAGATGCGTACTAAGAAAGGAATTTTAGATATTTTCTCTTAAAATAAGGCTAAAATAGGGTGTATTATAAAATTCAAAATGGCTGCCATTATTACTTTTCAAATCTTATTTTCTAAAATAATGTAGGGATTTGGGCCACGAAACTTGGCACAAATATACAGGGTGTTGATAAAAAACCCTTACAGACTTTTGGGATATGGTTACTTACATCAAAACTCTAAGAAAAACGTTCCTATAAACATGGGTCCTAAAATGCTCGGTTTTCCGTCTGTCGGTTTGTATGTGTTTTTAACATGATTTTGCATAACTTTGGAACTACTAAAGATATCAACTTCAAACTTGGTACTTAAATGCTGATTATTAGGACCTATTTTGACGCGGAGTATCAAGTTTCTACTTTGTACCATTTCAAAATAGCGACTATTTTTATATTTCAAAACTTAATATCTTAAAAACCGTAAATTTTACAAAAATCTTACAAGACAAAAAAGTTGCGCAATTTTATTTCCTACAAAACCATGTTAAGATTATTAAGATCGAACTACAATTAATGGAGTTATTGCAATTTCTTCAACAGAATACATGCTTGTTTTTGGTAGTTATTGCAAATTCTGATGGAAAAATTGCAATAACTCTGTTAATTGTAGTTCGATCTTAATAATCTTTACATGGTTTTGTAGGAAATAAAATTGTGCAACTTTTTTGTTTCTTGTAAGATGAACAAAGAGACTATTCGTATCTGCTAAACGAGTAATCCAATATGTTCAGTGAGAGAAACACTTTGGGGAATAGGTTTCGTTATTTTTGGCCAAAACCTTCTCTTGATATTTTGTTTTACAGTTTTTGGTCTATTTCATAAATATTAAACATTAAGGTTTGATGTTAGGTCTAGAGTACACCCCTGACCCTTTATTGACGTTTACATTAGTTATGTCGTAGTCAATTGCTGTAATTGGGCACTTCATGAAGTGCCCAACGCAGCCCGGGCACTTCATGAAGTGCCCAGCGCGGCTGGGCAGATAGTGTAACTCGATTATTTCAACAAAAATTACACCATCTGTCCAATACTGGACACTTCATGAAGTGCCCAACGCTCATTGGGCACATGCTGTAACAATCGAGGCATGTTGGGCAGTCGATTTTAAAACTTTGTTAGATTCAATCCTAATGTTTACATTAAATCCCAATGACTATGTTAAAGTAGCCAATGTTACTGTTTGCTATTAAGCCTCTTAATATATTTCAAATTAAAAAAATTTGAACCTGGTTTTAGGTGCATGCGCATTTTGAAAATATAATTAGTCTATGGTATGTTTGGATGATTTTGTTGCTGTATGAGTTGAGTTCTGACTAAACAGTTAACAATAACGTAGTTAATTCTTACAATAAAACACAATCTAGGATTAATCTAGGATAAAAACATAAACACGTACAATTGATTGAAAGTGTAATACAGATATTTTGGTTTTCAAATAGCTACAAACTTGAACAATAGTATAACAAATTTATAGGTAATATTGCGCTGTTATAAAAAATAAAAAATAATAAAAATGGAACTGCTAGAATTCTCTATTAACCGCTTCCTTTGAATAACGTGTTCAACATGCATATGTTTTCCCTTCAGACCAATTCTTCATGTAAATTTCCAAATATTTGACTAAATAGGACAAACTTAGATTTTTAAGCTAGGTACTGATGTCAGTAGGAATATAGTAAAAGATTCAAAGCATATTTTTGAAAATCTCTTAAGTAGACAGGACACTCCACATACATTATACTATAAACAAATAAAAACAATTACAATGAAAATGCTTGATCTAATGATGAAGGCTTCAAACTGAGAGAAAGGAAAAACATAAACCTAAACCGTCGTTAATGCTAATAAAATGTAACAAGAACAGTTTTACAAGGTAACTTTTGTAAAAAGGACAAATTAAATAAAAAAAGTAATAAAATAAGTGTTTTCAGTTTTGATATTTTAAAAAAATTAAATATTGTTTTATTTTTTTTAAGACTCTAATGGCACTTTCTATAAATTTGTTTTACCTTGCTAAATTTTGACTTATTATAAGTTTTATTAAGGGTGACTAAGTAAGAATTTAATCAATTAAAACATAAAAATAGGTTAATGCTAATGTTTTAGCGAATTTCCCCTATAGGGAAGAAGTTATTACCGTAGGTCTCATGGTAATACCTAAGCCCGAGACTATGATAACTTTTCGTTTTGGGGTCACCAGAAGCAAAAAACACTATTCGTTCGAATTTATATATATATTTGTCTGTTAGCACGATAGCGGCCGTAAAAATGGTCCAATCATAATGAAAATTGGTACATACGTGTAAAGTGGTAATCACTCGGACGAGTTCGTGAACCAACCCGATCGGACGTCCGGAAGGGGGGGTAAAGGAGGATTAAACCCCCCAAAAATGGGTTTTTTGAGTTTTTTACATGGAAAAATAAAATTTATCGAATTTTTGTTGGCACCATTGAATTCAGCTCAAAAAAAAACAAACAATTTGATATATTGAATCACTGCTCTATGTCCATTGGTTACCGAGATATTGAAAGTGGTAAACACAGTACGTTGTCCCAATGTTAACCTTATGGGAAATAAGGAAAATTCTATATCTCGGTTATTTCTCAACATATCTTGATAAAATTTGGTAAGTAGCTTCTTTTAGTTCAGATCTACTAAATAATGAATAAAAACCATCCAGTTTTAATATACCTGTAGCAGCAAACCTGCATACTCATTCCCCATGTTATTCTTAAGGAGCTTACCAAAACATATCAAATCTCGCTATGTTGGATTGAAATATGTTGTTTTGCATTTGAAATTCGCTGAGTATGCAGGTCTGCTGCAACGCGGGTATTATTTGTGTCATGTTTCATATTAATGTTTTAGGTAAAATGTTTGATGTATTTTATTTTATTAAAGCATAAAATTTATATTGACTGAATTGTCAGGATTTTATTTTCTGAGTTATTTTGGATTACACATCACTATTAATATTATTATTCAAACAATAATAAACCATTTTAAAACCGTTTGTTGTTTAAATAATAATAGTATTAATAATCACGCGTAGCCAAAATAACTCAGAAAATACAGAAGAAACCGTGATAAAAAAACATACAGGAAAGAATTCACTGGTTTAGTGGCCTACAATCTTATTCTTAATGTTTTACAAAATTCTTTAAAAAAATGTTCCTATTTTTTTATTAAAAATATTGCATCGGATACTACCAGCAGCGACGTAAACAGCAGTTTTACTTGTTTACATCAATTGTCCAGCATCGGAGCTGGACACACAGTGTAAAAAAATAATTACAGCATGTGCCCAGCGAGTGTTGTGCACTTCATGAAGTGCCCAGTATTGTTGGTCACATACTGTAATTTTTGATGAAAAAGTTCAATTACACTATGTGCCCAGACGAGCTGGGCACTTCATGAAGTGCCCGGTTAAAGCTGGACACTTCATGAAGTGCCCAATTAATTACAGCATGTGGCTACGACAGTTATATTTCATATGCTTGTATTCTCATGAGTCATGAGTCAAATTGGGCGACAGATTTGAGTGAGAGTGCGGTGCGAAAGTTATAGGTTCAAATCCCTGAAGTGGTAATTAATTTTTTTATTCAAACTATTAGAAACACAATTTCATAAGTTCAGTGATGGATTAACTAGGAAATTTCATTTTTTATACTAAACCGCTAAATTATAATGTAATGGCTCAATGTAGCCAATTCATACTATTTTAAGTAAAAATAAAAATCAATCAAGGAAACGTTTCACTTTCTCATTTCAAACTGAAGTGAAATCACTGTATGCAACCTTAAGGTTGTAATCAGGTGCTCAAAACCTGGTAGTTTGAGTAAATAAATCATTGAGCAAATAAATCATAAAACCAATCAGTCTATTTAAAAATTTGTAAAAATTGCTCATTACAAATAAAGTATGATTATATTTAACATTTTCATCCTTTCAGCGGGCGAAGCCGCACGGGTATGCTGGTTAGCACAGATATAACTCTTCTTTTTTCTAGAGTTTGCGGTTAGTTTAAAATTGAAGAATCAGTATGTAAAATGCCTCACTGTATTTATTCATGAATGTATTATTATATAAAAGTGTTATTCGATGTTAAGATGAAGGTCATTCACCAGTTGCATTTCAAAAACCGAACTAGCAATTTTATTTTCATATATATTTTACAAACTAATAATTTTAATAAATTGATTAGTGATGAAAAAGCACGATATTTTACTTTTTAAACATAAATTTTAGTTCGCTGTACATATTGCCATTAAAAATCCACCCGCTGCTGCATACCTGCACTGAGAAAAATGCAATATACGTACGTAATGATATAACAGTTTTACCATTACGAAGTATGAATCATACTTAAATAACTATGAAACATACAACGTACGTAGGAATCTTACGTATCCAAAAAATCGAGACTGTATATTTCACCATGTCAAATAAGTATGTTTCAAAAGAAACATGAAACATACTTATTAACAGTGTAACATACTTCCATTATATTTGTAATAGTGAAAAATGAAGTGTCACCACTTAAAAACTTTGATTTGTACACCAAGTACAAAATTTTTTGTAAGTAATAATTATAAGTTATATTATATAGCATTTTTGTAAGCATAAGTCACTTGATAAATAAATATTTACTTTTAAATCAAATTACTGTTCTGTGTTTTTTTTACCTACACTTCCATAGCTATTTTATTTTCTACCTTAAATGTTTTTTTTTAATATTCTTAACCTGTGATAAATAAAAATTTGCTATACTTACAACCTTATTATAATCATTAAGTAGAAGGAGGAAAGCACATAAATAGGTCGTAAGTCATAAGTTCTTTATTTACCTACAAATTTGTATATACTACATGGAGTAGTCTCATACCATGCATCATCATTTTAGCCTTAATTCTAGTAAAAATAATTGAATTTACAGATTATAAGCTTGTAAATTAACAGAAAACATCAGAGGTAAAGTAAATTTAGGTTATCTTTTTAATATTCATCAAGAGCCTAATTTTAAATCTACAATCTGAAAGAGCCTAATTTTTTTGCCAAAAACAATTTGATTTCTTCAATCAAGATTTTGGTCTAAGATTATTCCCAGACATTTATGGCTATTATTAATGTTCAGATTACCAGAATTAAAATTGTAGTTGCTTGTAAATTAGCAGAAAACATCAGAGGTAAAGTAAATTTAGGTTATCTTTTTTATATTCATCAAGAGCCTAATTTTAAATCTACAATCTGAAAGAGTCTAATTTCTTTGCCAAACAACAATTTGATTTCTTCAATCATGATTTTTGTCTAAGATTACTCCCAGAAATTTTATTAATGTTCAGATTATCAGAATTAAAATTTTAGTTACTGTTATTTCTAGCTTGAAAATGCATCAAACTTTTTCGTACTTTCATTGTGTAAAAGCATAATACCAAAACACAGCATTCAAATGATCTGATGTTGATTTAATTGCTTTTTCCAAAGATGAAATTTATTTTATCTACGACCATTGCAATAAGCACCAATTATGGTATTACAATAAACATTATAATGATATACATTAGAACATCAAAAACCAAGCAGTACTCTAATGACGACTTTAGAGAAATGGAGTCACTTTAGAGTACTGGTTCTAGACCAATGAGAGCTCGGCATTTGACGGAAGTATAGTGTCATAATTACAATTACGCAATTCGCACATCAGCTGATTGTTGCATTACGATTCATGTTTGAGTTTACTTATCCCATCAGCTGATTGTTCCACAACGATTCATGGTTCAGTCTGCTTATTTGCCTAACCTCAAATTTTAGTTGACCTATTCCATCATTATTAAAAGTCATGAGTTTTGTTTAACTTTGGGGGAAATTTTGTCATATATTGTTGGTCGTAGATAAAATAGTGTATGCAACGATTGTATTATGACTTTAAGCCACTTGTGAGTTATTTAGAACACTCGCTTCGTTCGTGTTCTAACTTACATCTCACTCGTGGCTTAAAGGCATTCATTATACAATCGTTGCATAAACTACTATTCATAAATTAATTTTTAAAGTTAACAAATTTTATAGCTACACCCAAGTTTATTTATTTATATAAGAAAAAGATTACAACAGTATTACACTATTAAAACATCGTGAATTAGGCCTAAATTATAATAATAAATTTGTACAAATGTATAAAACTGAGCGTCACATGACATATAATTTAAATGACATTCATACAGTGGGAAGTAAGTAACATGTGGCAAAAACTGGCTCATCAGTATGAAACATCATTACAATAAGCATGTTTCATATTGTTTCAAGTAAGTTACATACGACCAAGAATACTTCATCAGTATAAAACATAGTTAAAATAAGTACGTTTCATACAGTGGGAAGTAAGTAACATAAGGGAAAGACTAGATCATCAGTATGAAACATCATTACAATAAGTTTGTTTCATATAATAGCAAGTATGTTACATACGACAAAGAAAGATCTAGCTTGATCAAACACCATTTCGATAAGTATGTTTCATACAGCAGGAAGTAAGAAACATACTGTAAGACCTGGACCGACAGTGTGAAACATCCGTAATATAAGTAAGATTCATACTTATTTTAAGCCCTTTAGCCTCCAAACAGTGACGTCACACATCGTGACGTCATTAAACTACTGACGGACTGTACGTATGTTACATACTTATGCATTTAGAATGTTTGATAATGCAGTAGCATACGTAAATAATTCATTTTTTCGTGTGGTCAAGCCTCCGGATTACTTTTATTACCGATATGTCGATGATACCATTGTTCTTTTTAACGGCAACAATCGACAGCTATCTTTACTGAACTCATATCTATGCAGTATTCACAGTAATTTAAAGTTTACCCTAGAGGAGGAGATATGTGGTTCTATTAATTTTTTAGACCATAACCAGGTATGATGACAGATTCAGATTTAAAGTATACAGAAAACCTATTTGCACAGACCAAACTATCCATTTCGAATCTCACCATCCTTACGCTCATAAAATGGCTGCATACCATAGTTTTATCCATAGGTTATTATCTGTCCCTACGACAAATAACGACTTTAATGAGGAAGTAAATATTATCAAACATATAGCCGTCTCAAATGGGTATAAAAGTTCTATGGTTGATAAATTAATTACCAAGCATAGAAATAGAACAGAAAGAATACCAACAGAGAGAACGTTTGTGTCAACAGAGTACGGTGTTTCATTAAGTCAGAAATTTAAAAATGAAATGGCCAAGAATAACATAACAGTAGCATTTAAAACAGTAAATAACCTGGGTTCATTATTGAAAGAGCGGCCGCAAACTACAGTACCATCTAATGATAAAGCAGGCGTATATAAAATTAACTATACGGATTGTACTAAAGTATTATATAGGCCAAACGTCCCGCTCCTTCGCAAAAAGGTTCAAAGAACATATTCCGAGAAATACCACCGCAAATCAAACATCATCTTTTGCCGAACATTTAATACAGCACAACCATAATTACTCTAACATAAATCATAATATGGATATCCTTCATTTTTCTAAGAACCGTTTGAAAACCAATACATTGGAAGAATTCGAGATATACAAAGCAGTCAAATCAGACCAGTACAACGTTTTGAATGACAAACTCACATTTTCGTCAAATTTCATTTACGACACTGCTATTAGAATACTGGAGAGGGAGGGGGATGGTAGACTAAACAATACCAACAGGTGACAGACGAGATAAGCGAACGAAGACGCCCGAAAACCATGACAATGCCAGTCCGGACCCAATAACTTTCACCGCGATCATATCGCTCGTCTTTGTAAATTTGACGGCCGTCATTGTATGTGTTTTTGTACGTTTTCGTGTGTTGTAAAAATTTTAAATGTGTTATTTGACTATGTATTCTACGTTTTACATGACGACTTTCTTCAATGAAGAATGATTAGGCCATAATACATCCTTGAATCACCCGATGATGCCTTCTTAGAAAAGGCGAAACTAGTTGTGTTAGTTACAACACTTGGATTACAAGAAGCAGGTATTTAAACCGATTTGTAAATAATTCAGTAACGAAAAAGCCATTATATAAGTATGTTTCATCATTTTTTAAGTATGTTTTAACACCCTTTTTCTCTCAGTGTAAGTACTCGTGTAATTATCTATATACTTAATACAATAAGGTTTTTTCTGTTAGATCCCTTTTTCAGGCGTCTTACTGAACCGATTTTTACGATTGAGGTGTCATTTTAAAGCTTATAATGTAGCGCACCTGCGACGGATAGTTAAAATAGGCATTTATTTTTCGGCTTCGACCCCCTAGGCTTTAATTTATTTATAGAGGGCGCTTTCAACGGTTCAGTGCTGACCAACTTGCTAAATATAAATCGTAATTTAACAGCTGATTACCTTCAGACGAATTGTCAACCACTGACATTGTAAACAAAAATAGATACTCTGAAAATGTAAATAAGAGAAGAAACAATTTATGAACAGTGAATCACTTATGAACTTATGAACAGTGAACTTATGAACAGTGAACAGTCATTTTTAGATATAATACTTATATGGATTCGGTAGGTAAATCACTCTTTGATGTGTTTTATTAAATATTAACATGTTTTAAATATTGTAAATCTTAATTAATTCATTCACAAAACTTCAAACGAACATCACATAATTTTTACTTTCACATGACGATGTTTTACTTGAATGTTCAAAGTTTTTTCCAGCTAGGAAGTAAATTTAAAACTGTAAAAGTAAATCGTTACATTATTCATTAGGCCTCGATGACGATTTATGAATCCCGAAATAGAAAAAAGAAGAATCCAACGAGAAAATAGAGAAGACAAGATTATAGATATCAGGGAAAACATGCGTAAAGTTCGGTAAGAACAGATAACTGCCAGGAGACAGCAGAGCGACATTGTACCACCTATATACTTCCAGCGACTTAAACATTGTGTAAGGACAAACGTGAAAAACATACGGTATCCTACTGTTGAGCGAAGTTATTTCCAGAAGACAATCAAATTCAAATACATAGTGTTGGGACGATGGACAATGTGTGTGTATGTTTTTTCAGCTATAAGCTTCTTAACAAAAGGAACATATCAATTTCAAGTTTAAACAGGTTAACTTTTCAACAATCGTGAATTTAAAGAAGGTAACTATTTTTTCCAATTTTAGGTTATAGTTTCTCACAACAAACACAATATAAAAATGCGCAATTTGCGCATGGGACTCCTAGTCATATATTTAATTTCGTAAGGCGATTCTTTGCGTCAAAATTGTGGGCGTCTGGAAAGCCGTAGAAAGATGGTATAGGGCTCAAATTAAAGGTCTCTCTATTCCTAGATGGTGGGAAAAATATTTAAATTGTTTGAAATTCGTCAGAAAACGAGAAATAACGTAAAATATCTGCCATTTAAAAAGCATTGGGATCTAAAAACGTCTGCTTTGTTTACATAAATCATGTGATGCTGATGCTTGATTCAAAGCCATATGCTAGATGTTGACATATGGTTTTTTTTCAAAAGGCAGCTAACTATGCACGTTCAATGTACAATAACAAATACATGTTTTAAATTTAATATATTCCGATTTTATAATTTTGAATTTGATCATATTAATAATTTAAAATTGTTAAGAGTTAAGTAAGTTTGTTTCGTTTACGTTATGACGATGCCGATTTAATGCTAAATGATCTAACTTATATCTATCTGGGAAATTTTTGCGCCGAAATTGAGGGTATTCGGCAAGTCGCAGAATGATGAGAGAGGTCTCAAATTGAAGGTATTGATCCCAGAGACTCGGAAAAATACTGAAATTGAAGGTATTGATCCCAGAGACTCGGAAAAATACTGAAATTGCTTGAATTTTACCAGAAAATGAGAAATAACGTAAAATATCTGCCATTTCAAAAAGCTTCGGGATCTGAAAACATCTGCTTTGTTCACATTAAAACATTTGTTGCTTATACTTGATTTAAAACAACGTACAATATATGTTTATATATGGTTTATTTAAAATTCAGCTATAATTTAAATTCGACCAGTAAAAGTATATTTAATCTTGAATCTACCAAGACAAAGCAGTATTTATTCACGGGCAACCATAAAGCCGGCCCCACACATGCGTCATTCGGCATGCAGCGAGCAGCGATTCGCCGAATCACGAGTAGTGTGGATGGGTGTTTCTATATTTGGCAAACAGCAAGCATTGGTGCTTGTTCATTGTAGGTCCTATAGCGAGACAAATAGTTCGCCGAACGTCGAACATTCGGTGCATGCCGAATGACGCATGTGTGGAGCCGGCTTAAAAACGTATTGAGCGTAGGGTAAAAGTGTCAATATTAACTATTTACCTAGCTCGTGGTCTAGAAACCTAACTCCCGTATGAAGTGGAGCCAGAGGCTCCAACGTGGAGCTTGGAGTAACGGGAGACCTTTTCTGATTTCATCCTTACCTTTTGCCTATTAGGTAAAAATGTAGCCTCAATCGGAGGTTTCCATAAATAGTACCCTTTTAATATCCGATGTTCTGTTGAACCAAGTGGAAACACGACATTTCTTTAAATTTTAGCGAATTTCCCCTATAGGGAAGAAGCTATTACCGTAGGTCTCATCGTAAGACCTAAGCCCGAGACCATGATAACTTTTCGTTTTGGGGCCCCCAGAAGCAAAAAACACCATTCGTTCGAATTTCTATATATATATATATATATATATATATATATATCTATATATATATATATATATATCTATGTGTCTGTAAGCACGATAGCGCTCGCAAAAATGGTCCGATCAGAATGAAATTTGGCACAGGTGTGTAAAGTAGTAATTATTCGGATGAGTTCGAAAACCAGCCCGATCGGATCACTGGAAGGGGGGGTAAAGGGGGGTAAACCCCCCCAAAAATGGGTTTTTTGTGTTTTTCACATAGAAAAATATAAATAGTCCAATTTTGTTTGGCGCCATTGAATTCAGCTCGGAAAAACAAACAATTTAGTATTTTGAATCATTGCTCTATGTCCATTGGTTACCGAGAGATTGGAAGTGGTAAACACAGTACGTTGTCCCAATGTTAACCTTATGGGAAATAAGTAAAATTCTATATCTCGCTTATTTCACAACATATCTCAATAAAACTTGGTTTGTGGCTTCATTTAGATGAAATCTAATGCATTTTAGTCTAAAAATCCCCGATACTTCAATTTTTATGGCAGCAAACCTGCATACTCATTTCCCATGTTATCCTTATGGGAAATAAAAAATTCTATATCTTCCTTATTTCTTAACGTATCTTGATAAAACTTTATATGTTACTTCATTTAGTTGGAATATACTGGATTATGGCCTAAAATACCCTATTTTTACATTTTCATGGCAGCACACCTGCATACTCATTCTACATGTAACCTTATGGGTGATAAAAAAAGTATATAGTTTGCTCATTTCTCAAAATATCCTGATAAGAACTGGCATGGGGCTTCATACTATTAATATCTATTTGATTAGGGTTTAAAATACCCAAATCATCAAATTCCTGAGGCAACAAATCTGTGTACTCTCTTTCCCAATGTTAACCTTATGAGAGGTCAGGTAAATAAAATTGGATAGCTTTCTTATTCCTCAACATATCTTGATAAAACATGTTATGTGGCGTCATATAGTTTCAATATATTGGATTGTAGCCTATGATACCTCATTTTCAAATTTCTGTGGCAGCTAACTTGCATTTTTCCATACTAATCTTATGGAGAATAATTTATTTTTGAATAGCAATTGTGGGCATTAGGCAAGTCACAGTATGAGGGAAAAGGGCTCAAATTAAATGTTTTAATGTCAGGGACTCAGGAAAAGTACTGTAATTTCTTAAAGTTTGCTAGAAAACAAAAAATAACATAAAATAACTGCCATTTAAGTAGCATTGGGATCCAAAACGTCTGCTTTGTTTACATTAAAACATGTGAGCTGATGTTTGATTCAAAGCCATAGGGTGGATACAGACATATGGCTTATTTAAAGGCCAAATAACTAAATATGTAAAATTAATGTACTATATCGAATACAGATTTTTACTGATGATGTTTATGAAATTTTGTACTCAAACTTAAACAGCTGGTCATTTCTCCATATGATTAAATTGGAAAAGCCAGCTGTTTTGAAGTTTTGAACATTGCATTTTCGAGCCAAGTATAGGCTATTATTTTTGTATAGCCTTTTGCTCCTAAAAGCCACTAGGAGAGTATTTTTGCACGCTTTCTTTTGAATGTATATTGATTTTACTTGATGCGAGACTTCATTTAAATTATATATTTATGCACTTGAAATTCGCTGAGTATGCAGGACTGCTGCAACGGGGGTATTTTGTGTTACATATGTCACACAACTTTCCTTGGGAAATAAGTAAAGCGCTGCAATCTGTGGTTAACCTTAAAAACTTTTTCAAACCATGTCCATATGTTTAATTGCAAACAAAGTGAACTGAGTTTGTTTTGAGATCGACGTTTAGCGTCCCACAAAATTCACATTGTCCCACAAAATTCTGCCCCTTATTATACTGAAGTAACGCCCTTTCTTAATTCTGATACGTGCAGGCAAATAAATGTCAAAATATCTTTAATGTTACACTTTAAACATTTAAATCCGTCAAAATGTCACCGATTTGTGAGTGTGAAGGAAACAATAAATATTCAGCATTTGTATTCCATTTTTAGGGGCTTTTGCCCCTACAAGCCACTTGTCTTAATAAAATTCGGTATGTAGTCCCATGTCTCATGTAAATGAGATCTACTGGATTATGGCCTAAAATACCCAAATCTTTAGATTCCTAAAAAAGCAAACCTGTTTCACCAATGTTAAGTTATTGGGAACAAAATAAAATTGCATAGCTCATTTATTTCTCAACATATCATGATAAAACTTGGCATGTGGTGGCTTCATCTGGTTGAGGTTTACTGAATTATAGCCAAAACTTTCTCATTTCCCTCATTTTTCTGTGGAATCAATCCTGAACATTCCTGTTTTTCCTTGGGAAAATATTTTTGCATGCATATTTTTGGACGTACGATGATGTTACGTGATACAAGGCTTCGTGTAAATTATTTATTTAAGAATTTGAAATTCACTGAGTATACAAACCTGCTGCAACGGGGGTGTTTTTATTTTATTTTTTGTAACGTTTGTATCATTCCTACTATACTTCAATCAATGTTCTAATAGGAATGTAAATGGATAGGGCCTATTGATCCATTATATGGAGGCCTCCTAAAGGCAATGTGTTTTAGAGGGTATTGCCATAAATTTCAAGCACAAACCCCCAACATGTGACCTTTTTTTAAGGGCTCATTAAAAGAAACAAAATGCCGCAATTTCGAGGACAATATTATGCCCATAACCAAAGTTACAAGTGTGAAAATCCCAAATTTCCCCAAGGTTTGATATTGAAAGGTACTCGTAATACGACTGAACAGTACCATGCACATGGCTTCTGCACTTAACGAAAATTGTTAAAAACTGCTTTTAAACTACGCCTGACACGAAATAGGGTAGATTCTGTTCTTTTGGTTATTGGATCTTGATGTCACCACCCCAACCCACAAAATCAAAAAGATAATTAATTGAGTGTCTGAGAAAGAAAAGGGGCTATGCCACAAACACATACACTGCGAAAAATATCTTAGCGGAAAAGCAGAGTTTTTGCCCCAAGTCTAGAATCTGTACTCGCAATACGTAAATAAGGACTTGGCTCACGTACAGGAGTATTGTGTGTGGACTGGTCTGGTCCCAGGTCAGTGACTCGGCAGAGTTTTGGGCATTAGTACAGACGCAGGACTCGCAGTCCTTCTTTAAGAACTTTTTCTCTGCAATTACGCTCGAACTGCCGTATGTGCAAATAATCAGGGAATTCACCGTGATTTTAAGGAAAAAACATTAAAGTGACGTCATGAATGGTTTGTATACGTCACCAAACAGTCATAAGTTTATACATGATTACTTTCTGCCTGCAGCCCACTGCATTTACGATAGGCGTATGGATAAGAACTTCAAATTATTTCCATGTGATTTGGTAAAAGCATAGTTAGTCTTTACCTTGTTTTATAGTTCGCACTATCATAAAATATTTTATTTCAATCGAATAAATATTTTTTAACCAAATCTCGATTGATTTTAAGTTGGTTGTGTTAGTTTTATATTTGGGATTAAAAATTTACAAATGTGATAGGCCTATGTTTGAATAAGAACATTTGGTTTCTATAGTACAAATTTTATTAATTTTTTTACAGATTTACTTACTGTAGTACCATTGAAAGTAAATACGTATAAAGTAAATGGTAGTGAAACGTTTAAAAAAATATCAAATTTCCAATTGTTCAGAGAAAAAGCTAAGATTTTTGAAGAAAATCAAATCGTTTTATTTGTCAGCAGTTACTTTAGTGGGGAGGCGCATATAGTAAAATATGTCAAATTACAAAGTTGGCTCACCCCAAAATCTGACCGGCAACCACCATGCTAGATTTTATTGTATAGTAGTAGAGATGACATTTTGACCGGTGGTCGCTCTGTATGAGTGGGACTCTCTGTTTTGGATGCCATTTTGGAAAATGGCGGATGTTAATGTTTTATCCTTCGTAGTTTGGTAACCAGTCAAGCTAAAAACTTGATCTTGGTATCAAATTATATGTTTTGAGGTCAAGGATTCGAAAAAAAATATTAAATTATTCATTTTTCTGTTCAGGACGCCATTTTGGAAAATGGCGGATGCCATTGCTTGATTCTTCGTAGTTAGGGAACCACTCGAGCTAAAAACTTGATCTTGGTATCAAATTATATAACAGATACTATAAAAATTTTTATTACTTAATATAAGTTTTATATATACATACATATATATACATATGTGTGTGTGTGTGTGTGTTTTATGTATTTATTTAATTATTTAAGTTAGGTAAATACAAGTTTTAGACCTGGAAACTTAGGGGTTTAAAAATAATTTTGATGGGCCTATATTATAAAATCATTACTTTTATTAATCTAAAAATTTATAAAAGTATTAAGTCTGAATACTTAAAACTAAAACCAAGTCACACTACTATAGTAAACATACTAACTAGTCAAATCACAGCTTAAAGGGGTTATATTTATTAACATTTTTAAGTAGTCTCTTAATAAATATAAATATGGTTACTAAATAATATGTGTTTCGTGTTAGAATTAATAAAATAATTATCTAGACTGTAAAGTATTAATTTAACTTAAAACAATCTACATTTAGTCTTGGACTTGACTCCTTCTTCCCCAAAACTGAAGGGACTTGACCCCTTCTTCCCCAGCATATGGAATATTTACCCCTACTTAGCTCTGGTAATGAGCCCGTTTTTCCCCAAAAAAATTATACTGTCGTGTTCAGCACTTAAAGCTGAACATTTCTGCATTTCAAACTCATTTTCCAAAAAAAATGGACTTAGCCCCTTTTTCCCCTGTACCCTTCATATGTTTTTGAGGTCAAGGAATTTGAAAAAAATAATAAATTATTTATATCTCTTTTCTGGACGCCATTTTGGAAAAAGGCGGATGTTAATGTCTTTCTTCGTAGTTTGGAAACCACTAATGAGCTATTTTAAATCTTCAAATTGAAGCTGTTATGTAAGTGAGTGTAATTATACTTGAAATAAAAACTTAAGTGATGTACTTATAATGTGTCGGCCGAACTTGAGATGTGTCTAAAAATATAGCTTTGTTAGCGGAAGTTATTTCAGGCTTTCAGGACTTAGACCTTCGGCAAATAAATATTGCTTTTCTTGGTAATATTTGATCCCATGATAAAAACTTATCCTCTCTGAATTTGTAATTGAACTGTCTACATTTTGTATGAGAAAATGTTATAATTTTTTAAGAATTTTCAACTGCCGCCATTTTGAAAATACAAATGTTTTTTAACACAATTTTTAAGAAATTTTAAGCTTGTCTATAACAAAAGCATATAAAAATATCAAGTTTCGCGATTATATCTCGACTCGGTTTTGAGATTTTAATAATTTAAAAAATACATATTCGGATGGACATAAAATAGCACAAGATACGCTCGCATGGCCAAATTTTGAGCCTTAAAATATTTCTACAATGCTTGGCAAGTTTCTATCTGGTAACCAGAAACCTAATAATTTTATACTATCTTCTTCAATGTATTGGTTGTTCCGAATGCTAGATATTGGTTAGACGCATTCAGAAAAATGAGTATAAATACATCCAGCCACTTTGAAAAATAGAAAATGGATCGTATATACGAATAAATTAACAATTTTTAGTTCCTTGACCTCAATAACCTATTATTCGACACCAAGATCAAGGATCTTGAGCTTGAGTGGTTTTCAAACTACAAAGACTAAAACGTTAATATCCGCAATTTTCCAAAATGGCGTTCAGAAAAGAGATATGAATAATTTTTTTTTTTTTTCAAATTCCCTGACTATAAAACCATATTATTCGATACCAAGATCAAGTTTTTAGCTTGAGTGGTTTCCTAACTACGAAGACTAAAACATTAGCATCCGCCATTTTCCAAAATGGCGTCCAGAAAAGAGAAATGAATAATTTAATATTTTTTTCGAATTCCTTGACCTCAAAACATAAGTTGATACCAAGATCAAGTTTTTAGCTTGACTGGTTACCAAACTACGAAGGATAAAACATTAACATCCGCCATTTTCCAAAATGGCGTCCAAAACAGAGAGTCCCACTAATACTGTTTTGACCACCGGTCAAAATATCATCTCTACTACTATACAATAACATCTAGCATGGTGGTTGCCGGTCAGATTTTGGGGTGAGCCAACTTTGTAATCCGCCTCCCCACTGCTTACCGTACATTAAATATTGTTTTATTTTTAAATAGTTGCAAGGACGCATTGATCAGTTTTAGACCTAAGATTGATTTTATCTGCCCAAAGTTTACACGAACAAATTACCAAAAAAAGTAATTGCACTGTTTAAATCCTATGCTTCGATTTTAATAACTCAGGGATTTTTAGCAAAGTCTTAAACAAGATAAATAGTAAGAAATAGAATGCAGGTCGAGTATAACCTTGCATTTATTTGCTGCCACTTTTAAATGTATCAAATAAATATGTCAGGGCAATAAATTGAAACTATTAATGGTGCAAATACCACCATTAATACACCTTGTACTGTCAAAGTGATCCTTTGTAGTCTCATATTATGGGCTATGACAGTTACAATCTCAGAGAGATCTTCCTCAGGCGATGGAAATCAAATTTCATTCCAGTGGAAGTCGTCAAGAAGCATTAAAAACCATCATGACACATACCCACGTAGGCTAACACAAACGGGTAGACGCACACAACGAACAAACCAACAAACAAATTTCATAACGGAAATTGTTATGAAAATTCCGGTACCGGGAAACACGCACGACACGTACGGAGGGCTAGTCTAGACTCAATTACGCAATAAATTGTCACTGTAGAGAAGTACCATTAGGCGTAAAACTGCACTTATCACTTTTTCAGATGCTATTCAACAACTACATTCGTCAACAGGCAGCCGTAACGCAATGGATATAGCAGTCTTCACCTGAACATACAAGTCAAGAAACATCGGGCGTGATTAGAGCTTGGATGGGTGACCGCTAGAAGGACTCAGACATTTTTTTTTTTTCGTTTTGGGCCCCCGAGAAGCAAAACACCATTCGTTTGAATATGTGAGTGTGTGTGTTAACACGATAGCGGCCGCAAAAATGGCCCAGACTTAGTTAAAGTTGGTACGGACTTTTAAAGTGGTAATTACTCTGACGAATTTGTAAACCAGCCCGATCGAACCACGGGAAGTGGAGGGGAGGTAAAGGGTGATAAACCCTTCAAAATGGGGATTTTAAGTTTTTTTACATAGAAAAATAAAAAAAAACCCAATATTTGTTTGCATCTTAGAATTCTGCTCGGAAAAGCAAACAATTAGTATTTTGAATTATTGCTTTTTCCATTGGATTCCGAGATATTGAAAATGGTAAAGACAGTACACACTGTCCCAATGTTAACCTTATGGGAAATAAGTCAAATTATAGATCTTGCTTGTTGTTCTTCAGCATATCTTGATAATATCCCCTCGTTGCAGAAGACCTGCATACTCAGCGAATTTCAAATGCAAAAAGAACATAATTCAATCCAACATAGCGAAATTTGACATTTTTTGTAATCGCCATAAGAATAACATGGGGAATGAGTATGCAGGTTTGCTGCTACAGGTATGTTAGAATGGTTGGTTTTTTATTTATTATTTAGTTGATCTTAACTAGAAGAAGCCATAAACAAAGTTCCTTCAAGAAATGTTAAAAAACAAGGAAGATACAGAATTTTTTTATTTCCCATAAGGACAACATGGGGAATGATTATGCAGGTTTGCTGCCACAAAAATTGAAATTTCGGGGATTTTAGACTACAATACATTATATCTCATGTAGATGAAGCCACTAACCAAGTTTTATTAAGATATGTTGAGAAATAAGCGACATATAGAATTTTACTTATTCCCCATTGGGACAACGTACCGTGTTTACCACTTTGAATATCTTGGTAACCAATGGACATAGAGCAATGATTCAAAATAGTAAATTGTTTGTTTTTTTAAGCTGAATTTAGTGGTGCTAACACAAATTTGATTAATTTGATTTGTCTATGTAAAAAACTAAAAAAAACCATTTTTGGGGGTTTATCCCCCCCCTCTTCCAATGGTCCGATCGGGCTGGTTTACGAACTCGTCCCAGGGATTACCACTTTACATGTCTGTACCAAATTTCATTAAGATTGGGCCATATTTACGGCCGCTATCGTGCTCACAAACATTAGCTTTTCGTTTTGCTTCTGGTGGCCCCAAAACGAAAAGTTATCATATGGTCTCGGGCTTCGGTCTTGCCATGAGACCTACGGTAATAGCTTCTTCCCTATGGGGGAAATTCGCTAAAACTTGGTTTGTGACTTCATATTGATGGGGTTTAAAGTATATGGCTCTAAAATACCCAATATTTAAATTTTTGGCAGCAAACATCCATACTACAATTAAATAGCACCTGCGCTTGTGGAGCGTTGATGGAGTTTTGATTTTCCCCATGTTATCCTTATGGAGAAAAAAATTCTATATCTTCCTTATTTGTGATAATACACATTTCCTTACTGTATCTTCCTTACACATTACACATACAAATCCAGTTTTTAAGATATCAGTGTTTGAGTCAATATTCTTTCACCAATTAAATGTTGTTTATGGGTTATTCAGAACTTGCAAAGTTTGTGTTTGAGCCTAAAGTATACTAAAAAAATACCTTATAAAAAACGTAAAAAACGTTTAAAGTCTACTTTCTAATGAACAACTGTTATGTCAAGTTTGATAATCATTAATTTTCTTTAATACATCTTCCCTAACAGCCTAATAAAGATTGCTATACAAACCAAGGAATGTAAAAAAAACTTCGACTTTTTTACTTTTAAATTAGTTGTATACGTGATAAAGAACAATGAGTATTCCTACGCCATTGCTGCCATTTAGTGATTTTGTATATGTGATTAAGAACAATGAGTATTCCTACGCCATTGCTGCCATTTAGTAATTTTGTACTCGTCTTCATATTTATGAAAATGATAATTTTAATATTGTACATCTAGAACTGGCCCTTAATCAAATAATTTCCAATTATTCTTCTACATTAGGTTTATTTTGTATAGAAGTCCATAATTTATTTTAGTGTATAGGCCTTAGTATCCGTACGTAACACTTATAAATTAAGATTGTCCCTTCTTTCCTTTTGGAAAATAAGTGACATAGAAAAAAATTGGTTTTCGTACCAAGATTTGCAGTGTACCAATGACAGCGTATAAATCCTATTAGGTTTTCGAGCAGATCCTATGTGGCCGAGTGTTGGCAAATGGTTCTTTCTAAGAAATGTGCAAATACATTCTCTCGCACTCCCTTGTCCTTCCCTCCACCTACCGCCCCTTCGCCACCCCCTCATTCTCTCTGAAGTCCCCCCCGTTCCTACAGTCCAACCCTCAAACTTTGACAGTTTTACAACCCCGAGTGATAGCGACTCAGGTAAACCCCCGTTCCTTGGGTCCTGCACTCAATGGAGAGTCTGTACGAGGCATCGTGATCGTGCCGTAATTAACGGAGCCCGTCAAAATAAATAGTATCTTGATGATAGTTTAAAACTTTTAATGCGGGACATCTCCCATATCTTATTAAATTAGCTGTATTCGTTTATTTGTTTGTGCGTATCGGAAACATTTACAAAAGACAGTATTCATTTCTTTGTCATAGTAAATATTGTTTTTCCATAGTTTATAATGTAGAGATAGATGGTGTTTCGCAGAAGATAAACGCATTACAAGCATAGGTGATTTCATCTATGGTAGTGTAGTGAAAACATAATATCCTGTCCCATATTGCCAGAACTGTTTCCGAACCAAAGAGAGACGTTTAAGTCAGTAATCCAAGCCGATGACACTGATCACTCAATAACGCTGGTGTGGTCGAGTATGTTTGCCCTTAACGCGCAGGTGAACACAGTCGGCTCCGTTCATTGATTACACCATTGTCACTCAGATAACACGGAATAGTCGGATGTTCACATTCACCAGGACCCTTCTATTTTGAAAAATGTTCACAATGTTACGAACATTTTACTCTTACAATAAAGGTTAAATAAATTAAAACGAGTTATTCTTCAGTAAACGAAATAAAGCCTACGGTGAACATAGTTCTTTGATTGTATGGAAATTAGAATGAAGAACTTAATAGTTCAAAAAACTAAAAATAGTCCTCTCAGTAGTGCTTAGAATGAGGGGATATGGCGCTAAAGGCGTCATCAAATAGAATTTTGGGGAGGTTTTTTTGAACTATAAAAAAGTATGGAATTTTGTGATCATAGTAATTGAAAATTCAAGTATGTTCAGAAGGATGACCAATGACCATTACCAACGTTCGTGTATTCATTGCCATAACTAATAAATATTGACAAATTTATTGTTATTTAAACAATCATTAACTGTGTTATCACGCTCAGTATTATACCACAACGTACGGGTGGTGAGTGTTATACCGCTCAGTATTATATATATATATATATATATATATATATATATATATATATATATACACTCGAATATCTGTTAATGCGAAAAACAGCGCAAATAACTTTGCGAACGCCGTTAAGAGCGATGATCACGCGTAATATCGGCCGCGATGGTCGGCTGCAAAATGGTTCTGCCATTGACTCCATCAATAAAAATAATTAGAACTGAATAAATAAAGGCGCAGAAATACTTTTTATGACGAAATTAAGAAATAGCTGTTTAAGACATTCAAGAAATAACTGTTTTTATACAGTTAACAAATGTTATAGAACTGATTTTTTGTGATTTTCTAACTATAAACTGATATATAATTCATACCTTATGAGAGTTAAGAAAAATGTATTTCGTGAGGTATTTACTAATAGTTAATGTTATGCAAACGAAACTATTTAGTGTTTTATTGATTAAATTTATATTTGATCATATTTTTTTAATTCAAGTAATAGCCGCAAAACTATATTTAAAAAAATTTAACTACACCGTTGCAGCAGACCTACATATACTCAGTCTCAGTTTATTGCTGATAACGAAGAGGAGGGGGATTAGCCAAATTTGGGGGGAGGGGTTAGCCAAATTTTGGGGGGAGGTATTTACTAAATTTGGGGTGGATGGGAGTAGTCTAGGCTGAGACTTGGCAGAAGTTTGACCTTAAAAATCAGCTGTTTAAAAAAATGTGCTAAAAACCCGAAAAAGCGCGCCAAAACGGCGGTTCCCGCCAAGATGGCGACGACATAACCTCACTTTTTTTCCATTAAAACGGCAGCTCCCGCCAAGATGGCGGCGACATAACCTCACTTTTTCCCGCCGGCGGTGGTGGCCGTGGCCCGCCAAAACGTGACACCGGGTTGACGTCAGAACCGGACCCGCCCCCGTCCCCCGCCCCGTCCCCCGTCATTGTATCAGTGTTGGCAACTGTAGACAGTGAAAATATTCATATACTATATGATATGTTGGGTATGTCATATTAGTCCTTTGTATGTTATAATATTATATGAAATTGTCCTTAAAATTAAATAACTCTGGAATGGGCGAGTTAATGTAGCTAAAATTTGGTATTTGAGTACTTCTTAACCTCTTCTATTTTTTCCAAAGCCTAAAACCCCCCTTTTCCCCCTTCCACCCCCTCTTTTTCTTCTTTTTCTTCTCAAATATGGCTAAAAATATATAAAATCGTTGATATCTCGAAAACGGTTGGTCCTAGAGTAATTTTGGGCCCAAAAATCGACCCTCCGGTCATCCGACCTCATGGGGAATATGACCATACTAAGAAAACTTAACTTTTGTGAAGTGGTGTGCATCTACCAAAAATGAAGGGACAATTATCATGTAAAAATTTAAAATTTAATAACTCAGGAACTACTGGTCCGAATTTGATAAAACATGGTATGTGGGCACTTGTTAACTTCTGCTACAATATTAACCAAACTTAAACCCTGTAGTGCGGGTGAGTATCTAGAGAATTGAAGGGGCTACATTTGAAAATTTAATATCTTAAGAACTAGGTGGTGGATATTAATGTAACTTGATGTATAGGGACATGTCAACTTATGCTAAGACTTAAACTGGTTGTTGCAGATTGCATCACAGAAATTGAAGGGGCAAAAAATAAAACATTATAGCTCAGAAACTAATTATTGAATTTTAATTAAAATTGGTATGTGGGTATATTTGAGTCTCTGCTACCTTAGTCTGTACTTTTTTTTATCATATATTGAGGTATCAAATCATTAATTTAAATATTAATGGGAAAATTAACATTTATTGTCCATAAAGGAAATGGATATTTAATAATTAACTTTGCTCTTGTAGCTTTTAAATTGTTGTCATTTTGATTTGTGTAGACAGTTTACTAGCATTGATATGTGTAGTTGTTCTTTTGATTTAAGTAGTTAGCTTATTAATATGTATAGTTGTTCTTTTGACTAGTGTAGTTAACTTGCTTGTATTAACATGTACAGTTGTTCTTTTAATTTGTGTAGTTACCGATTTCTGTACGGTACGTACTACCTTATATATCTGTTACCATTAGCTTAGTTCGTCATTCTGTTCTAGACCTTTGTTCAGTGTAGACATTCTTTGCTCTGCTCCTGATATTGAGATAACATACTAACTTTTGAGTTATAATATATATATATATAATTTATAATCTGATTTTTATAATTTTCAAGGTTGGTGAATTTGCCTGATTTTATTAATAGCTGTATTTGTTTTTATTAACTTTAAATAATGCAGTCTGTTTCTAAGAAGAGTTCTCTAACTAAGGAACCAATTGTTTTTATTGGAGAAGAAGAAACTTATAATAAAAAATTTAGACTTTATGGGCTTAGTACTGCTTTTAAGTTTACCAAACCCCCAAAAGGTGTATCTGAGTTTGACTGGATCCGTAAAGGACTTGATAAAATTGTTGAAAGGGAAAAAGCTAAAGCTTCCCCTACAGACTATCTAGGGTTTAAATTAATGTCTATTAATTTGAAAAGTAAGGAGCCAGGGTATACCGGCATGCGGTTAGCTTCTGAAGTAACTAGTGATGATATTTGGCAGATTTTTGGGGGAATACTTCAAAGTAACTCTGGAAACATTAATTCATCTGATACTTTTAGAGTAGATGTTTCAAGGGTAAATGTTCCTGTTGGAAAAGGTAGAGTAAGACCTGGTCTTTTGAATAGTTTTGAGGAAGAGTGTAAAGCAAGAAAGGGGATAGTAGTAATTAATAACAGAGATAATTTATGTCTCCCTAGAGCTATAGTTGTAGGCAAGGCTTATGCTAAAAATGATCCCCAAATCTATGCTGTTCGTAAGGATAAAGGATTGAGGCAGACTTTAAGAGCTAAGAAACTTATGGCTAAGTCTCAAGTTGAAATACCAGAGGGAGGAGCTGGTATCCCTGAATTAGAGAAATTCCAGGCTCACCTAAAAAAGTACAGAATAACAGTGTATAATTATGACAGTAAAGGTAGAGAAGTATATTTTGTTGGTGGAAAAGATGATGCAAAATTTAAAATTAACCTTTTGTTTCATGATGGTCACTACAATGTCATTACTAATTTAACTGCTGCATTCGTATGTAGATATTTTTGAGAAGCTTGCCATATCCCCTATGACCATAAGGGTGAGCATAGGGGTACAAATTGCTGTTCTTCCTGCCATTCTATTTCCCCTCCTTGTAAGCTTGAACATGGAGGTGTAACATGCCGGTTTTGCAATCGGTTTTTCAAGAATGAACGGTGTTTTATAGCTCACCAAGGACAGATTTACAAAACTATACAGCTTTGCCAGCATTGTAAAAAGCTAGTTTTCCCGACTAAATGCAAAGATGTTCATGATTGTGGAGAGGTTTATTGTAATCCATGTGGTGCCTTTAAAGACCCTATACATCAGTGTTATATACAAGTTGACCGGAGAAGTCCAAAGAACCGAGACTTTCTCTTTATTTTCTTTGATTTGGAAACAAGACAGGATGAAGTCTTGGCCTCAGATCCTAGTAAAAATGTTCACAAGGTTAACTTATGTGTGTCTCAGCAGTATTGTTTTAAATGTATCAATGGAAGAGAGTGTGAAACTTGCTCAGAGAGGCAAAAGGTATTTGAGAAAGATCCTGTTAAGGAGTTCATGAACTATGTAATGAGTGTGAGGAAACAGTTTAAACATGTTTGTGTAATTGCCCATAATGGACAGGGTTTTGACTTTCAGTTTATTTTAAAGTATATCATAGAATAAACCAAGTTTACACCAAACATCACTCCTCGGGGAACAAAGTTAATACTGATTGAAGTAGATAATGTGAGGTTTGTTGACTCATTGAGCTACTTTCCTATGTCTCTCTCTGCACTCCCTAAAGCTTTTGACCTACCTCCTGAGAGAAAGAAGGGTTACTTTCCACATTTGTTTAACACCCTAGCAAATCAAAATTATGTTGGCTCTATGCCTGACAAACTGTACTATTGTCCTGAAACTATGTTTGAGAAAAATCATAATGACTTTGAGAAATGGTATAATGAAAGAGTAGCAGAAAACTATGAGATTGATTTTCAAAAAGAAATCTTGGAGTACTGCATCTCAGATGTGGAAATCCTAGCTCAAGCCTGTATTAAATTTAGAGCCTTACTTCTTGAACAGTGTAATGTAGACCCATTCCTTGAATCAATCACTATAGCAAGTGCTTGTAATTTGGTGTTCCGTCGAAACTTTTTAAAACCAAATACAATTGGCTTGATCCCTAAAAATGGGTATAGACTGACTGATAATCAATCAGCATTGGCTTTACAGTGGTTGACTTGGGAAGAGGAAAAGCGTGGGGTAAAAATCAACATGCAGGCAGAGGAAAGGAAGTCAAAATTAAGGGGTTGAAAGTTGATGGGTTTGATGGGAAGAATATTTATGAATTTCATGGGTGTTATTGGCATGGCTGTCCAAAATGTTTTCCTTACAACAGAGAGGCTCCTTTGAAGGAGGATCCTTCTGATACTTTACATTTGCGTTATGAGAAAACCAAATCTAAAATTGAAAAGCTTGGGGAAGTTGTAGAGATGTGGGAGTGTGACTTTAACAATTTAAAGAAAGAACACAAACTAAATCATTTGGATAAACTTTCTATTTTAAACCCTTTACCATTAAATGCTAGAGATGCGTTCTTTGGGGGTAGGACAGACAATATAAAATCATATTACAAGTGTAAAGAGGGAGAGACAATCCAGTGTAGATGTTTGCTCTTTGTACCCTTATGTAAATAAATATTGTAAATATCCTGTAGGCCATCCAAAGATTTACATTGGAAATAAAGAGTGCTTAGAAAGAGGTCTTGAAGTGGATGGTTTAATGAACTGTAAGATCTTACCTCCTTTTAATGTTTATCATCCTGTGCTCCCTGCAAAGATGAATGATAAATTGATGTTTGTACTATGTAGGACTTGTGAGGAAACTTCAAATCAAGGTTATTGTGTTCATGAGAGTGAGGAGAGAGCTTTAGTGGGTACTTGGACTATGGATGAAATTAGAAAAGCAGTAGAAAAAGGCTATGTAATATTAGACATGTATGAACTGTGGGAGTATCAGATGGTAACTTTTGAGGAAGCAGGGTTGTTTACTGAATTCATCAATAAATTTTTAAAGCTAAAACAAGAGGCATCAGGGTTTCCAGAATGGTGTAAAACTGAAGAAGACAAAGACTTGTATGTCTCCAAGTTCTTAGAGCATGAAGGGATTAAATTGGAAAGGACAAAATTATTAAGAATGGGGGTTTGAGATCACTTGCGAAGCTTATGCTAAATTCATTTTGGGGAAAATTTGGACAAAGAGAGAACATGGAAAAAACTTCACTTGTTAGAAACTCTAAGGATTTATTTGCATTGTTTACTCAGCTTCGAAGTGTAGTTAGATTTATTGAAGCTATTAATGAAGATGTAGTATTAGTCAATTGGAAAAACTTAGATGAGGCCAGGGAGACATTGAAAACTGTTAATGTTGTAATTGCAGCCTACACTACAGCTCATGCCAGATTGAAATTATATGAATATTTAGAAGCTTTAGGAGACCAGGTCCTTTACTATGTACCGACAGTTGTATTTATTACTTCCGGGAAGGTTTGTATAGAGTTCCTACAGGAGATTACCTTGGGGAAATGACAGATGAACTTGTAGAGTATGGTCCAGGTTCATATATAACTGAGTTTGTCTCTGGGGGACCTAAAACCTATGCGTATCTTGTATGGTCTACAAATAAAAATAAGTCAGTGTCTGTTTGTAAAATAAAGGGTTTGACATTGAATTTAAAAACCTCTAAATTACTAAACTTTAAGACATTGAAAGATAAGGCTCTTAGTGAAGTTCCTCAAATTATAGAAATTCATGAGAGTAGAATCAGGAGAACTAAAGACAAAAATGTTTAAAATTACTGGTTCAAAAAGGAAATTAGTTGATGGATATGATACAGTGCCTTATGGATACAAAAAACAAAGAATACAGTAACATAAACCAGGCATCAAACATAAAGCTCATATACCTCTTAACACATGCTCCAAAATGTTAGTCTGCTTTTAGCTGTGGTACTGAGCGAATGTACTAGAGCTGTTCTGTTGCTATAATAATATACTTGTATTTGCCATGGCAGTCTTTTTGAAATTTTTGTCCAAGACAAAGCTAAAGGAAAACTTTAAATTTTGTTTGACCTGTACAGAATATAAGTTTCAGTTAACAGGTTTAATAGATGTTTTTGAATGGCCTTTGACATTTTCAGAACAAATAGTATGTCATATAACACAGAATTTGACATCCAAAGCTTTTATACAAATAACAATCAACCATGGTGATACCTCAGGAAATATTCCATTTTTACAGCTAAACAAACTAACACCGGCAGTTTTTGATTATCATTTTGAAAAAATATTTTCTCAAGTTAAGACACTATCAGATATTATAACTTTGGAAGTAACTGTTGTTACTGTTCCTAGCTGCTACCTTTCATCTTAGATGAGTGCGGTAACCTTTAAATGTAATGTATAAACATCTTGTTCTCAATACTGAGGTCATTCTGAATTGGACAGTGCTCCTGAGCAGACGTGTTGACAAGGTATTAACAGTTTAAATACTTGCATAATTGTTTTATAATGCCTGCTAAATATTGTAATCTTAATGAACATTTAGTCTTGGTATTGTTTGATAGTGAAGGTAACCCTTGGTTTAAAGCTATGGATATAGCTAAAGCCTTGGGGCACCTTGAGGTTAGACGGGGGATTAAATCTTCTTTGAATAGTAACAGTATAAAGATTTTTAAAGATTTTCCAGAGACCCAAAAACAAGGTCTCAAAAAACATGATGGTAGAACCTATTTTGTTGATGAATTTGGATTACTAACTTTGATTTTACGTTCTCCTAATCCTGAAGCAAGAGAGCTAGTAAAAAGGCTATTTCCAAAGAAGTTTTACCTTCCATTTACTGATATTAAAGATTCAAAGTTATCTTAAACAGATCTAATGTATCCCACTGTGTGAATGTGAGTGTGTATGTGAGAAGTTAGTAAGGCGTAGTCTTGAAAGCTTCTGTTCTGTGGAGGTAACCCTTGGTTTAAAGCTATGGATATAGCTAAAGCCTTGGGGCATCTTGAGGTTAGACGGGGGATTAAATCTTCTTTGAATGGTAACAGTATAAAGATTTTTAAAGATTTTCCAGAGACCCAAAAACAAGGTCTCAAAAAACATGATGGTAGAACCTATTTTGTTGATGAATTTGGATTACTAACTTTGATTTTACGTTCTCCTAATCCTGAAGCAAGAGAGCTAGTAAAAAGGCTATTTCCAAAGAAGTTTTACCTTCCATTTACTGATATTAAAGATTCAAAGTTATCTTAAACAGATCTAATGTATCCCACTGTGTGAATGTGAGTGTGTATGTGAGAAGTTAGTAAGGCGTAGTCTTGAAAGCTTCTGTTCTGTGGACAGACACCCACATTTTGGCTGGGCTAACCCCTGGTAAGTCCATATGTGGATGGCAAGTTGGCTTAATTGCCGTAGAAAATGATTTCTTGCGTCTGCCCCAGACAAGGACTGGATGTCTGGTGTGAATGAAAAAATACCCCCGTCGCAGCAGACCTGCGTACTCAGCGAATTTCCATAGGATTTATTTTGTATATGTGAGCATTCAACTTGTTTGAAGGAAAGTATCATTTGAATACGTTAAGTAAATAATATACTAAAAACGCATATTTAATCATTCATGAGCTTTAAACATGAGGAAAATTAACAAAGAGACCATATTGGTTTTCATTAGTAATACATACACTTTTGTATTTTATATAATTCTTAGTCTTTTAATTTTTAATAACTGTAATCTTGTTATAGAATATAAATGTCAACAAACATATAACCAATGAACTCAAAACATTCAAAACAAACAAATAATTCAATCTCATGAAAAAATTAAATTCAATCATATGGTCAGTTTTATAGTAATTAAAACATCTCTGTTGCAACAGACCTACATCTCCAGCCAATTTCAATAAAACATATTATCAATTCTCATAATTGTAAACATATCATATATTATGCTACATTTTCAGGCAGTTTAGACTAAGACATCCCCCCCTCCAAATGCTCTTACTTTATTTATGAAATTTAAAAATAATTTGTATTTTTTGATATAGTATATATTTTCTGCAAAATCTGGATCAATGAACTCTAACTATTCAAAATAAACACAAATAAAATATTCAACACCTGCAAATTTAATCATATGTTCAGAATTGCATTTTTAAAAAACATCTCAAATCAGGGTGACTATACTTTTTGGAGGGAAAAATTAAAAACAATATTGGACAACGTACTGTGTTTAGCACATCCAATACTATCCAATATCTAAGCAGCGGATTGACGTAGAATAATAATTCAAAATGCTAAATTGTTTGTTTTTTTTAAGCTGCATTCATTTTTGACAGTTAAGTTTAAAAATAATTAGTAAAAAGGTGTTAAATCTTGAAAATAAATTTTATTTTGCCAAAAAAACCTTCTTACAGTAAACCAATCTTGCTGGTTTTCGAACTCGAAGTCATGAATGACGCTTTACATGTTTGTTCCAAATTTCATCAAGATCGGACCTTTTTTACAAAAGTTATCGCGCCTACGGACAGGTATATATATATATATATATATATGAAAATGAACGAACGGTGTTTTTGGGGTCTATGGACCTCAAAATGAAAAAATAACATGGTCCCGGGCTTAAGTCTCACCGTGCCGCCTACGGTAATAGCTACTTCCCTATAGGGGAAATTCGCTAAAATGAAAATGAAAAATGAAAAATTGTTTATTTATACAGGCAAAGTTAGGGTCTCTTGGCCCTTTCTTACACTTAACCTGATATAATAGAGTACAATAAATACTTATGCATCATATTTACAAAATAACTTAAAACTATATTTACAAAAAAGGGGGAAAAAATAAATTTTATTCAATCACACAACCTTCCATCCATCAGCAACCACGCATAACACACACCCCCTAGGACGCACCGGCCAAGGACATCCGCTTAAAGTAAAATTCTCTCAGCGCCACCACAAACCGACGACGACTTTCCAGGGACTTGATGGATTCTGGCAAGCCATTCCAGAGGCGACAAGCAGTGACGACAAAACCGCGGTCATATATTGCCGTTCTATGATGAGGCATTCGAAGTGTTAGGGAAGCAGAGCGTGAAGTTCTTATACTACCCTGAGACACAAAATGAAAGTCATGCACAAAATAATTTGGTAAACTAGTTTTTAAAATTGAGAACACAAATGAAAGAATTTTAATTGTCTCTGATCATTTAATTTCAACAATCTCGTCTCAAAGTAGTAAGGTGTTATGCGCTCCACGCGTCTCAGATCATAGACATATCTCAAACAATAGTTCTGAGTCCGCTGAAGCGCATCAGAAAGAGCCACAGTCATGTAATTGATCACAGTGTTACAGTAAGTAAAGTGAGGAAAGACAAGTGATTTTACGAGGTGTAGTTTGATATGTAATGGTAAGAAATTTTGCAATTTCTGAAGTGAATGTATCGAGGCAAAGACTTTCTTTCGGATGTCGACTACGGCGTCATCCCAAGTAAGTGTTGAGTTGATAGTAAGTCCGAGATTTTTTACTCTGTCGTAGTAAGGAAGAATATTTCCATTGACTGTTAGTGAATTTGTAGAGTTGAAGTCAATTGATTTTCTTAAACGTGAATGGCAAATGATTATAGGCTTGGTCTTTTCATGATTGAGTCTAAGTCCGTGTTTTCAGTCCATAAAGTGATTCGGCATATGTCTTCGTTTATTCTCCAGACACAATTATTAATATTGTTGGCTGAAAAAGGTGCATAAATTTGAAGGTCCCTGGCGTGGTGTAAAATCCCGTAAACCTTGAATGAAGGTCCCTGGCGCGGTGTAAAAACCCGTAAACCTGAATGATGTGTGAATGTAGGGCAAAGTTAATAGTCTGGCTCAGAACCTTTAAAAATTCTGGGTCATTCAATTAATATGCCCGGTGGGATATTGTTAGATTTCAAAGATAATGAGTAGCTCTCTTACTAAGCTTTGTTAGGTTTATAGAATGTAAAATCAATTGTTTGAGTCAAAAAATATAAAAATCCTCTGTTTGTCTAAGTGAATGGAGGGGTTATTAGCCAAAATGAAAGGACATAGTCCAAGTAAATGGCTAAATACCTCATACATAATGAACAGACCAACAGAGGACCAAAAAAAATCTATTAGTGTGAGCGATAGAGCTTGTAGCAGTTCTATCCTCGCCCCAGAGGTTAGGCCTACAGGGGATGCTCTGGGTTAACAAAAAGAGTACGCCGAGGCCCCTACGGCATAGCCATAAAGGCTTACCGTGGTGTGGAAACGTGGGCCTTAAAAATTTGTTGACTTAGAAGAGATCAGTTAAAGTTATTGTGGGATGGCTTTAGATATTGCTTATCTGAAAAGAGCACTGAAACGGTGCTCTCTTCAGTAAGCGTTTGCATATGCGTTTGCGTTTGCATGTTTGTTTGCGTTCGCATATGTGTTTGCATGTGTGTTTACGTTTGCATTGCGTTTGCTTTGTGTATGCTTTACGTTTTTATTGTGTTTGCTTTACGTATGGTTTATGTATGATTTGTGTATGCTTTATGTATGCTTTGTGTTTGTATTGCGTTTGTATGTGCGTTTGCGTTTGCGTGACGCGTTTGTGTATGCTTTGCGTTTGCTTTACGTATGCTTTGCGTTTGTTTGCATATGCGTTTGCATGTGAGTTTGCGTTTACGTGATGCGTTTGCGTATGCTGTAACGTATTTATTTTAGAACCGATTATTTTATGAGTTTTCACAGCAGGGTAGTTTGTTTTGTGGTCGCCCTGCAGGTCAAGTTTGAATTTCCCGCGGCCGGCTAGGTCGGCGGCCGCTATTGGTGCGCCAGCCGAGGCTCACGCGTATGCCCGGCTGGACCTGCGCACTAGCACTTTCTCCCACTCCTCGCCGCCTGTACTGTTCCCCGAGACAGATCTCGGTTTTTCATTCGATCGCCGACGCTTGACACAGCCGCACGCCTACGCCTAGGGTAGGGATCGCCCTTCCTATTACGCCTACGTTACACGATTTAAACTTTATTATACGATCGCTTCTATTTTACGCCTTTACTTTATACGTTGTGGTGTAAATCTTTGTGACCACGAACATATTTTTTCCCCCCTTTGGAACTTGGAGTTTTCGCCTTTACAGTCTGACTTAGCTTTCTCTTAAGAAGTTTGACCAATCTTTTATGTTGGGACTTAAGTTTTTCTAGTTCGATTCAAGAAAACATTTTTAGTTCTTTTACCAACATTACTAATAGAAGTCTTTTGTTGCTTTACTGCTTAAAGTCAGACTAAATATTTTATAACCGATTGAAATACACACACTCTGTTGCATATGCATTTGTTTGATCGAGTTGCTCTAGATTTTGCTACCCTCTATAGGTTATAGTGTACTGTATACTAACCTTTTTTTTCAGCTACACTTCTATTTAGTTTTGCTTCGCTATTTTATTATTGATATTGGCTTTTGTCTGGATATAAACTATGTTTACTATGTGCTTGTATGGTTTGAGGGTGGCATTTGAGTTTTGAGTGGTGTATGTTGTAAGTGCTATAGGTAGGGTTAGTGGTAGTTTCCTTCCTACCTGTGGTACGCCCACAGCCCCGTGGTACGCCCACGGCCCTGTGGTTCGCCCGCAGCCTGTGGTTCGCCCACAGCTTCCTTACCCCTGTGGTACGCCCACAGCCCCGTGGTACGCCCACGGCCCTGTGGTTCGCCCGCAGCCTGTGGTTCGCCCACAGCTTCCTTACCCCTGTGGTACGCCCACAGCCCCGTGGTACGCCCACGGCCCTGTGGTTCGCCCGCAGCCGGTGGTTCGCCCACAGCTTCCTTCCCCCTGTGGTACGCCCACAGCCCCGTGGTACGCCCACGGCCCTGTGGTTCGCCCGCAGCCTGTGGTTCGCCCACAGCTTCCTTCCCCCGGTGGTTCGCCCGCAGCTTCCTTAGTTGTAGTAGCTGTTGAGTGTAGGCTGTGTGTGTGTGCGTAGGCTAGGGTGTGAGTAATAATATTGTTATTGTAAAATAGCTTCTACCCTGTGACCGACGTGACGTTATCCCTCCCGTCTGTGGTTTGCCCTCAGAATTTCCTTTTTCGAAACGCCGGAGCCGACCACCTCGCAAAACAGGAACATCCGAGAACACTTATGGCTATGATGATTGTGGCATAACTAAAAGGAACGATTCCTTACACGCCTAGCCCTGAGCCATCGGTTCTCACTTTGACGTTCGACTGATTCGACTCGCAAAATTTGACCCCTGGAACGAACCCAGCTCGACGACTACCCTTTGACTCAAAGCGGACAACGCTTTGGCGCAAACTGTGACGCTATTTAGAAAAATACGTCATAGATTTTGGCGCCCGAACAGGGACACGAGCAAAAAAATTCGATTGTTGAGTAGAATTCTACGATTGATTGTTGCAACATTTAAGTTGCTGGCGCCCGAATATGACAAACGGTTCTGAAACAACCTCTACCGGTTCCAAGCCGAAAGTTTCATCAACTAAAACGACCGCTCCGACTGCGAAAGTTTCCATAACTAGTATCACCACGACTGGTAATCAAGGTGCGTCCTCTAGTGTAACGACAACTGTGCCTGACATTGTAACTGCTGCACCTTTTACGGTCACAGTTAAGTTTCTCGTCCTCCTTAAGTTTCTCGTTGCCAGTGACTACCATGGGTCAAGAATTATTGGATACTTCGCCCTCCTTTGAATCTGATGTGAGAGTCGGTTGGATATTTAAACTATCAAAAGAATCTCTCAAACAGGTTCTCCGAGATTACCAGTTATCCGACGAAGGAGTGACAGACGAATTAAGGAAACGATTGATCAAGGCGGTTCGAAGCAGCCCAACTGAAGAAAAGGACCCTAAGTCTTTATATAGTGAGGTTTTGAGCTCTAGCTCAGCCGTAACTATGACTTCTCAACCACTGTTTACTAGTTCTAGTACGCTTAATTTGGGTCTTCCAACCACGACCGCTAGGACTGTAACAACGCCCCTTTCTGATCCTAGAGTGAGTTGGATATTTGACTTAAATAGAAATGACCTTATTACTGAAATGAAGAAATACGGACTTCCGACCTCAGGTCACGCAGTTGAGTTGAGGAAGAGATTTGTAGATTTTTGGAGTTATCACAGACCGATGGCTGGTCTTACTACGTCTAGCGACAAGAACTCGAAGTCTTTTGAGAACATTGTATCTACAAGCGGAATTTATGATCCATCAAAGTTAATAGTGGGAGGTCAAAAACCGATCTATCGTACGGTTGAAGAAAGTAACTGGTTGGGAGCGGCTAATAACCTACCAACAGAAAATACAAGGGTTACTTTCACCAATAATAAGGCACTCGCTTCTACACATACGGCCGATACTCAAAGTTATGAAAGAATTGGAATACGAGAGATTTTAGGTTTAACCCCAACGGCTGATTACCGTACCGTACAGGAACGCTTGATAGCACTGCAGTCTGAGAAAGTAAAGCAGCGTAATGTAGAGGCTCAGGCTGAAACTTTCGATGAACATTCATACGTATTTGATTCCCCCAAAAGAGCTACATCGGACTATGAGTTACCGAGTGCGAAAACTTTGTTTGAAAGCAAAACAAGTAAGACGAAAAGTTTGAACATTGTGGCCGAGGTTTGTAACCAAGTTAGAAAATGGAATATAAGATTTGACGGGGAGCACAACCCAGTGTCATTTCTTGAACGATTGAATGAGCTGGCCGACGCTTATGAAATACCCTCCGAACTACTTTTGAAAGCCCTTCCAGAATTATTGAAGGGTGACGCACTATTGTGGTTCAGAAATAACAAATTTCAGTGGCACACCTATCGAGACTTTGTATCCAGTTTTGCGGAGAATTATTTCCCGCCTGATTATCGCCGAAGGCTGGATGAAGAAATCGAACGAAGAACCCAAGGAGACCACGAGCCTATAAGGAAATTCGTTGTCGCTCTCACGACTTTAATACGGCGTAGAGGTGGATACTCTCAAGAGGACATACTCAACAGACCATTTTCAAACATGCGCCCCGAATATAAATTGTCAGTGAGACGGAATCAGTTTCACAATACCGAGGAATTAATACGGCTGGCAGAGGGCTATGAAACCTACCTAAGGGGTCGCCAGTACTTCCGTCCTCCTCCTAATCCGGCTCAGTCACTTGTGCCTGAAACGGCGTACGATTCAAGAAATAAAGGATATAAACCTTTTAAAGTGGGGGCAATCGGAGGCATACCGGATTTCGATGTGGATACTCTTAAAACAACAAACTCAGTTCAACAGAATCACTTTACGCCTGAAAGTGCAAAATACGGTCGGCCGTCTCGTATATTTAATCGCAAGTCATCTGATCAAGGCACTCAGACATCTAGAGATTTTGAAATCCCTAAAGCTAATACGAGGGTTGAAAAAGGTCGCCCCAAGGTACATTACCCTGGAAATAAAAATGTTCCACAGGTAAATAGAGCTGATAATCAAAATACGAGAGTCCAGACCAAAATTCCAATTTGTTGGAACTGCGGCAAAAATGGACACGTGTTTCGAGATTGTAGACAGCCGAAAGTCATAAGGTGCTTTTATTGCAAAAAGGAAGGTGTCTTGACCACGACATGTCAATGTCGAACGGAAAACTTAGATCGAGACCCGGAAACAGGAGGTGGGCCGAGTCTCGAAGAGGAAACACCACCTCTGTAGAGTGGCAAGAGTGGCTCAGGAAAGTAAAGGAGTTTAACCTTACTACCTGTGCTAATGAGCAGATAACCGAAAGCCGTCCGTTTACGAAAATCAAAATATTTAATGAATATTTTGACGCCCTTATTGATACTGGTTCTATGATAACACTCATTGGAAGTGATGTAGCTCGCCATTTGCAAAGCCAAAATGTGGTACCACTTGAAGTAGAAACCAAAATTAGTCTAGCTGATCAAACGACCAGACCGATTAACAGAGTTTATGAATTTGATTGCGATATCATTGGTACCGAAACGACTGTTAAGGCATTATTGGTACCTAACCTTTCGACATCCGTTATAATTGATATGGACCTTATACAGCCATTAGGGTTGATAGCTATCCATAAGAATATTTTAAATGATCAGACACCCAACACAAATGATCTAAATTATTTTCCAGCCAGCGCTATTACCCCTCTAACTGAAGACGAGAACAATCAGTTAGAAAATTTCCTACAAACAGAACTTGAACTTTTTAAAAATGCACCTGGTCGAACAACACTAGTTGAACATCGTATTCGATTGAAAACCGATATACCCATCAAGCAAAGATATTACCCGCGGAATCCGGCCATGCAGGCTGTCATTGACAAAGAAATCGATCAAATGTTAGCTGATGATATCATCGAGCCCTCAAATAGTGCTTGGAGCAGCCCTTTAGTGGTAATAAAGAAACCTGGAGGCAAAGTAAGGATTTGCGTCGACTTTCGGAAAGTCAACCAAGTTAGCGAACGTGATGCTTATCCCTTGCCCCAAATTGGAGCAATTTTAGATAAACTGAGAGATGCTAAGTACATCAGTACACTCGATTTGAAGTCTGGATATTGGCAGATCCCATTAGAAGTAAATAGTCGTCCTATAACGGCCTTTACGATCCCAGGACGTGGTTTATTTCAATTTAAAGTCATGCCTTTTGGACTCAGTGCAGCTCCAGCCACGTTCCAACGATTATTAGACAGCATAATTGGTCCCGAATTTGAGCCGCATGCATTCGCCTATTTAGACGATTTAGTGTTGGTCTCAAGAACCTTCCAAGAACATTTATCTTTATTACGTGAGGTGTTCAAACGACTTAGAGAAGCAGGCCTAGTCTTGAACGTAGAAAAGTGTAAATTTTGTATGAAAGAGTTAAAATATATCGGCCATATTATTAATGAACACGGCATTCAGACGGACCCAGAAAAGGTTAAAGCCATTGTTGAGTTTCCGACTCCAAAGTGCCCAAAAGACGTTCGAAGCTTCATTGGATTGGCTTCTTGGTACAGACGGTTTGTAGAGGATTTCGCTAGAATTTCTTCACCACTTACGAAGCTAACCAAGAAAAATATAAGGTGGGAATGGGGTCCCCAACAGAAGACTGCATTTGCTACACTAAAAGACAAACTCACGCAAACTCCTGTTTTGTCGTGCCCGGATTTTAATCAACCATTTGTTGTACAAATCGATGCCTCGGATAATGGATTAGGCGCTTCTTTGACTCAACAAGTTGACAACCAGGAAAAGGTGATAGCGTACGCCAGCCGTCTCTTGACAGACAACGAAAGAAAGTTTACCACCACGGAGAAGGAATGTTTAGCCCTACTTTTTGCGGTAAAAAAGTTTAGACCTTACCTAGAAGGATATAAATTTACTGCTATTACGGACCACCAAGCCTTGAAATGGCTTATGAGTCTAGAGAAGCCGTCAGGAAGATTAGCCAGATGGGTCCTGGAATTGCAACAATTTGATTTTACCGTTCAGTACCGGAAGGGAGCTTTAAATAGAGTTGCCGATGCCCTTTCGAGGCATCCAGTAAGTAACAGTAAACCGGAAGCGAATAGAGAAGTCCCGAATTTGAATACGTGCGCGATCAAGCAACAGAGAAAAGGTCCTGACCGAAGGCGTAAAATCAACTCCCAAGACGAGGATCTAGCAAGTTTGGGTACATGGTATCAGAAAATGTTTAATATGGTTTCAAAAGATCCTTCAAAGTATAGAAACTATGTCATCAAGGACGGACAGTTATATCGAAAATTTCGCTTAAAGAAAAACGAGTTAGATAAAACGAAGGAATGGAAATTGTGTGTTCCGGAAAATAGAGTTGATCAAGTCCTAAACGAATGTCACGATCAACCCACTGCTGGACACTTGGGAGTGAACAAAACCATTAAGAAAGTTGCCGACTACTACTTTTGGCCGGGTTTCAGAAAAGACATTTTAAATTATATTCGAGGCTGCGACAGTTGCCAGCGATATAAAGTTGAGCAACGAAAAGCTATTGGGAAAATTTACTTTAGGCGTCCCCAAGGCCCTTGGTACGTCGTTGCAAGTGACGTAATTGGTCCTCTACCACGAAGTCGGAAAGGCAACCGCTTCATCGTCGTTTTCCAAGATACGTTCAGTAAATGGATTGAAATCGCTCCGTTAAGAAATGCTACGGCAGTACAAATATCTAAGAAATTTGTCGAGCTAGTATTGCTACGTTACGGAGCACCCGCTTGTGTACTTACGGATAATGGGACACCGTACATGTCAAAGATATTTCAGAAACTTACTCGAGAATGGGGCATTGAGCACAGGACCACAGCGCCCTATACACCCCAGGCGAACCCTGTAGAGAGAGCGAACAGAGTTATAAAAACCATGATATCACAATATGTTAAAGAGGACCATCGTTCATGGGACGACCATCTTGATGAGTTTCGTTTTGCATTGAATACAGTACAGCATGACTCAACCCAGTATTCACCGGCAATGCTCAATTACGGCCGTGAATTAAACACACCGCAATCTCTCTCTTCGCCCATCATCGAAACTACTTCCCAGGAAACGCCCTCTACTAACCAACTTCACGAGTTACGAGCAGACACGATAAAACAATTGCAAGCAAAATGTGCTGAGAATCTCAAGAAAGCGTTTCATAAGCAGGCCCGGTATTACAACCTCCGCAGACGTGAAAACCCCTTTCAAGTGGGACAAACTGTGTTGCGACGCACCCACACTTTATCCTCAGCTGCGGATTACACTGCGGGAAAATTAGCTCCTAAGTTTGACGGCCCCTTCGTAATTTCTAGAACTGAAGGCAAGAATGTCTTTATATTGCGAGACACTCAAGGTCGGCTAGTAGGCAGGGTCCACGCGAAGGACCTGAAACCCTACTCCCAATACCCGTAAACCCGTCCAACCCTTCTCCTGGCACAATTATTGTGATTGAATACTAACGCTTGGCATGCTTTAATGTTTGTTTTTGCTTTCAGAACAATGGCTTCCACTTCATCATCTGCTCCTCCACCGATCCCGCTCCTTCCCGAAAAAGATTTGGCTCGCCTGGATCCGGGAAACAAATTAAATGATTTGATTATAAATCCATACATAAACTTACTGGAAAAAAGGTCCGCCAACACTAACATAAAAGTTATCGGGTTGGACACTTTCTTTTAGGCCAGCCTAAAACTAAAACGGTACGAGGTAGCGGCGAGTCGCTTTAAAGTAAAAAACCCATTTGAAGTTGATGTGGTGCTTGTCCCTATTTTCTTAGAAGAACAAGAACATTGGTCACTCATCGCAGTTTTTCCAAAACTTAAAAAAATTCATACGTACGACTCCGTACGCTTTGTTTCCCGGAAAAAGGAGATGTATGACATTTTCAATGCCCTCCGAAGGGAGGCGAAACTTAGGGGAAGGGAATTGGTATCTTCGGCATGGCATTTACAAGAGCCATTGGCTAGCTGCCCTAAGCAAGCAAATAACGTTGACTGCGGGGTATATATTCTCTGGTTCGCGGAACGACTGGCGCGGGGAGATGAGATCCAAGACCTTCACCCACCCTTCAATCCCGATTATTGGAGACGACACATCAAGGATGTTCTAATACAAGGAAGAATCGCCCTTGAAGAGGGTTTCTTCGCAGAACGAGGAGTTTTAAAAACTAAAGAGGCCCCTCGAAGCTTATTCGACACGTCTACGCAAACGGAATCGACCTCGACTGACGAGAAGAGCACCGTAACGGAAAAAGTGCTATATAGCGACCAGGCTACACTGACAGAAGAGCCAAGGCATCGAAATAGCTCTTCCAACGATAGCATGGACGACCTACTTGATTGGGTGTACGTTCCTACCTCGTCCCTCAGCACAACTGGAAGTTGTTCCATCAATGAAGAAAACCAGGAGTTTTTGATGACCCGTTTTGGAAGCCAAAATACTCAAGTAGCAGACGCGTATGAAACTTCCCCGTCGCCTTGGTTGTCAATCGGGGTAGAACCAGAACTCGAAAAGGAGATTGAGGAGGCAACCAGGGAGGAACCTCTGCCTTCCACACCATCCATTCAGCCATCTGTACCTCGCCTGGATACTTTGTGTTTAACCTCTCATGTAGGTAACATTTCTTTTGCCAGTAATACAACGTCACCAACCACTGTCGAACCTTCCCAAGACATGGCTCCCGTGTTCACTCCATTGGCGAGCACTGACTCTGGTGCCAGCTCCACCGTGTCCCAAACCGAATTAATGACTCTCCGCCCCGATACTGCAAGCTTCGCTCCACGGGTAGACAGCGTCCCTTTTGCCTGTCTCACAACAACACAAGCTCAAGTTCAGCAGAATCAGTATCCCGCATCGATTTTCACACCATATCTGAGCAACACTGCCTTTGCCAGTTCCTCAACGTCAAAAACCGAAGTTGTTACTGCCCAACCCGTCGCTCTAGCTCTCCAGCCGTATATGGCAAACACTGCATATTCAGTAAGCGCAAATGAGCCAAGAACACGAATCGACAACCGGAACAAAAAGCCGGGAAGGAATCCCAACAAGAGGTACCGCAGACCCAAGCAAAAGAAGCAGGTGGTACAACTTCCCTGGGGAGAAGTGAAAATGAGCGCTAATCTAGCTAAAATGATTCGACCGGAGTGATCTAGTCGAGTGAATAAGGAAAATATTAAGTTTGTTTGTTCTCCCATCCTTTAATCTTCCTCAATTGTGGTAAGCTCGCAACTAGCTTATTAGGTAAATCATATGACAAAGAAAGAGGTCTTTTCTTTTTCTCTTTTTTTGAAGTAGAGGGAGGGTGTAACGTATTTATTTTAGAACCGATTATTTTATGAGTTTTCACAGCAGGGTAGTTTGTTTTGTGGTCGCCCTGCAGGTCAAGTTTGAATTTCCCGCGGCCGGCTAGGTCGGCGGCCGCTATTGGTGCGCCAGCCGAGGATCACGCGCATGCCCGGCTGGACCTGCGCACTAGCACTTTCTCCCACTCCTCGCCGCCTGTACTGTTCCCCGAGACAGATCTCGGTTTTTCATTCGATCGCCGACGCTTGACACAGCCGCACGCCTACGCCTAAGGTAGGGATCGCCCTTCCTATTACGCCTATGTTACACGATTTAAACTTTATTATACGATCGCTTCTATTTTACGCCTTTACTTTATACGTTGTGGTGTAAATCTTTGTGACCACGAACATATTTTTTCCCCCTTTTGGAACTTGGAGTTTTCGCCTTTACAGTCTGACTTAGCTTTCTCTTAAGAAGTTTGACCAATCTTTTATGTTGGGACTTAAGTTTTTCTAGTTCGATTCAAGAAAACATTTTTAGTTCTTTTACCAACATTACTAATAGAAGTCTTTTGTTGCTTTACTGCTTAAAGTCAGACTAAATATTTTATAACCGATTGAAATACACACACTCTGTTGCATATGCATTTGTTTGATCGAGTTGCTCTAGATTTTGCTACCCTCTATAGGTTATAGTGTACTGTATACTAACCTTTTTTTCAACTACACTTCTATTTAGTTTTGCTTCGCTATTTTATTATTGATATTGGCTTTTGTCTGGATATAAACTATGTTTACTATGTGCTTGTATGGTTTGAGGGTGGCATTTGAGTTTTGAGTGGTGTATGTTGTAAGTGCTATAGGTAGGGTTAGTGGTAGTTTCCTTCCTACCTGTGGTACGCCCACAGCCCCGTGGTACGCCCACGGCCCTGTGGTTCGCCCGCAGCCTGTGGTTCGCCCACAGCTTCCTTACCCCTGTGGTACGCCCACAGCCCCGTGGTACGCCCACGGCCCTGTGGTTCGCCCGCAGCCTGTGGTTCGCCCACAGCTTCCTTCCCCCTGTGGTACGCCCACAGCCCCGTGGTACGCCCACGGCCCTGTGGTTCGCCCGCAGCCTGTGGTTCGCCCACAGCTTCCTTCCCCCGGTGGTTCGCCCGCAGCTTCCTTAGTTGTAGTAGCTGTTGAGTGTAGGCTGTGTGTGTGTGCGTAGGCTAGGGTGTGAGTAATAATATTGTTATTGTAAAATAGCTTCTACCCTGTGACCGACGTGACGTTATCCCTCCCGTCTGTGGTTTGCCCTCAGAATTTCCTTTTTCGAAACGCCGGAGCCGACCACCTCGCAAAACAGGAACATCCGAGAACACTTATGGCTATGATGATTGTGGCATAACTAAAAGGAACGATTCCTTACACGCCTAGCCCTGAGCCATCGGTTCTCACTTTGACGTTCGACTGATTCGACTCGCAAAATTTGACCCCTGGAACGAACCCAGCTCGACGACTACCCGGACAACGCTTTGGCGCAAACAGTGACGCTATTTAGAAAAATACGTCATAATGCTATACGTATGCTTTGCGTTTATTTTTACCTAACTTGACTATGAAAACCCCGTTTATCAGACGGGGTTGAGAGATAATGAAAAATTGTCTATTGTCAGTTTATGATCATGTAAAGAAGAAAAATATCGTTCCCCCTTAAACTATCAAATATATTTATTCATTAATGAACCTTACTTGTGTTGTCACTTAATGTGTTCATCTAATAAAGATGTTTGATTTTGAGTTTGTTGGTTGGTTGGTTTTATTTTTTGGGTGATTGGTTTTAAGTTGTTATATTAGAAGTTATAAAATGTCTTATTAAATTATAAGCAAACCTTTAATTCATTACTTTTAGCGAATTTCCCCTATAGGGAAGAAGCTATTACCGTAGGTCTCATGGTAAGACCTAAGCCCAAGACCATGATAACTTTTCGTTTTGGGGCCACCAGAAGCAAAAAACACCATTCGTTCGAATTTATATATGTATATGTGTGTGTCTGTCAGCACGATAGCGGCCGTAAATATGGTCCGATCTTAATGAAATTTGGTACAGACATGTAAAGTGGTAATCCCTCGGACGAGTTCGTAAACCAGCCCGATTGGACTACTGGGAGGGGGGGTTAAGGGGGATAAACACCCCCCAAAAATGGGTTTTATGAGTTTTTTACATAGAAAAATAAAATTTATCGAATTTTTATTGGCACCATTGAATTCAGCTCAACAAAACAAACAATTTAGTATTTTGAATCACCCCTCTCTATGTCCATTGGTTACCGAGATATTGAAAGTGGTAAACACAGTACGTTGTCCCAATGTTAACCTTATGGGAAATAAGTAAATTTCCATATCACGGTTATTTCTCAACAAATCTTAATAAAACTTGGTAAATAACTTCAGTTCAGATCTACTAATTATTAAAAATTATTAAATTAAAACCACTCAGTTTTAATATACCTGTAGCAGCAAACCTGCATACTCATTCCCCATGTTATTCTTATGGAGCTTACCAAAACATGTCAAATCTCGCTATGATGGATTGAAATATGTTGCTTTGCTTTAGAAATTCGCTGAGTATGCAGGTCTGCTGCAACGGGGGTATTTACTCTTAACTAAGAAATATTAGCTATCAAAGTAATAATCCCTAGACATAATTAAAAAAACTAAGATGATCAGTTGAAGTTGGGAACCATTATGGGTGTCAATTATATGACCAAGGAGCCCCAATTTTTAATCATATTGGACTGCTAAAATCTAGAGACTTAAGACTTCAGTGTAGACTTTACATTATAATAATTTCCAAACAATGATTCATGTTTTGGAATTCTTGGTTAGAGTTGTTTTATTTTATTTCTTCACTATATGTCAAGGGAGGTTTTTATACCTCCCTAAATGTTTACCACCATCTAATCATGAAGAGTAATTATAGATAATGTAAGCAAAAAAATAGAAAAAATTTAAGCAATAACAATGTTTACAGTTAAAAGGATAAATTAGTAGAGAAACAGCTGATACCTTCATATAACCAGAGCTCAATATTTCATTCGTTCTCTAAGTTGAGAGTCACAGCATTCCTATATAGTTATTATTTGGCCTTTTATTGTAATAACTTAAGAGTACTTTGCCTGTCCACCTAAGTAAATTATTTTGTTTCATATAATTGTGGGGTTGCAGTTTTCCGAGTTGTTGACTCGTTAGGATCCGATTTCGTGTAAGTTCTTTAATCTCTGTATGAGTTTGTGTTTAACTCGAGTTGTCATGGCGGCCAACCGGTAGTCATTGTGTTTCGTACGGACCGGAAGAAGGGAGCACCGATTCGGTGCTCCCTTTGATCATCGTATATTTTACAGTGTTTGACTCAAATGTTCCCATATACCAATTTTAAATCAAACCCAATAGTAAGCTTAAGTTAGGATAAAATAGGTTAGGTTGAGTTAGGTTAAAAGAGGTCAGGTTCAGTTAGGTTTAAAATAGGTGAAGGTAAAACCTCTTTTGTTACCCATTTTTTAAATTCCTTTACCTCAGGCTTTTTTGATGACAAAATCAATGAATATAATCCGCTTTCATTAATAAAAATTGATGTTTTTTCATTATAAGTCAGACCCGCCTGGGAGATGGGTCTAATATTTTCAAAAGTAAGCGTATCATCTTTATCAACATTTTTTCTAATTGCTTGATTTGTATCTAAATATTCTAGTATTTTAGTTACTTCTTTTGCTTTAAACCTTGGGCTATTTTCACAATCAAAGAGGACAGTAACTGGTCGGTTATTAAACACATAAGCAGTAAGACTAGACATTTTCAAGTATAAAAGTTAGGTTATGCAATATCAAAGAGCAAAGTAACGCAGGGCCGTCTTACCGGCACAGGAGCAAGTAAGAGAATGAGTTGAGGGAAAAAGTTTTAAGACCTCAAATCTCTCAGCCAATCAGAGAAGAGAACACCTATTTATAACCAATCACAAAGCAAGATAATTTAACCAATGAGAGAGCTTGAAATTTTCAAGTTTAAACTTGAAAAGTCAGACCCGTCTGGGGGACGGGTCTGACTTTCAGTTGAAAAAATAAAATAGGTCAGGTTAAAATAGGTCAGATTGAGTTAGGTTAAAAGAGGTCAGGTTCAGTTAGGTTTAAAATAGGTCAGCTTGAGTTAGGTTTGAAGGCGACGGTTAGTCAAACCGAGACTTAGCATTGAAGCCACCAATGAAATATAATTTAATATTGCTATTATTACTGATGCCAATAATAATAAGCTGACTATTGGGTTTGATTTAAAATTGGTATATGGAAACATTTGAGTCAAACACTGTAAAATATACGATGCTCAAAGGGAGCACCGAATCGGTGCTCCCTTCTTCCGGTCCGTACGAAACACAATGACTACCGGTTGGCCGCCATGACAACTCGAGTTAAACACAAACTCATACAGAGATTAAAGAACTTACACGAACTCGGATCCTAACGAGTCAACAACTCGGAAAACTGCAACCCCACAATTATATGAAACAAAATAATTTACTTAGGTGGACAGGCAAAGTACTCTTAAGTTATTACAATAAAAGGCCAAATAATAACTATATAGGAATGCTGTGACTCTCAACTTAGAGAATGAATGAAATATTGAGCTCTGGTTATATGAAGGTATCAGCTGTTTCTCTACTAATTTATCCTTTTAACTGTAAACATTGTTATTGCTTAAATTTTTTCTATTTTTTTGCTTACATTATCTATAATTACTCTTCATGATTAGATGGTGGTAAACATTTAGGGAGGTATAAAAACCTCCCTTGACATATAGTGAAGAAATAAAATAAAACAACTTAACCAAGAATTCCAAAACATGAATCATTTTTTGGAAATTATTATAATGTAAAGTCTACACTGAAGTCTTAAGTCTCTAGATTTTAGCAGTCCAATATGATTGAAAATTGGGGCTCCTTGGTCATATAATTGACACCCATAATGGTTCCCAACTTCAACTGATCATCTTAGTTTTTTTAATTATGTCTAGGGATTATTACTTTGATAGCTAATATTTCTTAGTTAAGAGTAAAAAGTAATGAATTAAAGGTTTGCTTATAATTTAATAAGACATTTTATAACTTCTAATATAACAACTTAAAACCAACCACCCAAAAAATAAAACCAACCAACCAACAAACTCAAAATCAAACATCTTTATTAGATGAAAACATTAAGTGACAACACAAGTAAGGTTCATTAATAAATAAATATATTTGATAGTTTAAGGGGGAATAATATTTTTCTTCTTTACATGATCATAAACTGACAATAGACAATTTTTCATTATCTCTCAACCCCGTCTGATAAACGGGGTTTTCATAGTCAAGTTAGGTAAAAATAAACGCAAAGCATACGTATAGCATACGCAAACGCATCACGTAAACGCAAACTCACATGCAAACGCATATGCAAACAAACGCAAAGCATACGTAAAGCAAACGCAAAGCATACACAAACGCGTCACGCAAACGCAAACGCACATACAAACGCAATACAAACACAAAGCATACATAAAGCATACACAAATCATACATAAACCATACGTAAAGCAAACACAATAAAAACGTAAAGCATATACAAAGCAAACGCAATGCAAACGTAAACACACATGCAAACACATATGCGAACGCAAACGCATATGCAAACGCTCACTGAAGAGAGCACCGTTTCAGTGCTCTTTTCAGAAAAGCAATATCTAAAGCCATCCCACAATAACTTTAACTGATCTCTTCTAAGTCAACAAATTTTTAAGGCCCACGTTTCCACACCACGGTAAGCCTTTATGGCTATGCCGTAGGGGCCTCGGCGCACTCATTTTGTTAACCCAGAGCATCCCCTGTAGGCCTAACCTCTGGGGTGAGGATAGAACTGCTACAAGCTCTATCGCTCACACTAATAGATTTTTTTTGGTCCTCTGTTGGTCTGTTCATTATGTATGAGGTATTTAGCCATTTACTTGGACTATGTCCTTTCATTTTGGCTAATAACCCCTCCATTTACTTAGACAAACAGGGGATTTTTATATTTTTTGACTCAAACAATTGATTTTACATTCTATAAACCTAACAAAGCTTAGTAAGAGAGCTACTCATTATCTTTGAAATCTAACAATATCCCACCGGGCATATTAATTGAACCCCAGAATTTTTAAAGTTCTGAGCCAGACTATTAACTTTGCCCTACATTCACACATCATTCAGGTTTACGGGTTTTTACACCGCGCCAGGGACCTTCATTCAAGGTTTACGGGCTTTTACACCACGCCAGGGACCTTCATTCACACCGGACATCCAGTCCTTGTCTGTGGCAGACGCAAGAAATCATTTTCTACGGCAATTAAGCCAACTTGCCATCCACATATGGACTTACCAGGGGTTAGCCCAGCCAAAATGTGGGTGTCTGTCCACAGAACAGAAGCTTTCAAGACTACGCCTTACTAACTTCTCACATACACACTCACATTCACACAGTGGGATACATTAGATCTGTTTAAGATAACTTTGAATCTTTAATATCAGTAAATGGAAGGTAAAACTTCTTTGGAAATAGCCTTTTTACTAGCTCTCTTGCTTCAGGATTAGGAGAACGTAAAATCAAAGTTAGTAATCCAAATTCATCAACAAAATAGGTTCTACCATCATGTTTTTTGAGACCTTGTTTTTGGGTCTCTGGAAAATCTTTAAAAATCTTTATACTGTTACCATTCAAAGAAGATTTAATCCCCCGTCTAACCTCAAGATGCCCCAAGGCTTTAGCTATATCCATAGCTTTAAACCAAGGGTTACCTCCACAGAACAGAAGCTTTCAAGACTACGCCTTACTAACTTCTCACATACACCCTCACATTCACACAGTGGGATACATTAGATCTGTTTAAGATAACTTTGAATCTTAATATCAGTAAATGGAAGGTAAAACTTCTTTGGAAATAGCCTTTTTACTAGCTCTCTTGCTTCAGGATTAGGAGAACGTAAAATCAAAGTTAGTAATCCAAATTCATCAACAAAATAGGTTCTACCATCATGTTTTTTGAGACCTTGTTTTTGGGTCTCTGGAAAATCTTTAAAAATCTTTATACTGTTACTATTCAAAGAAGATTTAATCCCCCGTCTAACCTCAAGATGCCCCAAGGCTTTAGCTATATCCATAGCTTTAAACCAAGGGTTACCTTCACTATCAAACAATACCAAGACTAAATGTTCATTAAGATTACAATATTTAGCAGGCATTATAAAAAATTATGCAAGTATTTAAACTGTTAATACCTTGTCAACACGTCTGCTCAGCAGCACTGTCCAATTCAGAATGACCTCAGTATTGAGAACAAGATGTTTATACATTACATTTAAAGGTTACCGCACTCATCTAAGATGTAAGGTAGCAGCTAGGAACAGTAACAACAGTTACTTCCAAGTTATAATATCTGATAGTCTTAACTTAAGAAAATATTTTTTTAAATGATAATCAAAAACTGCCGGTGTTAGTTTGTTTAGCTGTAAAAATGGAATATTTCCTGAGGTATCACCATGGTTGATTGTTATTTGTATAAAAGCTTTAGATGTCAAATTCTGTGTTATATGACATACTATTTGTTCTGAAAATGTCAAAGGCCATTCAAAAACATCTATTGAACCTGTTAACTGAAACTTATATTCTGTACAGGTCAAACAAAATTTAAAGTTTTCCTTTAGCTTTGTCTTGGACAAAAATTTCAAAAAGACTGCCATGGCAAATACAAGTATATTATTATAGCAACAGAACAGCTCTAGTACATCCGCTCAGTACCACAGCTAAAAGCAGACTAACATTTTGGAGCATGTGTTAAGAGGTATATGAGCTTTATGTTTGATGCCTGGTTTATGTTACTGTATTCTTTGTTTTTTGTATCCATAAGGCACTGTATCATATCCATCAACTAATTTCCTTTTTGAACCAGTAATTTTAAACATTTTTGTCTTTAGTTCTCCTGATTCTACTCTCATGAATTTCTATAATTTGAGGAACTTCACTAAGAGCCTTATCTTTCAATGTCTTAAAGTTTAGTAATTTAGAGGTTTTTAAATTCAATGTCAAACCCTTTATTTTACAAACAGACACTGACTTATTTTTATTTGTAGACCATACAAGATACGCATAGGTTTTAGGTCCCCCAGAGACAAACTCAGTTATATATGAACCTGGACCATACTCTACAAGTTCATCTGTCATTTCCCCAAGGTAATCTCCTGTAGGAACTCTATACAAACCTTCCCGGAAGTAATAAATACAACTGTCGGTACATAGTAAAGGACCTGGTCTCCTAAAGCTTCTAAATATTCATATAATTTCAATCTGGCATGAGCTGTAGTGTAGGCTGCAATTACAACATTAACAGTTTTCAATGTCTCCCTGGCCTCATCTAAGTTTTTCCAATTGACTAATACTACATCTTCATTAATAGCTTCAATAAATCTAACTACACTTCGAAGCTGAGTAAACAATGCAAATAAATCCTTAGAGTTTCTAACAAGTGAAGTTTTTTCCATGTTCTCTCTTTGTCCAAATTTTCCCCAAAATGAATTTAGCATAAGCTTCGCAAGTGATCTCAAACCCCCATTCTTAATAATTTTGTCCTTTCCAATTTAATCCCTTCATGCTCTAAGAACTTGGAGACATACAAGTCTTTGTCTTCTTCAGTTTTACACCATTCTGGAAACCCTGATGCCTCTTGTTTTAGCTTTAAAAATTTATTGATGAATTCAGTAAACAACCCTGCTTCCTCAAAAGTTACCATCTGATACTCCCACAGTTCATACATGTCTAATATTACATAGCCTTTTTCTACTGCTTTTCTAATTTCATCCATAGTCCAAGTACCCACTAAAGCTCTCTCCTCACTCTCATGAACACAATAACCTTGATTTGAAGTTTCCTCACAAGTCCTACATAGTACAAACATCAATTTATCATTCATCTTTGCAGGGAGCACAGGATGATAAACATTAAAAGGAGGTAAGATCTTACAGTTCATTAAACCATCCACTTCAAGACCTCTTTCTAAGCACTCTTTATTTCCAATGTAAATCTTTGGATGGCCTACAGGATATTTACAATATTTATTTACATAAGGGTACAAAGAGCAAACATCTACATACTGGATTGTCTCTCCCTCTTTACACTTGTAATATGATTTTATATTGTCTGTCCTACCCCCAAAGAACGCATCTCTAGCATTTAATGGTAAAGCGTTTAAAATAGAAAGTTTATCCAAATGATTTAGTTTGTGTTCTTTCTTTAAATTGTTAAAGTCACACTCCCACATCTCTACAACTTCCCCAAGCTTTTCAATTTTAGATTTGGTTTTCTCATAACGCAAATGTAAAGTATCAGAAGGATCCTCCTTCAAAGGAGCCTCTCTGTTGTAAGGAAAACATTTTGGACAGCCATGCCAATAACACTCATGAAATTCATAAATATTCTTCCCATCAAACCCATCAACTTTCAACCCCTTAATTTTGACTTCCTTTCCTCTGCCTGCATGTTGAATTTTTACCCCACGCTTTTCCTCTTCCCAAGTCAACCACTGTAAAACCAATGCTGATTGATTATCAGTCAGTCTATACCCATTTTTAGGGATCAAGCCAATTGTATTTGGTTTTAAAAAGTTTCGACGGAACACCAAATTACAAGCACTTGCTATAGTGATTGATTCAAGGAATGGGTCTACATTACACTGTTCAAGAAGTAAGGCTCTAAATTTAATACAGGCTTGAGCTAGGATTTCCACATCTGAGATGCAGTACTCCAAGATTTCTTTTTGAAAATCAAACTCATAGTTTTCTGCTACTCTTTCATTATACCATTTCTCAAAGTCATTATGATTTTTCTCAAACATAGTTTCAGGACAATAGTACAGTTTGTCAGGCATAGAGCCAACATAATTTTGATTTGCTAGGGTGTTAAACAAATGTGGAAAGTAACCCTTCTTTCTCTCAGGAGGTAGGTCAAAAGCTTTAGGGAGTGCAGAGAGAGACATAGGAAAGTAGCTCAATGAGTCAACAAACCTCACATTATCTACTTCAATCAGTATTAACTTTGTTCCCCGAGGAGTGATGTTTGGTGTAAACTTGGTTTATTCTATGATATACTTTAAAATAAACTGAAAGTCAAAACCCTGTCCATTATGGGCAATTACACAAACATGTTTAAACTGTTTCCTCACACTCATTACATAGTTCATGAACTCCTTAACAGGATCTTTCTCAAATACCTTTTGCCTCTCTGAGCAAGTTTCACACTCTCTTCCATTGATACATTTAAAACAATACTGCTGAGACACACATAAGTTAACCTTGTGAACATTTTTACTAGGATCTGAGGCCAAGACTTCATCCTGTCTTGTTTCCAAATCAAAGAAAATAAAGAGAAAGTCTCGGTTCTTTGGACTTCTCCGGTCAACTTGTATATAACACTGATGTATAGGGTCTTTAAAGGCACCACATGGATTACAATAAACCTCTCCACAATCATGAACATCTTTGCGTTTAGTCGGGAAAACTAGCTTTTTACAATGTTGGCAAAGCTGTATAGTTTTGTAAATCTGTCCTTGGTGAGCTATAAAACACCGTTCATTCTTGAAAAACCGATTGCAAAACCGGCATGTTACACCTCCATGTTCAAGCTTACAAGGAGGGGAAATAGAATGGCAGGAAGAACAGCAATTTGTACCCCTATGCTCACCCTTATGGTCATAGGGGATATGGCAAGCTTCTCAAAAATATCTACATACGAATGCAGCAGTTAAATTAGTAATGACATTGTAGTGACCATCATGAAACAAAAGGTTAATTTTAAATTTTGCATCATCTTTTCCACCAACAAAATATACTTCTCTACCTTTACTGTCATAATTATACACTGTTATTCTGTACTTTTTTAGGTGAGCCTGGAATTTCTCTAATTCAGGGATACCAGCTCCTCCCTCTGGTATTTCAACTTGAGACTTAGCCATAAGTTTCTTAGCTCTTAAAGTCTGCCTCAATCCTTTGTCCTTACGAACAGCATAGATTTGGGGATCATTTTTAGCATAAGCCTTGCCTACAACTATAGCTCTAGGGAGACATAAATTATCTCTGTTATTAATTACTACTATCCCCTTTCTTGCTTTACACTCTTCCTCAAAACTATTCAAAAGACCAGGTCTTACTCTACCTTTTCCAACAGGAACATTTACCCTTGAAACATCTACTCTAAAAGTATCAGATGAATTAATGTTTCCAGAGTTACTTTGAAGTATTCCCCCAAAAATCTGCCAAATATCATCACTAGTTACTTCAGAAGCTAACCGCATGCCGGTATACCCTGGCTCCTTACTTTTCAAATTAATAGACATTAATTTAAACCCTAGATAGTCTGTAGGGGAAGCTTTAGCTTTTTCCCTTTCAACAATTTTATCAAGTCCTTTACGGATCCAGTCAAACTCAGATACACCTTTTGGGGGTTTGGTAAACTTAAAAGCAGTACTAAGCCCATAAAGTCTAAATTTTTTATTATAAGTTTCTTCTTCTCCAATAAAAACAATTGGTTCCTTAGTTAGAGAACTCTTCTTAGAAACAGACTGCATTATTTAAAGTTAATAAAAACAAATACAGCTATTAATAAAATCAGGCAAATTCACCAACCTTGAAAATTATAAAAATCAGATTATAAATTATATATATATATATATTATAACTCAAAAGTTAGTATGTTATCTCAATATCAGGAGCAGAGCAAAGAATGTCTACACTGAACAAAGGTCTAGAACAGAATGACGAACTAAGCTAATGGTAACAGATATATAAGGTAGTACGTACCGTACAGAAATCGGTAACTACACAAATTAAAAGAACAACTGTACATGTTAATACAAGCAAGTTAACTACACTAGTCAAAAGAACAACTATACATATTAATAAGCTAACTACTTAAATCAAAAGAACAACTACACATATCAATGCTAGTAAACTGTCTACACAAATCAAAATGACAACAATTTAAAAGCTACAAGAGCAAAGTTAATTATTAAATATCCATTTCCTTTATGGACAATAAATGTTAATTTTCCCATTAATATTTAAATTAATGATTTGATACCTCAATATATGATAAAAAAAAGTACAGACTAAGGTAGCAGAGACTCAAATATACCCACATACCAATTTTAATTAAAATTCAATAATTAGTTTCTGAGCTATAATGTTTTATTTTTTGCCCCTTCAATTTCTGTGATGCAATCTGCAACAACCAGTTTAAGTCTTAGCATAAGTTGACATGTCCCTATACATCAAGTTACATTAATATCCACCACCTAGTTCTTAAGATATTAAATTTTCAAATGTAGCCCCTTCAATTCTCTAGATACTCACCCGCACTACAGGGTTTAAGTTTGGTTAATATTGTAGCAGAAGTTAACAAGTGCCCACATACCATGTTTTATCAAATTCGGACCAGTAGTTCCTGAGTTATTAAATTTTAAATTTTTACATGATAATTGCCCCTTCATTTTTGGTAGATGCAAACCACTTCACAAAAGTTAAGTTTTCTTAGTATGGTCATATTCCCCATGACGTCGGATGCCCGGAGGGTCGATTTTTGGGCCCAAAATTACTCTAGGACCAACCGTTTTCGAGATATCAACGATTTTATATATTTTTAGCCATATTTGAGAAGAAAAAGAAGAAAAAGAGGGGGTGGAAGGGGTAAAAGGGGGGTGTTAGGCTTTGGAAAAAGTAGAAGAGGTTAAGAAGTACTCAAATACCAAATTTTAGCTACATTAACTCGCCCATTCCAGAGTTATTTAATTTTAAGGACAATTTCATATAATATTATAACATACAAAGGACTAATATGACATACCCAACATATCATATAGTATATGAATATTTTCACTGTCTACAGTTGCCACACTGGTACAGTGACGGGGGACGGGGGCGGGGGACGGGGGCGGGTCCGGTTCTGACGTCAACCCGGTGTCACGTTTTGGCGGGCCACGGCCGCCACCGCCGGCGGGAAAAAGTGAGATTATGTCGCCGCCATCTTGGCGGGAACCGCCGTTTTAATGGAAAAAAGTGAGGTTATGTCGTCGCCATCTTGGCGGGAACCGCCGTTTTGGCGCGTTTTTTCGGGTTTTTAGCACATTTTTTTTAAACAGCTGATTTTCAAGGTCAAATTTCTGCCAAGTCTCAGCCTAGACTACTGATGGGCACCCCTGGCCCTCATAAAGAAAAATTTAAGATCTTTTATGAAAAATTTAAAAATCAATTACATTTTTATACTTAAATAATCTTCTTAAACTAACTATTCTTCAAAATGAAATGGAAATTAAAAGGATAAATGATAAAAATAAGAAATGAAGTCAAAAGCAAAAAATTAAGGATTTAAATACAACAAGTTAAGATATCATAGGGTCAAGCGATCCTAACATGGTTTCAAATACTGTGAAGGTTTTTTTTATTTCAGTAGCAGACAAGTTTATATTTATAAACCAAATCCTACATACTTTGGAAAGTTAAAATTCAAGAGAGATTTTTCAGTAAAGCTCTCAGTAAAGTCCATATTTATTGTTCCAATTCTGCAGTAAGACTTCACTAAGATTGAATTAGTAGACATTCAATGCGTCATTTGTTAGAGCTATTTACTATAAAATATTAGATGTTTTATTGTATTTAATAAGTTTCAGCTTTGAAAAGGGCATTTTCCTAAAAGACTTAAAGAAGTTGTGTGGTGATTCCCTTGCACAAGAGGACAATTTCTCTACTTTCTGTTGATTCTAAAATCTTTTAAAAAAATTATGAAGGTATGTGATATAGGTATGTTAAGATAATAAGGTATTAAAAGGTACAGTAGAACCCCTCATATCCGGCCTCGGATTTACCGGTCCTCGGTTTATCCGGCCGCTTCCTGGAAGTAAATACTAAAATATATTTCTCACGGCTTACAGACGCGTAGGCGCACGCGATAACTCGTCGCGATTTGAATGCTCTCACGGTTCATCTGTTTACATTGTATTTTTATGAAAATAACTTACTTAGTTGAGATAGTAAACTGTAAGCTGAAAATTATTGACTCTTTTAAGGCCTAATAATCTTTAAAGCCGACTTATTGTAAAAAAAGTTTTTACATTCATCTTTATTTAACATCAATATGAGTTTTCTTTATTCATAATTTAACACAATTATAATGAAGCCTACAGTACTGTACTGCAGCGAATATTTTTGTGAACTACTATTCCGTAATTTAATTTTGTTTTACGGTAAATAATTTTCTATTGGTTTTACAAATTGTGTGTTTTTAATAATCTTAAAGACGAGTATTTTACACTACTTAAGACTTTATCTATCAGTAATATAAGATTAATTTGGTGCAAATGGCCGTAATTATAGTAGGTTGGTTTATCCGGCCAAATCGTTATCCGGCCAAGGCTTGGTCTTGAGGTGGCCGGATATGAGGGGTTCTACTGTAATGAAGGTATGTGAGCTCAAGTAAAAAGGTAAGTGGATTTATTTTTTTACATACAAATGGCATTTTGTACAGTGGCCATGAAATGTAGCTTTGTAAGTATCATGGTGAATTCCAAGGGTCAGTTTCAGGAGCAATTTTGCTATAACTATTTATTATTGATCTTTGCAATCAAAGTGTAATTTTTATGGCTCATTGATTTCTTTTCCTGATGATACAGCTTTGAGTTAATTGGGAAATAGCTGGAATTAAGATCAGCTGAGGAAACAATGAAACATGAATTGTTTGGCTCTTAGTTGGCGGTTTACCAATAAAATGCCTTTGAGTCTAGACGAACAAAATGAGTTAAATATACAGATCAAAAAGGAGCATGAATTTTAGGGAATTTTCCCCTAAAGGGAAGTAGCTATTACCATAAATGGCATGGTAAGACTTAAGCGCAGGCCACCGTAACTTTTCATTTTTATGTCCCTAGACCCCAAAAACACCGTTCGTTCATTTTCATATATGTATATATCATATATATAACATAATATATATATATATATATATATTTATTTATTTATTTATAATATGTAATTCACAACTTAGGGCTACAAAGATTATTATCAATAAAATATAACAAGTGTACCTTTTTTCATTTTATTAACTAAATTAGCATTAATTAATAAATAAAGCAATAAGGAAAACCTTCACCCATTCGAACTACAAAATCAATTACAAGACAAGAAACAATGCATTCAAAATGCTAGACAGACTAGTCTCCCCTAAAAATTCAAATCCAAAAATGTATGAAAAATCAGGTATCTACAAAATCACATGCAGCGAATGCAACAACTACTATATTGGTCAAACAGGCAGGAGTTTCAAATCAAGATTCAATTAACATATACAAGCAGTTAGATCAAACAATTCAACCAGCCAAAAATCCTCCTTTGCCGAACACATTTTAAAATCAGACCATAGCTACAAAGGAATCAAAGAAAACCTAACTATATTGGATTATGAAAATAAAGGGCCCAAAATGAACACGAAAGAAGAATTTCACATCTACTTGAACAGCAAGTTAAATCAAAAAGACATGCTCAATTCTACATATTCAGATATAAAAAAACCCAATCTTCGATGCCATACTTGAGCTTAAGAAAATACCAACCACTTAATCAAAGAGTACATTAAAAAGAAACATGCAGCTGAAGAAGATACCAGATGATAAATATTTATTTGATAATTTTAGGTTATGTATATCATCACACTGTGAAAATGGTTTGAAAACCGAAACACGTGTCGTGTAATTTAGTTAATAAAATGAAAAAAGGGTACACTTGTTATATTTTATTGATAATATATAAATATATATATATATATATATATCTGTCTGAAGGCGCGATAACTTTCACAAAAAAGGTCCAATCACAATGAAATTCGGCACATATGTGTAAAGTGACATTTCTTATTTCGAGTTTGAAAACTAGCAAGGTAGGTTAACTCTTAGGAGGGTTTTTTTTACAAAATAAAATGTATTTTAAAAATTTAAAACCTTTTTATTGATTTTATGTTAATATAAATGTCGAAATTTGATTCAGCTTAGAAAAAGAAAAAATTTACGATTTTGAATTATTAATCTACATCAATTGTTAACTGAGATATTGGGTCTCTGCTAAATGCAATACTGTACATTGTATTTTATTTCTCCCTGAAGGGACAAAACACTATCCAAGTTCTGGTACTAATACCCTAATTTTTCATTGAATTCCCCTAAAATGGGTTTTTAAAAATCATGATTGAATGCAATTTTTTCAGGTGATGTTTTGATTTGTTTTTATTCCTTGTATCTGAGTAGATTGATAATATGTTTGCTGATATTTACATACTATCATAAAAATTCATTTTATTAATAATTATCAAGAAATAAGCTCATGAATGATAAAATTTACTTTATTTAGAGTAATATTTAGATATATTATTCAAAACATCTATTTCTCTAACATATGTAGATTAGGCCCACTCATAAAAAATAATTCTTTAGAAATTCACTGAGTAAGCAGGTTTCATATGACAGTTGTATTTTTAATCACAACCCTGAACGAACATATTTTTATATATAAATTTTCAGATGAATATTTCATCTTTATTTTGAATAGTTAAGAGTTCATTGATAATGATTTTGAAGAAAATATATATTATATTAAAATCCAAATTATCTTAAAACTTGATAAAGAAAGTAATAAGCATTGGGGGGTGGGGAGTGTCTTGGTGTTGTTTTTCTATTTTTTCCATACATACCCTTCTAAAATATACAATATATTTTATTTATTTCTAAAATAAAAAATAAAAATATACCCTTTAAAAATTACAGAATATATGGTATGCTTACAATGCTGAGGTACGATATGTTGAATCAAAATTGACTGGATCTGCAGGTCTGCTGCAACGGAGGTATTTTAATCATAAAACTAACCATATTTTAGAATTTAATTTGTTCGTGTGATCACTTTTTTTACTAATTTGAATTTATTGATTATCTGTTTTCTGACATAAGTATAACAAGATAACATTTATTGAAAATTATTAGACTTAAGAATTATATAAAGTATAGAAAGTGTAATGAATACCACTGTGATCCCCTTGTCAATTTTCTTCAAGAATAGAGTTCATGAATGATTAAATATACTTTTTTAGCGTTTTATTTACACAACATATTCAAAACAACAATATTTTCCTTTTCGTATGTATGCATACATACAAAATAAATCCTTTTGACATTCGCTGAGTATGCAGGTCTGCTGCGATGGAGGTATCTTTACTTGTGTTATTTTATAGCAAATGCAATATCAGCCTTCACAGGTTTTTACCCACATTGAGTAGTACCTACTCATCAATAAAGAAGTTATAAAAACATTATGTTTTAATATCCTTTTTAAAACTTTTTTAAAGAAGAAGTTTTTTTTGAAAATATTTGACTCATGCTATGGTCCAGAGTTACTCAACTAACACCTTAACATATGTTTTCTAATGAAAACTCAGAACTTCAACTGTAAAATTAACTTTCATACGGATGTTTAATCTTAATAATTCTTGAGTATTCTGAATATAAATTTGACTACAATTCTGAAAATTATTATGAGCTTAAAAACACAAATTTGAATGTACAGCAGATATAGTTTTTTTTATATAAAATACTTATTTAATTGGAAATACAGTTTCAGCAGCATCATGTTTTCCACACATACTCAACAAATTAAAGAAAAAATAGGTTTACTTAAGTCATCCTAAAGCTTATAATTAAAAGTTGAAGTTTTTATAGCATTTAACACACTCTAAACGTCAGCTTAACTTTTGTTCTAAACTTTAATTTATAAAAAACATCAATTCAAACTTTTATCTCAAAATGATAAATATTGGATACTTAATCTATAAATTTTGTGAAGTTTCTGAAAATGACATGCATTTTCATTAAAAAGAATTCAATGGAGTTTAAGCATCTTATCAATCAAGTTCAACAGTTTAGAAAAAATCTTATTTGTTTTTTCCATATGTAGGAGTTTGAAACTCCAATATGCACCATTTGGTCACTATCATTATATGGTTTAACACAGTTTCTTTTTAAAATTTTTTTTTACTTTGCCTATATAAAATGTGGGACGTGCACTTTATGTACATACAATCAATCCAACTGTAATAATTATAATACAATTCCTCCTTTAATTTTAATTAAGTGCTGTTGATAGCAGATGTAAGAACAGGCTTACCATATAGCTAAGAGGAAAAGCATTATCATCTATCAAATTACCAGCCAGCAGGTACAGGATGGATTACCAGCCTCAGATCAAAAACATCTGGCAACATTCTCACAGTTCAGAATGAATTGATGACCTGATAGTTATTTAACAAAAATTACAAAACCACAAAAAGCATTATATTTGGAATTGTAATTCATAATGACTTTCTTCACCCGCATAGAAAGACTACACACACATATGCAAATATTTCCATGAGATGAAAAATTATCTCTTTATATCAAATGAATAAATATCATCTCGAGGTTTTTATTGCATTATTACGTTATTAATACACTTATATTGCTTTTAAATATCATTTTATTGCATTTTCTTAATAAATATGAATTTATCAAAAGTGACCAAATAATGGGGAAAAATAAAGTAATTCCTTACTATTTCATTGCTCTCGCTGACACTTCCTTTCACAGGTCGGAATTGTGATCAACCTCAACAAACTGATAATTTACTGCTATTCTTTTCGCTAATTGGAAAATAGGATTTGATTCTCCTCTCTTCTTAACAAGATTGGTCTTGATAACAAAACTATTCCATGAACTTATAAATATAAAAATAAAACAATATAGGATATAGAGTATTGATTGTGCAGACATTTATTACACTTAGCATGAATAATGATATATTTTAGGTAATATACTCTTTACATCCAACAAAAAAGTTTAATTATACCTCATTCACTGAGGTTGTAAAGTGAAGCCCCTCCCTAAAAAACATATATCATTGGGAGGGGAGGAGCCAACCAACAAAGATAAGTCATAATATATGTTTTCATGGTTATATTTTTATTGGCTCTTTCCCCAATGACAAATGTATTGGGACAGCTTCTGAGCTATAGCTGTTAACACCAACTGAAGTTAAAAATAGTTAAAACAGAAATATGAACCTGGATTAGCTAATGCACTTTGGGTGGGTGATTTTTTTCACGTACGTAACAAACCATTTCTTTTAATTTCAGCAAAAAAAGAATATTCAAACACCATGAGGTACAGTGAGAAAAATGGGGTGACATTTTTAAGTTATTATATAGGGTGTTTAAAAAACCCTTCCAGACTTCGGGATATGGTGACTTACATCAAAACTAAGAAAAAAGTTCCTATAAACATGGGTCCTCGGTTACCCATCTGTCGGTATGTATGTGATTTTAACATGATTTTGAATAACTTTGAAACCACTGAAGATACCAACTTCAAACTTGGTGCGTATATGTAGACTAATAGGACTTATTTTGGTGCAAAGTATCAAGATTCTACTTTCTACCATTTAAAAATGGCAGCCATTTTTATATTTGAAAACTTAATATCTTAAAAACCGTAAATCTTCCTAAAACTGTGCAAGAGACCAAAAAGTTGGGCAGTTTTATTTCCTAAAAAGCCATATAAGGATTATTAAGATCGAACCACAATTAATGGAGTTATTGTAATTTTTATATGAAAATTTGCTATAACTGCCATAAATAAGCATGTATTTTGTGAGAAAAATTGGAATAACTCGGTTAGTTCTGGATTTATCTTAATAAGCTTTATACAGATTTTTAGGAAATTAAAGTGCACAACGTTTTTGTTACTTGTGCAATTTTTGTAAAATCATCGGTTTTTAAGATATTAAGATTTAAAATATAAAAATGGCTGTCATTTTTAAATGGTACAAAGTAGAAACTTGATACTCCGCACCAAAATAGGTTCTATTAGTCAACATATACACACTAAGTTTGAAGTTGATATCTTCAGTGGTTCTAAAGTTTTTCAAAATCATGTTAAAATCACATACATACCGACTGACGGGTAACCGAGCATTATAGGACCCATGTTTATCGGAAATTTTTTCTTAGTTTTGATGTAAGTAGCCATATCCTGAAGACTGGAAGGGTTTTTGTAAACACCCTGTATATTTATAAATGAATAAACTTTTTCAAAAATTAATGATATTGCATGAAAATTTTCCTTAAATAATATTCTTAATTATTAACTTTTGACTCCAGGTATTTAGTTTGTAAGTATAATACCTAGGGACATAAATTGTTCTGAACTGAAATATTGGCCAGAAACCAACCTTTCTACTTGGATGATCATATAATCAAAATTGTTAAAAATATGTTTTTCTTTGCTGTATCATACCCAAAAACCCAATGTGTTGAAGGGTCATCAAGCCCCTTGTTGGACCGTGTTGAACGGTATTTGTTGGACTAACGATGTTCTGAGTATTATAGTGATTAGTTTACCACATATATTTGGCCAGAATTGTAATCAAAGCAAAGGTAGAGAGTATTATTATATAGACATAAATAAGGTGCTGGCCAAGTATATGTGGTAAATTAATTACAATAATACTCAGAGCATTGTAGTCAATGTTATGTAAAATCGATGTACAAAATGTCAACATCAATGAAATCGTTGATGTCAAATTGACGTAATTATTGATCATAATTATGTCATTTTGAAACCAACTTGAGGTAAAAAGAGCACTCAATTTTATGTAAAATATGAATAAAAAGAACTCACTTCTTTATGTCAATATATTATATTGCTTTTATGTCAAAGTCAAACTTCCATGTTTAAAATAAATATATTTTAAACTGAAAAAGCGTAAATTATAATTTATACATACATTTATTTAGACTAAATAAACTAGAACTATAAAACGGAATTCCAGAATAAAAACGAATGTGCACTATGCCAGATTCGAACCTGCGACTCTAGCACTGAATGTCCTGACGCTTTAGACCTCTAGATTGACCACTTCAACTCTTGTCTGGTAAGCAAAAAGTGCTTATACTCAGTTCAAAACATTTTCTACATTTAATGTTTTGTGAACAATTTCTGTTCATGTGGCATGTCATTTTTTGAAATTAACATAATTTATTTAGAAAATATCAAAATAGTTTTTATATGAATTTTGATGTTTTGTTCAAGAATGTTGATTACATATAATTATAAGTAAATACAAAGTTCAATCTTTTGCTAAAAAGAATGCCATGGATTATTTTGATGAGTTATTAAAAAAAAAAATTATTCAAACAGCAAGAGGTACAGTGGGGGGATGGGGTCACATTTATTAAGTTATTATATACTAGCTGATCAACACGGTTTTACCCATGGAAAAACAAAAAAAAACTTCTTGGATTCATGATTTAATCTTAAGGTTACCATGACATCTACATGAGCTTCCCTATACTTTAACATTGAAACTTTGATGTATCATAGGGCGTAGCCCTGGGGAATTTTTAAAAATCCGTTCTTAGTGGATGCTTATTCCCTGAGAGGAACGTTCATGCAAAGTTTCAAGGTTCTTGGTCAAGTAGTTTGGGCTGTGCGATGATGGGTGAGTGGTATTTGACAAATATATAGTAGATACAAGAATGAACTTTTTTTAGAATTACCAATATTGCATGAAAAATTTCCTTAACTAATATACTTAATTATTTGAATTTGACTCCAGGTTTTACTTTGTAATGAAACACCAATGGACATCAATTGTTCCAAAAATATTGGCCGGAAACCTATCTTTTTATTGGTATAATCGTATGATCAAAAATTGTTAAAAGAATGTTTCTCTTTGCTGTTTAGTTTATTATATTAGTACCTGGTGGACCGAGCCTTGCTCGGTGTTATTCCATGTCTACCACTTCATCCAGCTACTATAAAATATTTCAGTGTCATAAAATTGATAAATAGAAACCTTTTTTATTGCTCCATGGACTCTTCATCTCACCTGCTGTATTTTCCCTTGATAGCTGTAGATTCCAAACAGCTGTTATGATTACTTCATTTGTTTACACTTTCCTTGTTTATTTTCGTTGCTATCACGGCAACCCATAAGGCCAATGTTAAAATTTTACAACTTTAAAATGTGATTTATTACGTTATTAGATTTTCTCTGGCCAAGTTATCTGTATAAAGGACGTTTTTTAGTCATAAATTACTTATTTACAGACTTTGAAGGAAATCCTCAGAGCCGTTTTTGAGATAATTGTGCAAGCAAGCATACAAGCATACAAGCACGATAACATTACTCATATAAGAGTATACGATTAACTTGACAGCTCAGCGCAAAGGCCAACCAGAAACCACAGGAGTGTGAATCTCGCATCAAATAATGGCAAAACTATCCCTCTTGCCCCCACTCTAGTGATTTAAAACTTGCTGTTCCAAACAACATATTGATATTTAAGCAGTGGTTGGAAAGATTGCTTTCAAAAATATTAGAGGAAGACATTGGAAATTCCTGTTTTCTTTATGCATTTTTAAGCAATAATTATTACTAACCATTTGGATTTAAGTACATAAGAACATTATTATTATTTGTATATTAATAGGCAAGCGGTAATTCTTTTTTCTCGGCTTGAGGGCAACTTAGGAAAAATCTAAGTACACCCTTGGAAAAGTACTTCCTGTAGATGTGCACAATCCCATTATAATTTATTTTAGTTTTCGAGAATCCCATTATAATTTATTATAGTTTTCGAGAATTGCAGAAAAATGAATTTCACTTTATAAAAAATTATCATGGGTTTTATGGGTTACAATGTTGGTTCCGGGATAGCAACAAAATGTAAAAAATGCAATCACATGTTTTTGTTTTTGTTGGCTATGAGTAAAAGGAAAAACATTGACTTTAGATAAAACCAAACCAAAACATTTTCTGGTTGAATATCAAGCGGTAGACAATCTCTATTTATTTGCACAATCTGCTCTTTACAGTTACAATTATTTTTGGATTAATTTTCGTGCAGTTAAGAAATTTATCCCTCACATTCCTGGTACTTGCCACACTCACAGGTATTTTATTTAACTTTTATCATTAGACTACTATGGCTCTTGTAAAATAAAACAATACCACCCCTCACACTCCCCCAACTTTTAAAAAATTAGCTAAAACTATGTTTCTGTGGCATAATGATTCATTTTTTATGTTGACAACTTTCCATTAACACTAACACATTTGCTACTGGCAATGAAGAAGCTGTATCATAGTGGATGTGTCTCGTTGTTAATGAAGTGTTAAATGAGAACATTTCAACTGATAATTATTAACTCATTTATTATGTTTTCGTTCTCTTTTTATTTTACTACTCTTATTTACCTTTTGTTTCCAGTTTAATTTGGCCAACTCACAGATTAACTAGAAATTAAAAATTGTATTTACTTACAGATATCATATATTCTTATAACATTCTTTCAGTATAAATCCTATTTTTATTTTATAGCTTTAAATGTGATTGAAGTAACCAATTATAATATCATTTCTGGTAGAAAAACATTAAATTTTACTAAAACTGTGATTTATGAATAATATTGTAGATAATAATGACAATAAAAAATCTGAAAAGTTCACACCTTGGTAGAAACAGGAAGGATGCTAAGGGATCAGGCGAGCCTTCACCACAATGGAACATTGTGCAGCAGTGAGAGTTTTTACCTAATCTCTTTCAGCTTCCTTGCCACCCCTGACAGACAAAGCAAAATTAATTATTTAATTATTTGTGTGTTTCATTAAAACTAAACATATCAATAGCTTTACTCAAAGTTACCACTACATATATTATATACTAGCTGACCCGACAGACGTTGTCCTGTCTTCTTCATGAATAATTTGTTTTAGTTTGAATAAATATCAAAATAGCCACAACAACAACATCAATTTTATTCTAAAGCTTTTTTAATATATAACATAACATTGGTAGTTTTGTTTTCTGGCGCAAAAATAATTTTTTCAGTGTTCCGATACGGGAGCAGGCGACATACAATTGGCCATGTGAAAATCATGGATTTTCACGGTTGTTTCCACAAACATTCAACATTCAACGACTGTCCATCTAATGGACATTGCAAATGCAAGTTTAGATAACAAGGTGGAGGAAAAAGAATTATCCAGTTTGGTGCACAAATAAAAAAATTATTGAATTACAGAGAAGTAGGATTGTTTTTATTGATATAGGTAAGATTAACATTGGAACAACATACTGTGTTTACAACTCATCGAATTGCTTTTTATTTATATAGATATTATATATAATAGGTGTTATAATCAATAAAGTTACCTATTCAAAGAGCATACCGTATATAAGCTCAATGATTTCTATGTATGTAAAAAAAAAATTGCATTGACATACATAAAAATTCTACATCAAAATATATTTTACAACTTTAATGTATTTAATTGGTAAAAGTGAGAGGGGAATCCCATTAAAAAATTATTATGAGATTAGGGAGAGTGGTAAACTAAATAAATGGTATCAGCACCTTTGATAATGTTAATGATTTTTAACTGAGTTTTTATAATGTTTTGGAAAACACTGAAATTTTAAAATTTAATTGCAAGGAAGGTAAAAAGCAGCTAGGGGCAAGATTAACTAAAACTCCAAAATACTGTAAATTTGCGCTAAGACTAGAATTATTATGTTTTTATCAAATAAATGTTGTCAAGAGTTAAAAAACTGTACATATAAATAAATCTACTATATATTTGTCAAATACCACTCTCCCATCATCGCACAGCCCAAACTATATGACCTAAAACCTTGAAATTTTGCGTGGATGTTCCTCTTAGGGCGTAGGCGTCCGCTAAGAAAGGATTTTAGAAAATTCGAAGTTTCAAGGTTGTTTTGAGTGTAAACCAAGTCACTCAAGTTTGTAACACTGTCGACTGATAGCACCACTGTTCCGAACATTCATCCTCTTCGTTGTACTAATTATGACAATTCTGAGCCGTGTTGGCAAATATGCATAGAAAACCCTTAAAATTTACACATTTCATATTAAAATCGGTCTTGCCGTTTTTGAGTCATGGCTGAGAAAAGAAAACCTACACACTATCTACTGTAATACGAGTATAACTGTTTTTGTTAAACCTACACAACGCCATAGCACGTAAACAGACCTACATTAAATATTCCTTGATATAACCTTTTTTTCATTCAGCCCCTTCAAATTCGTCAAATCAAAGTTAATCAAAGACTATAATTTTTATCGTGAGCAAAGCCACGGAAGTGTTAGTGTAATATAAAACACAATACTTAGTATTCTAATAAATTATAAAAGTATCTATATAATAATACACAAGCGGTTTTCTTTTCACAGCCCAACCTCAATAACGGCTGGACGGATTTTAAAGTTTGAGGTGTCAAACTAAAGGGATTTTTATGAAGATTTGTCAATACGTCAAAGGGCATTACTGAAGTACAGTAAAGGGCTGTAGTTTCGGAACAGTGGCGCTATTCATCGACATTTGACCAAACTCAGTTCACTTTGTTTACAAACTGAACATATGGTCGAGCTCTGAAATAGTTCTACAGGTAAACCACAGATTGCAGCACTTATTAATTCTTTTTAAAGAGCAGTTTTTATTTTTACAGCTGCTTTGGCTCCTAGAACGTGACAATAAATTGTTTTCAAAAGTTTTCTTTTGTAAAAGATTTATCATGTGTAATTTAGATTATGTAATGAAGTGTTTTTAAAAGGCTTAAACATTGCAGTTACCAGTTTTAAAATGTAGTTTATGATATCTCAGTACATTTCAGCGTAGTGTTTTTGGAAGTTTTATTAACTTGAGCCAGTTTATTTTTGGATTTGGTGCAGTGATAATGCCATCATTAAGAAGAAAACAAACAATTACCGGAACACGATCACAACCTCTGGTATCACCCTCCTGATGTAACATTTGATGCTCCTTCCAACCTCAGACCAATGAACTTAAAATGTTTTCATTGCGGTGGGTTGCATTTCAAGAATGAAAAGACTGGTAGAGAATGTGTCACTTACGGGTAGTTGCCACAAAGGAAAGGTTCCTTACGAAGACAGCCGTTCCCTATAATTCCTGATTCGGCGAAAACTATCAGTAAGGTGCAGGGGCAGTCTCTAAACAAAATGAGGTCTTTGCTCATGGCGCCAGTGTTCGCTCTCGGTCAGCTACATGTTGCTGTAAGCAGAGCTTGAGCGATCTTTTGCCAGTACTAGTCGTTTCCAGTTAATGAAATTAACTATTTAAATGATGAGAGAAAATTTTGTCAACTTTGAGCAGGCATATATTATATAGTTTGCAAAATATTGGATATCATTATTAGTTTTTATTCTTATAAGTTTTTGTTGTCTTAGCGTTATTATGATTTTAGTTTGTTTTTCTCTTTAATTTTCATATTTTTTTATGATTTCAAGAAGTATAATAATCAATATTTGCTCTCCACTGAGGTAGAGCATAGTTGTTGTGTTTATAGATTTTCCACGTGTGAATTTCTTCGGGCTGTATAGAAGTGGTCTCGAACCTGAGTGTGAGATTAACTACTCGTATTAAGCCTTTATTTGTTCCTTTTGATTTTCGCTTTATCATCAACTTTTCCTCGAACTCCCAATATCCTAAATGCATACTTCTCCTCTTCATATGGTTCACAGTTTTCTTTCTTTAATTTGTTCACATACGCATTCTAATGCCTGCAACAATTTTATTAGGCCCTCTGGCAACCTTCACCGTTACAGGTCGTCTTCATGCAATCCCGCCATTCCCTGGATTTAGTCCATACTTCTTCAACACTTGACATTTAGGACTTGCTTGTACGTAAAAATATTGTTTTCTCTTTTTGTGGCTGGGAGGCCCATAGTTAAAACTCTGTCTCCTTCAAATCTTGGATAATTGGTTATGGATAACTAATTACTTCTATCATAAGGTATATTTCCTTTTAAAGGCAAACCAGTAATAATATCTCCCAAGCTATCCTCCATATTCCTATTCCTTCATATTTCTTGTTGGAGTGTAAAACCCTTCTTGAAGTACCACTTGGAAGTTAGAACACTTTTTTAAATAGAACTTCTTATTCGTTTGTCTCCGTGTTTAAAGAACTGATCAGGAATTTCTTTTAGACAGACAGTTTGAAGAGAATATATTTGTTTGGTACTGGTGAAATGAAATTTATTAGTTTACTTTATTACGTTTTTTACACCCACTTTTAAAAATTATTTTATGTGAGTGATTCTCTACAACAGATTTAAATTTTATTTGAATATTATATTTCAATATTAATAATCCACCAAGATATGAATGTTTTCACAAAGTAGTTGTTGTAAACTAAAAAAATAACCAAAAATGTAAATAAATATCAAAGTGACAGAAGGTAGACATTAAGGTTTTTCTCAAGACAGCTGTTAATTAAAATAAAAAGAGTTTATATAAACCATATGTTTGGTAAAATATACTTCCATTTAAAATACATGGGAACTTTAAAGTCCAGTGGGGCAAAGCACATTGAACTTAGGATTACAAAAATGATTCCATAACCTCTACAGAAAATACCCTTTAATTTGACACCTCAATCATCAAAATCGGTTCATAAATAAAGGAGTTTTGCTGTACACAAGAAATTCCTTAGCAAATTAGTATAATAGATTAAAATATACATTTCAGTATTATTGATGTTATTTATTTATTTATTATTTATTATTAATATTTATTGGCTTATTTGTTGCTCTATTGTCATATTTCTAATTAATTTATAAGATGTTGTATTAACCTTAAGAAACCCCGCAGTGAACTTTAGATCATAATGAACTGCTTTGATGTAATTGGTATTCATACTGTACCAAAGCATGTAAATAAAATAAAATTAAAATAAAAATAAAATTTCAGAAATAAGAGAACATGGGAATATGAAGGTGTTTCCCAAAAATCCTTTACCAGAAACTCCTGGGGTAAATCAAATGAACTTTAAAAGTTTCAGTAGTTTCCCCATAATTTTGGTTATCGAATTTAGCCCTTTAATTAAACTTTAAAGTATACTAGTAGTCTGTCTTTATTCTTAATACTTTTACTTAGAGGTGTGCGGATATCCGAACCGATCCGAATCCGATCCGAGGGTTTTATGACTATCCGGTAAGACTAACTAGATATCCGATTCTATCGGATAGACTGCACATTTTGGGGTAAATTTTAAAGAAGGATCAAATTTTAAAGTTTGGAAAGTCTTCCAAACAAAATAAGTCACTGCCGACGAAAGTACAATAGTGACAGAAACATCGCGGAGCAAAAACGACGCTTTGAAATGCGATGGTTGCGACAGCGGTTAGAACAACGCCTCAACAAGATGCGATTAAGTAGTGGTATGCATCAATCGATGTATTTCGGTTGCTGATATTGCGACTCGTGATAAGATCGAGAATTCGGGATCGTTGTATACGATCAGAGTATTGCACAATACCCGACACGATAACAAACATTTTCTGGAGACAAAATCTTGTATCGTAGCATTAAATCAGTTAACAAATAATAATACATCCTTTATTAGTTCTGTCTCGATCAGTATCCGTTACCGACGAAACATCATCGATTGGTATGAGAGAGAATCGCAACCAAGACGAATCAGAGTTCGCCATTGTCCGACATTCGACAGTGTCCAACAATCGTTTTTAATTGCCAAAATGAAATATATCCCGTAAATACCCCATAAATAAATAGTCGTGTTGATGTTTCGCACGACTATTTCAGGGGGGTGTTTCTAAACGCGTTTCATGAATAATAGCTACTAATCACTAGTTACAAATCATCTCCATCGTATCCTTACGGTTTTGAAACGGAATCTTAGTATTACAAAATACAAAGTTAATTTTATTAATTCACCAACATCGTTTAGAAACAGCCCCCAGGCCGTAAATAACTTAAGCGGCCTGTTAATACGATAAAATAAAAAGCCTACAATAATTTTGGGCTGACAAAGAGTTGGCCAACCTGTACATTTCATTGTTTGTGTTTTCATCTCACTTCGTTGTCGTTTTTTATTTTGAACGTCGCCGTCTGCTTAAAAACTGAGTAAAACGTATTTTCAATTGATTGCCAGACAACTTTATTTTTCAGTTAAGCAATTACCTACCTAGAAATTGAAAGTTGAACGATCCAAAATAAGTTTTTATTCTGCTGAAATATTAATCTTCGTCGAATTAAGCCTAGTCAAAGCCGGCTGGCCGTATTTTCAATACGTGATTAAAATGGACATTCTTAGATAACAGTACAATGCTGAGTTGACAACCTACCCTATGTAAATAATTAGTGAGTCTGCTTGTTGTTTGTTATATAAAACAAATAGACCTATGTTCTAATTAAATGGCCAAGCTTTAATACTAAAACCTACAACATTAGAAACTTATCTTGATATTTAGGTTAAGTTTTCTACTCAGACTTATATTTTGTTTTTATAGTAGCCTATTATTGTAGTTAATCAAAATCTTGATTGTCAGGCATTAATGCATAAATAAAAATGTAAAGCTTTCTTAAAATATAAAGTGATTGGCGAAGCAAGTTTATATTAAGGTCTTATTCTTTTGTCTAATCACATAGGCCTAGTCACTGATCAAATAAGGAAAAGAACAACAAAAAAACAAAGAGGCCTAATAGTGAACACATTTAGGTTTTATTGAAAAAGGAATTTTTAAGTTGCAAATCCTGAAATTGATTTAGGCCTAATAAGCTTATTCAATTAAATACTACCTATGCTTAAGGGGAATAAATACATTTCTAAATTCTTAACATAAAATTAATTAGTTGTTGTACCTTTGCATACTTTAATAATTGACATTTGGCCTATATTGGAAACAATATATCACAATTATCAACAACTCAAGCATATCAAGGCAAACCTTGCCTTACACATAAGGATAATATGGTAGTTCCTTGCAATTACCTTAGAGAAAACTTATGAGGCTTATGAGAAAACTTAAATCTGCTCATTACGCCGCGCCATAAATATCCGAATCCGGTATTATCCGATCCGAACCTGTTATTATCCGATCCGAAACCGATCCGAACATAAGCTATCCGATCCGAATCCGATCCGATCCAAAAATTCACTATCCGCACACCTCTACTTTTACTCTATGATTTTTTTGCTCGATTTTGAGCTACATGTTATCTAGTATTTATTTATTAAAACACTAACTTGGAGTCGATGTTATATGTCTAAAATAAGGCAATCGAAATCACAATATAAATCATATACAAATGTAGATTTGGGCTTCTTCACTTTCACATTTGAGAAATAAAAAAAAATTAAAATCCTTCCAGGTTTTAACTTTTGCTTTCTTAACTTTAACTATGTGAGACAAGTAATTTATTTTATTTGATCAGGATGTACATATGAGTGCACAACAAATTCAATCACTCATTTACCTATGAATGTTCACGATGTGTCTGGGTTTGTCAAGCAAATTATTATTTTTCAAGCATCATATTACACCACATTTTGGTATAAGATTTTATGCTTTGGTATATTTTTTATTTTTAGCGAATTTCCCCTATAGGGAAGAAGCTGTTACCGTAGGTCTCATGGTAAGACCTAAGCCTAAAACCATCATAACTTTTCTTTTTGAGGTCCTCAGATGCCAAAAACACCATTCGTTCACTTTCATAAATATATATATATCTATATATATATATATCTATATATATATATATATGTGTCTTTAAGCACGATAACTTGCGCAAAAGTGGTCCAATTGGAATGAAATTTGGCATAGACGTGTAAAGTAGTAATTATTCGGACGAGTTCGTAAACCAGCCCGATCGGACCACCGGAAGGGGGGGTAAAGGGGGGCAAACCCCCCCAAAAATGGGGTTTTTGAGATTTTTACATAGAAAAATAAATTTTTTCAAATTTTTATTGGCACCATTGAATCCAGCCCGAAAAAACAAACAATTTAGTATTTTGAATCATGGCTCTATGTCCATTGGTTGCCAAGATATTGAAAGTGGTAAACACAGTACGTTGTCCCAATGTTAACCTTATGGGAAATAAGTAAAATTCTATATCTCGCTTATTTCTTAACATATCTTGATAAAACTTGGTAAATGGCTTCTTCTAGTTCAGATCTACTAAATATTGAATTAAAACCACCCAGTTTTAATATACCTGTAGCAGCAAACCTCCATACTCATTTCCCATGTTATTCTTATAGAGCTTACAAAAACATGTCAAATCTCGTTATGTTGGATCGAAATATGTTGTTTTGCACTTGAAATTCGCTGAGTATGCAGGTCTGCTGCAACGGGGGTATTTTAAGTGGTATCATGATTATGTTTTAAAATAGTTTAGCGCTGTACAATGAAGTTTAAAAATAAAAATATCATAATGGAAAATATTAGGTTTTGTTATATAATGTCAGATTGCTACACTAAGTCAGTTAGTTATCTGTTATTGTACCTAGAGATCTAATATTATAATCTCCAAGCAGGGGAAAAAATCTTTTCATGATGACAGGGCCGCCACAAGGGGGGGCCTGTTGGGTAATATTGTCCTGGGCCCAGGCCCCCAAGGGGCCCAACCCGGGCCAGTATATTAGTAATTTATTTAAGAATTTGACAATGAAAAGAGGTGTATTAGAATTTATGGGCCCTGTACATGCTATATTTATTGATAACATCAGATCTCTAAACAATTAATTACACATCGTCAACGGTGTTTTCCAATGCAATGATTCAAAATTTACTTTTGGCCAGTGCTAGAATGAACAACATCACGTGGGTAACTGTACTTGACTCTTGAGTCAAGATCTCAAAAGAATATTAAATAGTATAAGGATACTCACTCCCATAAGGCCTGTGGAGCCAGAGCTAGTGCCGTCAATGACAGGCCCTTTTCTGTTTCATTCATCCCAGCTCTATTAGCCTACTGAGTATTCATTTATTATATTCAACCATTAAAACATGAAATAAATTATAAATGGGTTTTGTGCATGAAAAGGAGAGTCATTTTCCAATATGGTAGTGGGGCCCGCAGTCAGAATTCGGTCCTGGGCCCGGCTGTGAAATGTGGCGGCCCTGAATACTGGACAAGAATTATTAAAGGATCGTTTACATTAAGCTGGTAGTCACTAAGCGCTGACAATCAGCTGTTTTGCAGGAGCTGGTAGAAACATCATACCTTTGTATTAGGATCTATTTCAGCAGCGAATTTTGTGTGTGAACCAAGATGTCGGCAGCTGCTTCCTCACAACAGCTGACCGTCGGCTGAGAGGCAACCAGCTTGGTGTAAACCAGCCTTCAATGTAAGAGGATACTTGCAGCATTTAAAAAGATATTAAGATAAATATGTAAGCTGTTTTTTGGAGACTTAAATTAAGTACCAAAGTAAATTCCTTCAAAGGTGGTATTTTCAAGTAATAAAATCACCTCACACTACTATTTTTTATCCTAAAGAATGGTCATATATTAGCTATCTCTACAATGCCATAGTTTACTGATCGCAGCATACAGCTGAAGTTACCAGCAAACTTTTCAGAGGCAGATATTTCGAATTATAAAAGCAAAATTAATGTTTCATGTATTTTATGTCAATTAAAGCACTATTCAATGCGGGATAACAGTTTTTGATGGTAGCCTATGGTATAACAACCAAACCCTCTGGTAAGTTTTGGTAAATTCATTTTTGTAATTTTTTATAAAAAGTTTTTATTACAAACTGCATTTTAGATAAAATCATTTTAAGAAAATGGGACTAATACTGGGTGCAGCAAAAAATCTGACAGTTTTAAAGTAAAAAAATACCCCCCTTTTTGTAGACCTGCATACTTAGTGAATTAAATATGTGTAAATAAATGATTCAGATAAAGCCGCCTGAAAAGTAAAATCAAATATGTCCATGGATGAGAACAGTCCCATATTTTTCTTAAGAATAATATCATGGGAAATGAGTTTGCAGGTTTGCTGCCACAAAAACATAAAGCTTAAGAGTTTTTTACAATAATCCAGTAGATATATACATCTACTAGATACCACAAAAAATTTCATTAGGACATACGTTGAGATATAAGCGAGATACAACATGTTGTTTATTTCCGATTTGGTTATCATGGGGACTAGGTGCTGTGTTTACCACTAGTGATATCTCAGTAACACTATTAATTAATTAACATTTAGCAATGATTCAAAATACTTAGCTGTTTGTATTTTGAGCTGAATTTCGTGATAGAAATAAAAATTGTTTTATTTACATTATTCTATGTAATAAGTAAAAAAACTTTTTGCAGGATTAATCCCCAATTACCTCCTTTCAGATGATCCGATAAAAAAGTAAGTAAGTTTTGTGGCTGAGTCAAATTGCATTTCAGAGATATTGCTTGAGTTTTATGGTTGTAAGCATCTTGAATTTACGAGTCTGTGCAATTAAGCCCCACACATTGGGAAAACTAAAGGAGGCCATAATTCAAGAAATCGCTAACATATCTCTTGAGGAAATGTTAAGGAAGGTCTTTGACATTTGCGGTGTGAGACTGGAAGAGTGTTTAATCACAGGGGCACCATTTAAGGGACATCATCTTTAAATCTTAAACTGGGGTGATTGGTGGTTGGAATGTTATTTTCTTGGAATGCTAACTTCTATCAAGCAAGACCAGTCTAAAATAACCAATCAAAACTTTTTCACAACTTTCAATCTTTGTGTTATTTTTACTTAAAAACTATCAGATCTTCTTACTGCACCCAGTTTATTATTATATGACTCTTACTAAGGAATTAAATTATTTTGTTTTAAGAAAAGTTTTTTTTAGCAATAACAAATGCAAATATAGCAAAGTATTTGAAAATGATACAACGAATAAGTTAATTGAACCAAACAGTTTGTAACAGAATACAGACACGGGAATCGAACAGGATATATTTTTTACTTTTGTATTTCGGTGGGCATCTAGCCGTTACTTTTTACTTCGGTTAAAAGCTAATGAAAACCTACATTAAAAACTAAAATTGGGAGCATCAAATAATGCGGGCAACAAAAACTGAAACTAACTAAATCGTCAGGTGAAACTCAGATGAAAAGAGTGACATAAATATTTTTGTTGGATTGTCTAAACATTGTTTGTTTTCCGGAGCCTTTAATGTGCAAACATGTGTTTACTTAAACAGATGATCAAATGGTTAATCGACCACTTACACAAATGATGTTCAGTGATGTCGCCAGCAGCTCTCTCACCCGCCTAATTTAGTGTTCCCAATAATAGGTACTGCACCTATTTCATAGAGAAAAAAGTAAAAATCAAATACATTTTAGGTCTTCAGAAACAAGCACAAACTTCAAGAACAGATTTTTCCAGGTCATCCGTGAAATTCCAGGAAGAGTGAAAAGCCTGCACATAACGCTTAAAAAAGTCATATAAAATTTTGTATTTTTAGGGCTACCAAAATTATTCTAAAAATAAAATGTTGGGGAAAATTTAATCTTCTAAATACTGAAATTCAGTGTAAAAAAATTAAAGCTGAGTTGCTGAGTTTAAAAGTATCACAAATTTTTAAAATGGCCAAATAATCTTTATGAGTGATTCTTGAGATACAGGGTACGTATGTTCTAAATACCAACATTAACAAAAAAATGGTCAACATTTTGAAATGGAAAAAGATGTTTAAGTTTTATTTTTTATAATGTTTTTTTTTCAGTAAAGAGCTTTAAAATTATCTATTACAAACACATTTTTACATTAACAACTCTGAGATTCGAACCCACGACCCCCGGTTTTTGGAAAACTCATTATTTTGGAAAGATTAGAAATATGTTTGTCGTTTGAAGGGTATGAGTTTGTGGGTCAAGTTTTGTTTCATCCTTGAAGCCTGCAATCTTTTGTGGACAGCTTAGAAGACTCACCCTAAAAAATTAATTGTTGATTAAGCTCGTTTCGCGATTAACTTGGATAGTCAGTATTCCACTACATAACAGATGACACTGTCTTTTAAAATCCTAACACTACTTTAAAATATTTATTTTGTACCAAGGAGGTTAAGCCTCATGATGATGCAAGGACATGAACAAAATTAATAAGGCAATAACGGTTACATATTTTTTTAATAAAGAAACACTATTACAATAGACATACAATGGAGAGTAATACTTTTACAATGGAGAGGAACTTTTTACAACAAGCCCTGTCTTTTGAGATCCTCAAATGTTTTCCTGTTAACCACATTGCCAAGCGAATCCTCAAATTCTTCTTCTTGCTCTGGCTGCCACCTCTCCTCTTGCTTCTGAACCTTCAGTTTCTCCCACACTAAAACATGGCAAGTTCATAAGACTAAGTAAATGAAAATAAACATTTTGTTCATTACAGTAATCAACAATACCCCCGTTGCAGCAGACCTGCATACTCAGCGAATTTCAAATGCAAAAAAAGTTCATCCAACATAGCGAGATATGACAAGTTTTTTTTAATCTCCATAAGAATAACATAGGGAATGAGAATGCAGGTTTGCTGCAAAAGGTTTGTTAAAACTAGGCGGTTTTAATTCAATATTTAGTAGATCTTAACTTGAAGAAGCCATGTACCAAGTTTTATCACGATATGTTTAGAAATTATGAAGATATAGCACTTTTTTTATTTCTCATAAGGTTAACATTTAGTCAAATAATGGGGAATGAGTATGCAGGTTTGCTGCCACAAAAGTGGAAATTTCAGGGATTTTAGACTAAAATCCTCTACACCTCAACTAGATGAAACCAAAAACCAAGCTTTACTAAGATATGTTGATAAATAAGCGAGATATAAAATTTTACTTATTTCCCATAAGGTTAACATGGGGACAATGTACTATGTTTACCACTTTCACTATCTCGGTAACCAATGGACATAAAGCAATGATTCAGATACTAAATTGTTTGTTTTTTCAGGCTGAACTCAATAATGCTAACCAAAATTTGATTATTTTTATTTTTATATGTAAAAAACCCAAAAAACCCATTTTTGGGGGGTTTATCCCCGTTTACCCCCCCTTCCAAAGATCCGATCGGACTGGTTTTTCAACTCACCCGAATAATTACTACTTTACACGACTGTACCAAATTTCATTCCGATTGGACCATTTTCGCGAGCGCTATCGTGCTTAGAGACACATAGATATATATATCTAGAAATTTGAACGAATGGTGTTTTTTGCTTCTGGGGGCTCCAAAACAAAAAAGTTATCATGGTCTTGGGCTTAGGTCTTACCATTAGATTTACGGTAACAGCTTCTTCGCTAAGGGGGAAATTCGCTAAAAACCTTAAAAAGAGCTTTAAAAACCTGAATACTTATATTTAGTTCACTTTTTTAGCCTGCATTTTCAGAAATAGGAGATTTTGTAAACCTCCCTTGGATCTTATTAGAGTTTAAAAAATGTTTACAAAGCATCTAGTTAAGGAAAATGTATGAAAATCCATTCAGTACCTTGACTGAAAAACACAACATTTTGCAGGAATTCACAGATTTCTCAGAGGTCACATCAGGTCGTCTTTATAAAACAGCAAATGAACTACTGGCTGTATTTCATTAGCTAATGTTAAAGTAAGTTAAGTGTTTTGGCTGCATAGTGAGGAAAAATATGGACAAGAAAATATTAAACTAGACAATCACTACTTACATGCAAGAGCATCTTCAATCTGAGTGACATTAGCGAAATGTGCTGTGTTGGGGATACCAAGGCATCTCATTCCGTGAGCATGTCGCCATTCCTAGGCAATCATAAATACAATAATTTATTAAGTCAAACTATGAAAGTATTAGGGGTGGGCGAGTACTCGACAGTCGAGTAATTACTCGAGTAGTTGCTACTACTCGAGGTCGAGTCGAGTAGTTAGTTACTCCCGCTGTTTACGCGGCGGCCGAATTTGTGTGCGATTTACGTTTGTGCGATCAAATTTTACAGCCGATCGCGAGTTACGCAAAGCTACGTCTGCCGTTTATCCGCAATCGGCAGATTGTTTATCGCAGCCGCTCACTAGCTTCACATTAAGCAGCATTTTCTATTCATTTGTGGCCGGCAAATACGCGCGACTCGTTTTTCGCAGCCGCCCACGAATTTTTCATAACAATAACCTCGACAATATTTCATTAACTCATAGAAGAATGGATTTTGACAGTTATCTAGAAATACCAGATTCTGAGAGATGTCTCAGAATTCGGAAATTGAAAACTTACTGCTATATTTAGCTCTGACCTTACACTTAACAACTTCAAATTTGTAATCACATTTTATCTTTTGAATGATACACAGCCTTCATTTCTGTCTCATTTGATTTGTAAAAATGAAAAGAAAATTGTGGACTTCATACAACAATTAGTTGAGGTTTTGTAATTTTTGTATTGGAGGGATATCTTATTCTTATCTGGTTGCAACTGTGTTACTGGATGGATGTCAAAAAACAATAGATCAGCAGTCAGGCAAGGGTGTGGGGTTGGGTTTAGAGAAGTAAACATAACCGTGCATAGCTCTCCTCCCTGATGTTTTTAACTCTTTCTTCCACAATTTCTTGGCTAAGGTTTTAATTAGGGCCAACAATTATTTTTAGGGAAAATATAAACCAGTTTTTGATTGTTAAAATAATAGGCTAGTAATCTATATATTAATACGCAAGCGGTTTTCTTTTCACAGTCCAACCGCAGTAACGGCTGGGCGGATTTTAACGTTTGAGGCGTCAAATTATAGGGAATTTTATGTATATTTGTCAACAAGTCTCAGAATTTTAAAAAAGGGCGTCACTAAAGTACAGTAAAGGGCTGAAGTTTCGGAACAGTGGCGCTAATCATCGAAATTTGAGCAAGCTCAGTTCACTTTGTTTACAAACTGAACATATGGTCAAGCCTTTCAAGCTCTGAAATAGTTCTACAGGTAAACCACAGATTGCAGCACTTTATTTTTTTTGAAAAGTAATGTTTTTTGTTTTTCCAGCTGCTTTGGCTTGCAACAAAAAGATTTATTATGTAATTTAGGTTATGTGATGAAGTGTTTTTAAAGGGCTTAAACATTGCAGTTCCCAGTTTTACAATGTAGTTTACGATATCCCAATACATTTCAGCATAGTGTTTTTTTCAAGTTTTATTAACTTGAGCCAATTTATTTTTTGATTTGGTTCTGTAATAATGCCAATAAGAAGAAGGCGAATATTTACCGATCGGAAGGAACACGATCGCAATCGCCTTCAATCACCCTCCCGATGTAACATTTGATGCTCCTTTCAACCTCAGACCAATGAACTTAAAATGTTTTCATCGCGGTGGGTTGCATTTCAAGATTAAATGACTGATAGAGATAGTGCGTCATTTACACGTTGTTGCCACAAAGGAAAGTATCCCTACAAAGACTATGATTCCGGTTTCCCTATGATTCCGGTTTGGCGATAACTATCAATAAGGTGCAGGGGCAGTCCCTAAACAAATGAGGTCTTAGCTCACGGCGCCAGTGTTTGCTCTCGGTCAGATACATGTTGCTGTAAGCAGAGCAGATCTTTTGCCGGGATTAAAATATACATTCCAGAATAAAGAGGACATGGAAAATGAAGGTGTTTCCCAAAAAGTCGTTAACCGGAAACTCCTGCAGTAAATCAAATGAACTTATAGAGTTTCAATGGTTTAGCCATAATTTTGCTATTGAATTTAGCCGGTTGATTAAATTTCAAAAGTATGCAAGTAGGCTGTTTATTCTTCTTTCTTTTACTATATGATTTTTTGCTCAATTTTGAGCTACGTGTTATCTAGTTAAATCTTATTACTGCTTAAATTTTACAACTATGCATATCCTACATAGATTTATTTTGTGATCGTGTTACATTAGGTGATTTGATGTTTTGAGTGATTTAGCATATCAACTTATTTAAAAGTAGGGTTTATGCAATGTAGGGGTATTAGAATATCAGAGTTTTATTTTTCCAAGCTTAAATAAAGTAGACCAATTTTATAAGTAAAATTGAAGAAAGATTTTAATTAACTGTAATTCAAAGACCTAAATACTTAAAAAAATATTTCATTACTTTTCACAAACAACTACTCGACTCGACTCGACTCGATACTCGAGTATTTGGCTTAATACTCGACTCGACTTCAAAATCCACTACTCGCCCACCCCTAGAAAGTATATTTTGGTAAAGAGAAATTTATAGTACAGCATATTATGATATTATATAACAATGAAATTTCTGTGCAAATTATTTATTTATTTAAAACACCTTGAGAGCAACCATTTATGCTGATGGCTGACATCCCTCAAAAATATGAAACAATTGAATGGACTCCTAAACTCAATTAAATGTAAACTAAATGTAAATAAATTAATGTTAAACTCAATTAAAAATAATTTTACATATTTTTAGTGAAAATTAATTCATTATATCAGTTTAAATTTAAACTGTTTTGAAAGCTTGAACAATATTTTGTTATGAGATACATATTACATATAAAAATTGTTAAATAATATTCCCTTACAGCAAAGTGGCGCTGGAATGCTTTGGGTCCTTTGTAGGTGAAGTTCCCACATATCTCACAAACGTAACTGATGTTGAGTCCATGCAGCTTGTACAACCAGTAAGGGATTGGCTGAAACAACAATAGTATAATAGTAAAATAAACATTGTCTTTCATTAAAATGAAATGTGATGGAAATAACTGTTAAACATGTAAACAAGGAGATTCTCGTAATAAAAGCTTCTCTAATCAGTGGCTGAGTACAAAATAAAATAAATTCATAGATAGAATTCACCAATTTAATTTATATATTTGAATAAAGGTGGTCAAACAATATTTGGAATGGTAATTAAAATTTGAATCCGAAGAAAATACTTTTTCAAAGCTGTAAAATCTTATTTTTTACTAGAGGATCTTTCAAAAAGCAATAATAAAGACCCACAAGCTTATTTATACATCTCCTCTTGGCTGTATGTAATTTAAAATCCAACTTTGAAAATGCCAAAACCAAAAAAATTATGAAGTTAATTATTATAATAGAGAAATAACTATGGATCAGTGATGAGTTATTTTTAGAACTAAATACCACCACACTCATATTATAATCATTCTCAGAGCTTGATTTGTAAAAATTTAGGTACCGGAACTGTAATTTACCAGTTTCTATACAGCCCCCCCCCCCTCTCCATAATTCTTCCCTCCAACAAAGTATTATTTGTCTATGTGAATAATTAGGTAAATTTTAAAAGTTAGATTTTACGTACCTAAAAAATTTTAATAAGTAAATTAAAAACACACGAAGCACTATTTACTAAAAAATAAACTGTTTTGAGAAATTTTAGAATTTGTAAGACACCTTGTACGAGAAATCGGGTCTTTTTAGCGTTTTCAACATTTGGCTTACCTCAAGACTAGACAAAAGAGCGTCGAGACTAGACTTATTTCACGCCGAAACTCCATGCGTAATTTCCGTACATTTTAAGCGATCGTTTTTTTCAGTTGAATTCATCCGGTCGATTACACGCGATTGTCTCTTCCGACAAATACTCCAGCCGGTTACACATGATCCTCCCTTAAGGCGAAATCTCCGGCCAATCATACGCGATCATCTTTTGCGGCAAATTCTCCGGCGATTACACCCGATCGACTCTTACGGCAAATAATATGGCCAAATAAACACAATCCTCTCTCATGACAAATTCTCCAGCCAATCATACGCGATCGTCTTTTGCAGCAAATTATCCGTCCGATCACTCGCGATCGTCTCTTATAAAAAATACTTCGGCCGATTACACATGATCGACTCTTGCGGCAGAAAGAGGTCCTGGAACGCCGTTCCGCCGCAAATCAAGCACTGATTATTCTTGTTTGTTTTTAATAATCCCTTAAATTAAAAGGTCGATAAAGTGAATGAAGCACATGAGTTAAGCGGTAGGTGGTGTCAGTCACCTTGCCGTCCCAGCCCAGAGGCAGGTTCTTGGGGTTATAGGGGACGCCGTCCTCGTCCTCGTCGTCGGTGTCCGAGGCGCTAGCGTCCACGTCCGAGTCGTCCCGCTCGCCCTCCGTCCGGGCCTGCTTGCGCTGCACGTTCTCCTTGGTGGCGTTGCGCTGCTCACTCAGTATCTCTGCCAATCTACATCACCACAACTATTAGTAAAAAGGAGTAAACTTGGAGAAGACTGGTATCCTTTTACCAAATACCGTTTTAATAAAAGTTAGTTTATATTTCATAAACAATAAAAGCATATCTATTTCTTAAAACTAACTTCATGTGCTACAATCAAAAATTAGAATTTGACTTGTATTTTACATACAATCTAATATTATGCTCTTAAAGAAAGGCCCAAAATACTTTTTTTTATGACATATTTTTCCAAAATATGTCATATGATGTAATTTGTTCATAGCGACTGGACACTCCTTACATGTACATTCTTGAAAAGCTCATCCTATGAGTTGATATAGAATGAAGAATTCTTTCATCCTTTCTTTACCTGTAAACTTGTGCTTCCAAAGATGCAATTTCTCTTTGCCGTTCATTGTCGCGGGATCTTCCTCCCTTGCCTGGCTTGCTTTTTGCTAAAAGATTGGAATCCAGTGATTTCTTTCCTTTGGTGCTAAAAAGCCTTTGTGCTCTTTCTTCTAAAGTCCTGGAAAATCCATCAGAAAAATAAAAACTTTAAAATTTTAAATTTTGTAAAAGAAATTTGAAAGGGTAACTACAAGTTAAAGTCTAACTAATACTTTGGAAAACATCACAAAATTGTCAAATATATTGAGACACTTTTCTGTTTTCGGAAGTATTTGCAAGCCAAAATAAATTAATAATAAAACCTTAAAAATTTTAAGACAGAACACCTTGAATAGCGATCTCTAACCTAGCCTCTACATCGATGCTGCAAACAAGCGTATCAAGTTAATACAAGATTTTAGATCTAGATTCACTCATTTTAAATCTTAATGTCAGTCCACACAAACTTTCACAACACTTGGAATGTATACAAACCATTTGTATACATTCCTACAAGTGACAGTAACAAACTAACCTGTGAAATCGCATTAAGTTACAAATGTATTGATTACTGCTAGCGTTCATAGCGGCAAACCAAAACGCTTGTCTCACACAAATGATGGAATTAACTGTACATTCGGTGACTTCAATTTTTTAGAAACCAAATGCGTACACCTCACAAAATCAAATGTGTACAGTAATGTACTGCAGTTACATTTTACTTTTAGAAGGCACACTCCAAATGTAAAACTTGTTAAAATCTTGTATTTACCCCTATTTACCATGATTTTAATATTTTTATTTCACGGATAGGCTGATCCGGATAATGTTAGGTCAGGATAATCGAAAGTGTACTTAGAAAACAAAATTTAAATATTTTGATGCAAATGGTAAAATGAGATAAATAATCTTTATTCCAGCATATCTAGGACATCAGTAGCTTACCAAACTTTAATAATCTGTACTAAAACTTAATTATGTTAAGAGGAAATTAAATCTAAAATCAACTACAATGAAATGAACTCATAAAAAGAGGAAATCAAAAGACAATAATTCAAAAATTGTTTTTCATGAATAGTCAATTAGAATGAAATGAACTCATAACAAGTGGAAATCATAAGACAATGTTTCAAAAATAGTTTTTCATGAACGGTCAACTAGAATGAAATGAACTCATAAAAAGTGGAAATCAAAAAACAATGTTTAAAAAATTGTTTTTCATGGATGGTAATCGCAAAGTACAGTAAAACATTATTTTGTAGTTACAGTGAAGGAAGTTGGAAGTCTTACCCTCCGCATTTGAGACCCAGAGCCATGAGGGCGGACTTCAACCTGTCAAGCCCCAGCGAGGCGAGCTCCTCCCACGACGAGAACGCCGACAGGTCCAGGTGAGCACCCACGTTGGTCAGCACACTGCCCGTCTCTTTCTGCCGACAAGCAGAAAACACTTGTTCAGTACATTTCACAATCAGTGTTTTACATTACGCTGGCTGTAATAACAATCTTACAGTTATATAAAAGAATGAGGACGCTTACTGTGCTCTTGCCAATAACAATATTTGAGGGAATGAAATTATAAAGAACCATAAAACTCACATTTAGGAGAACGTTGTGCATGATTTGTTTAAAGTTTAGCCGTCTTCTTATTAAATTGTACACATTAAAGCAAAGCAACTAGATTTGCATTTGTATTAAAACTTATCAAAGAGTTATCGGCCTTTTCTTCATCTGCCCTCAACATTAATTGTTCCAAAATACATTTAGAACTAATGAGAATAGTTCAAACAATTACTAAGCGATATTATTGAAAAGCCAAACTTACAGCAATAAAAATTCATCACTTTGAGAAAAGTGTATTGGAGAATCTTTAGTTTCATTGGTGCCTTCCACAAATATTAAAGGTCCTAAATTTGCCTAAAATGTGTCCGTAAAAAAAGAAATATTGGGTGAGTTGAACACTTGTCAATAGATTAATTATACATCAAAATCACCTTGATTGTTTCTCAGTTCTATGGTTTAACAACTACTAAATAAAATACTGGGTATTCTCTCATTGATGTGTCCTTTAAGGGAAACCTGTCATGACCAGACGCACCGGCCAGCCGGGGAAGGTGCCGCTCTCCCATGCGGCGTTGAACTCCTTCATGACGGCCTCCATCTCCGCGTTGACGTCGAGCAGCGGCTTGACGCGCGAGATGTAGCCGTACAGGTAGTCCAGCAGCGTGTGCAGGTACTTGCGGTACTCGGCGTTCTTGCGCTCTTTCGGGATCTCGTACAGGTGGTCAAAGTTGCTCAGGTAACTGATGTAGTCCACTCTCTGAAAGAGAAAACCACAGTCAATCTCAATATTTTATTGCAGTGGCCTGTCCCTTAGATTTTCCTTAATCGGTGAAGATTAAAATTTTTTTGAAAATTAATGAATGTTGTTGGGTTCTAGGAACCTCCAAATGGAGGACTAAAATTTTCCCAGGCCCTAGGTTTTTATCACCACGGTAATACAGAAGGGGAAATTTGAACAATTTGAAAATAGAGCCATATGATAAGGGTTATTTAGGAAGGCTTGCCTGTGTGGAAAAGAATACAAAAGAATAACCAGGAAAATCTGGCTTCATTCGACAAAATTTAACATAGTTGTTTTGTCTTAACTGAGTGACTAAGTAAACAGAACATAGATAAAGTAAATAAACAAACACCATATGATTACTTGAATACAGGTGAATTTTGCATTCATGAAGTAGTTGTAAATTATATATCATTTTTCCCGCCTCAAAGGAAGAACTTCATAATCCTTAAAATAAGATGGCAGTTTCTTCTTTCTTTCAGGTCTGGTTGATCTTGAAGTTGATGGAATTTGATCAATAGCCACATCAACCACATCATTAGACTCATGTGGTTGTCTCGTAGATCTTGGAATCTGTTCTTTTGGGTTTTCATCAATAGTCAAATCTTCAGGTTGTGGTTCTGGGTCTTGGTGATCACGCATCTGTTTATCTTCACAGTTTTGTGGTTGAGTAGGTTGTTGTTCTTTTCCTCCTCTTCGTGCTAAATGGCGGAGTGAAACAGTTGATTCTCTGCCATCTGACGAAGGCATAGTTAGGATTGGCTTCCAAGAGGGTCACTTCCTCTACTTCAGGATAATACTTGGAAGTGTTGTTTTGCCTCTTCATCAACACCTTCATCAACACCTGGATGAGACAGCCATGAAGGCAATTATGAGCCACAAGAAATCCTTCTTTGGTGTTTGAACATGCGTTCATGAGGTGTTTCATTCGTTGCCGTGCACAAAAAAGAACGTATTGAGTGAAGTGCCTCACCCACAACAGATTCCCATTGATTTATTTGAAGACCTCTAGACTTCAGGGCTAGCAATATTGTTTTCCAAATCACTCCATTATACCTTTCTGTCTGGCCATTCGCTTGAGGGTTGTATGCAGTCGTTCTGCTTGAGGCTACTCCGTGAGTTGTAAGGAAATTTTTTACATTTGCAGACATAAATGACAAACCTCGATCTGAGTGAACGTAACTGGGTGTCCCAAATAAATAAAACAACTGTCTCAAACTGTTTATGACAGTGGTTGAGGACAAATCCGAGCATAGAAAAATAAAGGGAAACCTTGAAAATTCATCAATCACAGTTAAAAAATACCGATTTCTAGTCGTTGACGGGGTAGGACCCTTAAAATCGATGTTAAGTCTTTCGAAGGGAGTTGTTGCTTTAATGAGTTTACCTTCAAATTTCAGGAATCTAGGTTTTATTTCACAACATATTTGGCAGTTGTTCGTGACATCACGAATTTCGTTCAACGAAAATGGCAGATTTTTAGAACGTACCCAGTGATACATGCGAGTAATACCAGGATGACACATCCTTGCATGTAGTTCTCTGAGAGAAGGTACATTGGACCCTAGTGATGTTGCACAGATTCGTGAAAACGCATCTGCAACAGTGTTATTTTTGCCTGGTCTGTAAACAATATCAAAGTGAAAATTAGAGAGTTCCAGTCTCCACCTTAAAATCTTGTCATTTTTTATCCTACTTGAATGTTTACTATTGAACATAAACGAGACCGAACGCTGATCCGTGATTAGTTTGAAGTGCCTTCCCATTAAAAAATGTTTCCATCTTCTAAGTGATTCAACTATAGCATATGCTTCACGTTCAACAGTCGAATGGTGTTGTTCAGTGGGTGACAAAGTTCTGGAAAAGAACGCAACTGGGCGACCAGATTGAGAGAGAGTAGCGGCTATTGCATGATCAGATGCGTCTGTTTCAACAACAAAAGTCTCAGTTTCATCAATTGATTGTATCGCAGAGTTAGAAATCAGGGTTTTAATATTCTCAAAAGCCGATATTGCAGTTTTGTCAAGAGGGAAACGTTTACTGTCAACGAGAGGTCGTATCTTTTCTGAAAAATTGGGGATCCATCTAGAGTAGTGCGCAAACATCCCTAACGCCCGACGCAGAGATGCGGTATCCTTAGGGATTGGAAATTCGACCAGAGATTTCAACCTTTCCGGATCGGGACGTATGACATGATCAGAAATAGTATATCCGAGAATGCTGATGGAAGAGAGAGAAAACTTACTTTTAGATTGATTGATAGTAAGGTTGTATTTTTCAACACACTTTAACCTCTTAAAGTCCGGGTATTTTTACCACCATATACATGCCCGGTCCGGGTTATTTTGGAGATTTTTGGATATTGTCAATCGGTAAAAATAGCTCTTCATATTCATGATCACTTTCACTACACTCAGATTCGTCACTAAATCTATCATTAGTTATAAATTCCGTTATTTCACAATCGTGAAGAAAACGCCGGTCACTTGAAGCCATTTTGTTTTGTTTACGAACTGAGCAACAGCTGACGACACAACTAAAAATGTGCAGTTCATTTCGTTTCCTAGTGTTCCCACCCGGGAAAATAACAAAACCAAATATACCATTAGAAAGCTCGTTTTCTGACGAAAAAATACATATAACTTGTGAAAGAAACTTTGTTAGTCTGTGAAGTCAAGGACCGCTGAAACCGAACGATGTCTGATCCCGCCTATAGGCGGGCGTGGACCAGCGGCGGGCTGGGGGTCATCCCGCATATGCGCGGGCTTGGACTTCAAGAGGTTAAAAACGCATGGAGATTCTTATCATGTTCCGACTTAGTTTTACCACAAATAGTAATATCGTCCAAGTAGGCAAAGGTTCCCTGAAGTCGCTCTGTCGTTATAATACTGTCTATGAATCTTTGGAAACATGGTACTCCATTAGTAACTCCAAAAGGAATACGACAAAATTGAAACAACTTTCCATTTGCTTCAAAAGCAGTAAGGGCTCTGACTTTTTTACTGATTGGAATTTGGTGATAAGCACTGCTTAAATCAATTGTGCTAAAAACAGAATACTGAGCAACTTTGTTTACAACATCTTCAATTCGGGGAAGAGGGTATGCATCAAGTAAAGTATACTTATTAATTGTCTGGGAATAGTCTATACACATACGTTTCTTGTGGTTTTCAGTGTTAACAATAACTATTTGAGCCCTCCACGGAGAACTACTTTCTTCAATAATGCCTTCTTTTAAGAGACGTTGAATTTCCGCATCAATGAATTTTCTATCATTAATAGGAAAACGTCTACTTTTTTCACTATAGGTTTACAGTTAGGCGATAAATTTTGGAACAACTTAGCTTCAGGAACATTCGCCGTGGTGAGATTGCATATTTCAAGTGACGTTTTAGAGCCATTAAATTGTATTACAAGTTTATCATACTCTTGCAAAACATCATGTCCAATTATAAAATCGACACATGAATCAGGAAGTGCCAATACTGAAATGTTTTTGAAAAAGTGATCCTTAATTTTTAGATCAAGTTTGCAATTGTACCTGATTACGCATGATAATGATTTTGAAGCCATTGAAATGTGATTAGAAGCTGGATGTAAAGCTAAGTTTATATTCCTAGCAAATTGTTCATCAATGTAACTTAATGAGCTTCCGCTATCAACTAAAGCTTTTGTATTGACTCCGTTTACCGTTATATTAACGGGGGACTTTGATAGACACAAAGGAGCCACAACAGAAAGAACTGGTTTGTCTAATTGATCGTCTGATTCTGTTACAACAGAGGCAACTGGATGATTATTTAATTGCTGGTCTGTGTATGTTGATATTGCCGCTAGGTTTTGTTTTTTTGAGCGACATACAATAGAAAAATGCCCTAACTTCCCGCAAGATTTGCAAATTGAATCTCTTGCGGGACAAGTTTTTCTTGGGTGTCTTGACTTGCCGCAAAAATAACATTTTTGGGTGGAAGAAGCACCTAACATGTCATGTTTTTGATCTAAATTACAAGATTCCTTGCCATTGTGTAGCGTATTGACTGATGGCATAGAATTAGGTAAAGCATTGACAGGTACACTACTGTTCATGAAAGAATCAGAATGAACTTGAGCCAGTTCTAAGGCTAAAGCTTGGTCGTATGCTTGTTTAAGAGTTAAAGAACTATTTTCTAATAAGCGTCTACAAGATTCCTGGGAGTGCAACCCTCTGATAAAGGCGTCCCGAATATGTGAATCTTTATTTTCTTGAGCAGAAACTGCTTTAAAGTTACAATCCTGACTAAGTTGTTGTAATACTCTAAAGTACTGGTCAACAGTTTCATTGGAGACTTGACACCTAGTTGCAAGTTGATGGCGAGCGAATACTTCATTTTTAGGTTTGACAAAAGCAGCTTTAAGAATCGCTATTGCTTCTGAGTAACTTTTAGATTCGTTTAATATTGTAAATACTGCGGGTGAAACATGATTAATCAATAGTTTTAATTTACCTTTGTCATCTGTTTCCGAAAGATCCGAGAGAAAATTGTCAAAAGTTGTATACCAGTGAAGGAGTTCGGTTGAAGAGTTTGGAGAATTGGGATCACTGCTTAGTTTGTCTGGCCAAAGAAGTCTGTCCATTATTATTGTCAAATAAATTGTGGAAAAGAATACAAAAGAATAACCAGGAAAATCTGGCTTTATTCGACAAAATTCAACATAGTTGTTTTGTCTTAACTGAGTGACTAACTAAACAGAACATAGATAAAGTAAATAAACAAACACCATATAAATACTTGAATACAGGTGAATTTTGCATTCATGAAGTAGTTGTAAATTATATATCAGCCTGAAATAAATTCATACATGGTGGTAGGTCAAAAAGAATGTGACAAAAGTGAAATATTTGGCATTTTATTTGGTAAACATAAATTAACTGCCCGCCAGCCTTTGCCTGCACACTCATCCTCATACCTTACTGGCGAAACATATTGTGAAACATTGGCATTGTGGATTTCATATTATCAGTTAGGTCAGGGGTTCTCAACCTGGGGGTCGGCCCCCAGGGGGGTCGCGGACAGGGTCCCAGGGGGTCGCGGAAGCTCCGAAAATGAAGATTTATTTTTCTCAAAATGTAGGCCCTACTTAGACCAAAATAGATTCAAATATCTCATTTTAGCGAATTTCCCCTATAGGGAAGAAGCTATTACCGTAGGTCTCATGGTAAGACCTAAGCCCAAGACCACTATAACTTTTCGTTTTGGTGCCCCCAGAAGTCAAAAACACTGTTCAAATTTCTAGATATATATATATAAGTATAAAAGAGGATGTTGGTATATATATTTATATAGTTGGCAGTGATAGACTCAGACACCGCTGGACCGATGGCCACGAAACTTGGTACATACATGTAGAATTTCATGGAGTTTGTTTATACACCATCAATTTCGCGATAGCTTTCAGGGCTTAGCCCTGGGAACGACTTAAAGGTACCCGTGTCAGGGATTTTGAAAGAATTTGAGTTAGATTTGTTTACTAACTAAACATATGAAAGTAAAATTTAAGACAGGTGATGAAAATTAATGGTGTTTCTTTCTGCCATTTAATTGTATTTGTTTACATGAAGATTTGTTACTTGGTGCCAGATGGTTAATGAATTAGACAAGAAGCGAATTTACAAAGACTGGCTCACCCGAGAAAAACGCCGAGAAGCATTTATGGTCGTTTCTGCTTAACGCACGGTACCTGAACTTGCCCTGATGATGATCATGGGACATGATATAAGAGACGGCACCCTTGGCTTTTTCGACGGCACTTTGAATCTGCTCGCATATGTAGCATAGTTACCCTTAATTAGAACTTTATTATGCACCCCCGTCGCAGCAGACCTGCGTATTAGAAATCCTATTTCTTTCCTTCATGAAGGCATACGTGTTAGAGGAACCAGAACATGGCTTGAAATTTTATTTACTGTAAAAGATAATTTTCTTAAGGTTTTAGGGTCTACCTTGAACAAAAAATTTTAGAAAGGATTTTTTTTTAGGTTAGAGGAACCATAACATGGCTTGAAATTTTATTCACTGTAAAAGATAATTTTCTTAAGGTTTTAGGGTCTACCTTGAACAAAAAATTATAATGCCACTCCAGCAATTATTAAAAAGTGCTGTCTTACGTTTACAACAAGAAATACCCCCGTTGCAGCAGACCTGCATACTCAGCGAATTTCAAATGCAAAACAACGTATTTCAATCCAACATAGCGAAATTTGACATGTTTTTGTAAGCTCCATAAGAATAACATGGGGAATGAGAATGCAGGTTTGCTGCTACAGGTATATTAAAACTGGATGGTTTTAATTCAATATTTAGTAGATCTGAACTAAAAGAAGCTATTTACCAAGTTTTATCAAGATATGTTGAGAAATAACCGAGATATAGAATTTTACTTATTTCCCATAAGGTTAACATTGGGACAACGTACTGTGTTTACCACTTTCAATATCTCGGTAACCAATGAACATAGAGCCGTGATTCAAGATACTAAATTGTTTGTTTTTTTGAGCTGAATTCAATGGTGCCAACAAAAATTCGATAAATTTTATTTTTCTATGTAAAAAACTCTAAACCCATTTTTTGGGGGGTTTATCCCCCTTTACCCCCCCTTCCGGTGGTCCGATCGGGCTGGTTCACAAACTCGTCCGAATAATTACTACTTTACACGCCTGTGCCAAATTTCATTCCGATCGGACCATTTTTGCGCGCGCTATCGTGCTTACAGACACATATATATATAGATATATATATATATATATATATATATAGATATATATCTAGAAATTTGAACGAATGGTGTTTTTTGCTTCTGGGGGCCCCAAAACGAAAAGTTATCATGGTCTCGGGCTTAGGTCTTACCATGAGACCTACGGTAATAGCTTCTTCCCTATAGGGGAAATTCGCTAAAACAAATGTAAAGCAAAACTATATAACTGATGGGTGTTTGTGTATGTTTAATTTTTATCGTGAGCGAAGCCACGGGTCCTTCTAGTATATATATATATATAATGTGTCTGTAAGCACGATAGCGCTTGCAAAAATGGTCCGATTGGAATGAAATTTGGCACAGACGTGTTAAGTAGTTATTATTCGGACGAGTTCGAAAACCAGCATGATCGGACCATCGGAAGGGGGGGTAGGGGGAATAAACCCCCAAATAAATGGGTTTTTTGAGTTTTTTACATAGAAAAATTGAAATAATCCAATTTTTGTTAGCACCATTGAATTCAGCTCAAAAAAACAAACAATTTCGTATTTTGAATCACTGCTCTATGTCCATTGGTTACCGAGATATTGAATGTGGTAAACACAGTACGTTGTCCCAATGTTAACCTTATGGGAAATAAGTAAAATTCTATATCTCTGTTATTTCTCAACTTGATAAAACTTGGTAAATAGCATCTTCTAGTTCAGATCTGCTAAATAATGAATTAAAACCACCCAGTTTTAACATACCTGTAGCCAGTGCATGATTTGCGACGGAACGCGGCGGAACGGCGTTCCGGGACCTCTTTCTGCCGCAAGAGTCGATCGTGTGTAATCGGCCGGAGAATCTTCTGCAAGAGACGATCGCGTGTAATCGAACGGATAATTTGCCGCTAAATACAATCGCGTACAATCGGCCGGAGAATGTGCCACGAGAGAGGATCGTGTGTAATCGGCCGGAGTATTTGTCGTAAGAGACGATCGGGAGTAATCGGACGGAGACTTTGCCGCACAAGGCAATAGCGTGTAATCGACCGGAGAATTTGTCGCAAAAGACGATCGTGAATGCTCGGCCGGAGAATTTGCCACACAAGAAAATCGCGTGTATTCGGCTAGAGAATTTTCCACAAAAGACGATCCCGTATGATCGGCCGAAGAATTTTCCGGTAAAGAAGAACGCGTATTGGAGAATTTGCCATAAGAGAGGATCATGTGTAATCGACCGGAGTATTAGTCGGGAGAGACGATAGCGTATACTAGGCCGGATTAATCTAACCGAAATTGACAATCGCTTAAAATGTGCAGAAATTACGCGCGGAGTTTCGGCCCGAAATTAGCGCTCTTTTGCCTAGTCTTGAGTTGAGCCGAATGTTGAAAACGCTAAAAACACCTGAATACTCGCACTAAGCGTCATAAAAAACTAGAATTTCTTTAGAGAATTTAACTTTTAGTAAAATAACGCTTTGTTAGTTTTTAATTTACTTATAACAAATTTGAGTTATATAAAATTTAACTTTTAAAATAGACGATTATTCACATAGACAAATAATACTTTGTTGAGCGGATGAATGTAAAAGGGGGGGGGGGGGGGGTAATATACAAACTGGCAAATTACAGTTCCGGTACCTCAATTTTTACAAATCAAGCACTGCCTGTAGCAAACCTGCATACTCAATCCCCATGTTATTCTTATGGAGCTTACCAAAACATGTCAAATCTCGCTATGTTGGAATGAAATAATGTTGTTTTGCACTTGAAATTCGCTGAGTATGCAGGTCTGCTGCAACGGCGGTATTTGACTTTAAGATGGGAGTGGTAATCTCTTGAGCAATAATATGTTTAAGAGATATAAAACAAGACACAACTAAATCTCATAGGTGGTATCGATTACACTTCTTAAGAAAATAACTCCCAACGTCCTAACGGAGGCAAAGCAACGGACTTGTCGTGCCGGTACGGCGCAGTGGGCTATCACCATGCTGACGCGACTATTGTGCCGACACGATGAGACGCCCGGCGCAGACGCTCTTTTTGTCAGGAAGGCCTCAGTCAAAAATCGTCATAGCAACAGGACCGTTACCAATAAATACCAACTGATAAACATCTACCTACTATACGCTTACTGTGAAGTTTTGAGGTTATGTTGATGTTTTGTGCTGCGATCAGTGACTTCTGAAATATGTATTTGTGAAATATATATTGGTGGTGGTACTTTAATAAGAAAAAAAAACAGGTAGGCCTATAACCATTGTATTTTCTATGCTAGATAAACTGATAAACAACGTAAATTTCACTCTCTCATGGTCCACACCTAACATTGAATGTTTAGGGTATGATGAATGTATAAGGGGTCGCCAACATTTTAATACCTAAAAAGGGGGTCGCGGGCTTGAAAAAATTGAGAACCCATGAGTTAGGTTTTATATTATGACTGAATAATTTAATACTTTTTTGTTTGGCTGTGATTCCAATACAGAGGAAACACCTGTTAATAAATTTTTTTGTTGGTTTAAAATTCCTTAGGTCCCTTCCAAAACAGATAAAAGAAACAGAAAATTTTGTTGAATTAACAATTTTATTAAGAGTTCTTGTCTGAAAAAGCCATATATTCAATAGATGAACTTTGTCCAGGAACTAGTCCAGGAGTTTAATAAAATAAACCTTGAACAAATCCTGACCAGGTTGAAAATTCGGACAGACATAAAGTAAGTGTCCCTAATTAAAATGTCAAAAGTCCCTGGAATTCGCTGTGCTTTAGCCGCCATCTTGTAAAAAATGTTTCTGGTCCGTGTTTCTCTATGCATTTTTTCGATCAACTTGAAAAATATAAAAGATAGGAAAAAAGTGGCATTGGTGATTTTATAGAGGATAAAATTTCCGATAAAATAAAAATAAATATGTACAAGAAATTTTAAAAATAACTGCCGAAAATATTAATTTTCTAGAATGTGGTAATTCTTATAACCTTGCCATAAGGAATATATATCAAATTTGGTCTAAAATACATTCCAAAGGGGACGAAGCCCTTAGATCGTAATGTGTAATAATTATATTCATAGAATCCTGATGAAAATTCCTGTTTTATAACACATCAATGGTCAAAATTGGTTCATAATAAATGCCTGGAAGGGCTCATAACAAAGATATTCCTTAAGCAATTTGTAAAATATAGTCATAAGGAATAATTTTTTGTGAGCTTACCCACTCCTTTGTTTTGAAACAATGATTGAGGAATCAAATCAAATCAAATCAAATCATTTTATTGTCAGAAACACAAATGTGCAAAACAATCGTCAACATCTATATGCATAATACAATTAGTACACAGTTAAAAACATAACGTCTCAAAATAAACAAATGACTTAGAAATAGTATTCCTCTAAGCTATAAATAACTGGAGCTAAATAACTGGATTTTTTGTGATTCTATGATTAAAATGTATTATACATTAAGATCGAAGGGCTTCGCTCCATCGAAAATATATTTTTAATCAAATTTTACATGCACTCCTTATAGCAAGGGTATAAAAAACAAAAAACTACAGAATTTTAGAATATTAAGATTATTAGCCGTTATATTTAAAATCTCTTGTACATAACATGTTTATACTCATTTTATTGGAAACTTTATCCTCTACAAAAACACCTTTTACACTTTTCTCCTACCTCTTAAGGTTTTTGTGTTGATTGAGAAAATGCATAGAGCGTCACGGACCAGAAATGGTTTTTTTTTTCAAAATGGTGGCTGGAGCACAGCAGGGATTTCCGGGGAATTTCGCCATTTTAATCAGGGATGTTTACTAAACATCTGTGCAAATTTTTAAACTTGATCGGGATTTTTTTGGTCAATTCTTTTGCTTATGATAAAATTCCTTGACTATAAGTAGAATTAGTACTTTGTAATTACCTCATGTTTGATTCATGACGCTATTCCTTGTAAAGATTTACAGTTTATAAATAAAGATTATTTCACTTTGCTTCTGACTTCGAGGTAAGTTTATTAATTTCGTAATTATTTAATCAAAAGATGCCACAGTGACTATTAAAACATGGATCTTATTATTATGAAAAGATTAGATTGACAGATGAAAACTCAGTCAATATGGGGAGTATATTATGTGAATTTATTGTTTCTAGAGATAAGGAAATTTTAGAGTTAATAAAAAGAAGTAAGATAAAAACTACAATCTTTACAACAATAATTTATTTCACAGAGTTCTATTTTAAATGAGTATGCATTAAGGATGACTACAGAGCTGAATGAGAAGAGGCTGTGTTTGACTCATAATCAAACAGTAATTGACCATCCCCCCTCCTTCCAACTGATAAGACGTCACCTCTCAGATAGTTGCATCTCCAACTGTCAGTCTGATTCAGATGTCATCACTCATCTCAAGTATGGATGATGTCATTGTGAGTAATTAGAAGTTTTGTTCATATGCTGGCAATGCTAGCAAAATCTGAATCATCTGAACAATATTAGGAAATTGAAATTTACTTTTTTTTGTTGGTATTTTCTGAGAAATTACCTCCAGAACTAAGGCTACTCGTCTTCTTATAGGCTAATTATTTTGTCATGAAAGTATTTAAAGCACTGTACTGTATTTGAAACTTTTAGGTTTTTTAACCCCGTGTCTGAATAAACATGCAGTGAGTTTTGAAATTTGCTTGCCACTTCTTTAATGAGAACAAGGGTTTACATAAAAAGCAACTTGAATTCAGTTCATCTTTGCACAGTTCCTCAAAACTATCGTATGACTAAAAAGTTTTACATTCTATAAAAAATGCTTTGGAGAAAAACAGGTTATTCTTAGAATGATTTTTGTTCTGCTTTAATAAAATTACTGGGTACAAAATAGCCCCTATTTAGAAACTAGCACCGAAAAATTAAATTTCCAGGCTTGAGATCAGGTTTTAGTTTAAGGTGAACCCAAGAACTCAAAACAGTCGAAAGCTGCAAAACCCTGCATCACAGAGTCCTACGAACCTATCATAGAGTTAATATAACATTCAAATTGCTTGTTAAGGTTGCTAATCAACGACATCAACAAAAATCGTGACTGCTCCAAGTTTGTTGTTAGAACCTATTAATGTACATTTTTAGGTAAAGAAACGGACAGCTGATTTTACGATCCTAGCAGGGCCGGCGAGGGGCAAACCATAGGGGCCCCAACTCACAGGGGGCCCACAACCACACGAGATAAGTCAAAAAGGGGGCCTGGAACCACACAAAATAAGTGAAAAAAAGGTCGTCAGAGCAGGCCCGGGGTTAAAAATTGCACAGGGGCTTGAAAATCCTGTCACCGGGCCTGAGTCCTAGGGTGAAAATTTGTTGGTCCCAGGGCTGAAAAACGCTACTTTCTGCCTCCAAATGTCTTTCCAAAAGTAGTTTATTACACCGTAGTGTGGTGAAAAATGCATTCTACTTTGTTGGAAAAGGCAGGTTTTTACATTGGTCAAAGAGGAGGGTGAGTATAAAAGCGAGTTAGTACTTGACCTTCTACTCGACCAGTGCAAACAAATGAATGAGTCAAGTTTCAGGCAAGTTGAATGGTGAACCCAACCTAAAAAATGGGGATTTCACTGTTCCAAATAAGCCAAGTTACTTATTCAAAGTAAACTGGCCTATGGACAAAATTTTTGGAATCATGGCACTATTTATCGACATTAAATAAAAATTTATGTTTTTACAACTAAACATAAGGGCTTGTTTTAGAAATAATTCTATACATTAACCACAGTTTTCAGCACTTATTGTTTCTTGGGCAAAGCTAGGATCATTATGTAGTATTCATTGGGGTCAGTAAACACATTATAATGAGTGAGAGATAAGTGTGATGCCTCGTGTGCGTTTGTTGCTAAATCCAAATAATTCTCAAGGCAGGATATTTAATCCATTGGATAAGTTATTCTTTTACAACCTAAAGAACTCCTGCCTTGAGGACTATCACTGGAATATTCAAGTATTCAAGTACAAAAGAGCTCCCTAAAGACACTAGGATCACTAGACAAATAATGGAATTCTGGCAATTACAATGATGCTTGACTTGAGTACATAAGTAGGTACAAATATTTAACAATGCCTATCTAACTACAAAAATAAAATAAATTATGAAATTGACAGTTAGGGCATAAAGTCTATTAACACACTGCGGGAGATCCCGCGCACCAAACCTGCGCCGCGGGGCTACCCGCGGGATTTCCTGCGCTGCGAATATGGATTCTCTGTTGATTCAGTGACCGGCCAGCACTGCTTCGCGAACCTTCTCTCGTGAGTAGCACTGTGTTATAGGCCTAACCTCAAATCGTGACGGCGTCAGTTTTCGGTTCGCACCTTCGTATTTTTTTCGGTAATTTTTTTTGTTTTTATATTGATTTTTCAATCCATATTATATATTATGTATAAATAGTTTTCTTATTTCATGTCGTGATTCATTGAAAAATGGCTGCCTCTACATCTAGGCAAAGTATATAGTCCCTCCTAGTGACAGTGATCTGGGCCGGGAATTTTCGTTATCCCTTGCCCGAGTGCTGAGCGCAGGATTTCCCGTGAAGTATTATGACGTCATAAAAAACACATATTGCTATGGAAACGAATTTTGATATTTATTTTTATCATGCTGGGACATCGTATTCCAACATTCCCCATGACAAAAGATAAGTGTTTTTTGAAGTCATAGTGCAATTATTTTCGTTATCCCTTACCCGAGTGCTGAGCGCAGGATTTCCCGCAAAGTATTATGACGTCATAAAAAACACGTGTTTGTAATGGAAACCAATTTTGATATTCATTTTTAACGTTCCTAACGTATAATCATTAAAAAATATCCAAAAACATTTCAGCACTCGGGTAAGTTTTTCCATATTTTAATAGCAGTCAATGTGTTAGGGGAGGTGGAGAAACTCCAGGAGGCACACGGTATAGAAAAATGTTATTATTAAAAGTAACCTGGCAACAATTTTTCTTTCATATTTTGTCTTATTTGGCATGCTAAATTCAATTTGTAACTAATAACTAACTAGTTTACATTTAACTTAAGGAGTAAAAACATCGTAAATCATGGTAATTTCCGAAGATAAGACTCTGGTAGGTATCAAAACCAGTTTTATCTTTTTTAGACTTCTCTGTAAGATTTTTCAAAATTCGTGAAAAAACATAGATTTGTAATATACTTACTACAGAATCTTCTTAAGTCATGTAACTTTTTAAAGTAATCAAGGGTTCTCTTAAAAATTACAATTTATAACGATCCAAAAGAAACTGACATTACAAACCAGAAAATCTAGCTACAGTCAATAGTCAATAGTCAATAGTCAATCATCTTTATTCATGGTCATGTACATTGGTGGTACAGTGAATAGTGTCAAGACAAAACAAGTTACCTTAAAACAAAGAAACAAAATAATAAAAAACTTACAGAATACAAATATTTTTGTACATTATCTTTGGGAGGTGAAAAACTCAATGAATCTAATGAATAATCTAAATGACTAACTATTGACTAACCTAACTATTGACTAACTAACTAACTATTGACTATTGACTATTGACTAACTCAATAATCTAAATGACTATATCTAAATGAATAATGAATAATCTAATGACTCTAATGAATATACAGCTAAATTTATAACATACTCCTTATTGTCTTAAAATGTGTCCAATTATTTTCTTGTTTAATACTTTCAGGTACATGTTTTAAAAAAACATTTTCTGCATATGACAGCTTTTTCTCATAAAATTTTAATCTGTGAGGCTGAATTATCTCATTCCTTCTCAAATTATAAGAGTGAGATAATGGTATTGTTGTGGAGTCTAATGTCAGTTTCTTGGCAATTAGAATTGTTTCAAATATATATTGACCATAAACGGTGAAAATTTTTAAATTTTTTAAATATTCTTTGGCCGAATCATCATGTTTAAGTTTAAGCATAATTCTGTTAGCCTTTTTTGGTTGCTTCAAAATACTATCCATATTCAATTTTTTTATACATCCATAATGCTATACCAAATAAAAGATGAGAGTGCACATGGGCAAAGTATATACTTTTAGCGAATTTCCTTAGAAATAAGCTCTTACCGTCGTTTTAACAGAATGTATATTTAACAAAAAATATCCGTTCAGGGTAACCTCAGCAATTATATCAATTTTTATATCAATTGATAGCTTTTTATGCCTACTTTCTGGATATCAAGTGAGTTTATCATGAAAATGTATTTTTACCTGCAAAAATCACGATTTGTTTCAAAATTTAACATGGGCTTATACAGGGAATAGAATTTTCATTTTTTGACTGTCTGTAAGCACGATAACTCTCGTAAAAATCGTCCGATCGTAACAAAATTTGGTACACACATGTAAAACTAAGTTCTCTTGGACGAGTTCGTAAACCGGCCAGATCGACATATCCAAAGTGGGGTTAAAGGCTGCTTTTACCCCCCAAAAACTGGTGTTTGACTTTTTTAGATTTAAAAATTTAAGTAATCAAATTAATGTTTTCACCATTGGATTCAGCTTGAAAAAACAAATAATTTGGTACTATTTTGAATTGTTGCTCTAAGTCCATTGGTCTCCAGGTTATTAGCGAAAATACCTCTGGAAGGCTCCTTTTTGCCCCTCAAAAATGGGTTTTTTTCAGTATTTCAAATTGAAAAATTAAATTATCAAATTGTTGTTTTCACCATTGGATTCAGCTCAACAACAAAAAATTTGGTAGCTCTAATCATTGCTCTAAGTTCATTGGTCTTCGAGATATTAGCGAATTTCCTTAGAAATAAGCTATTACCGTCGTTTTAACAGAATGGACAAAAAATATCCGTTCAGGGTACCCTCAGCAATCATATCAATTTTTATATCAATTGATAGCTTTTTATGTCTACTTTCTGGATATCAAGTGAGTTTATCGTGTAAATGTATTTTTACCTGCAAAAATCACGATTTGTTTCAAATTTTAATATGGGCTTGTATGCGGAATAGAATTTTCATTTTTTGAGTGTCTGTAAGCACGATAACTCTCGTAAAAATCGTCCGATCGTAACAAACTTTGGTACACACATGTAAAACTAGGTTCTCTTGGACGAGTTCGTAAACCAGCCAGATCGAAATATCCAAAGTGGGGTAAAGGCTGCTTTTACCCCCAAAAATTGGTTTTTTTGGCTTTTTTAAATTTAAAAATTTAAGTAATCAAATTAATGTTTTCACCATTGGATTCGGCTTGAAAAAACAAACAATTTGATATTTTGAATCGTTGCTCTAAGTCCATTGGACTCCGAGTTATTAGCGAAAATACCTCTGGAAGGCTCCTTTTTGCCCTCAAAAATGGGTTTTTTCAGTATTTCAAATTGAAAAATTAAAATTATCAAATTGTTGTTTTCACCATTGGATTCAGCTCAACAAAACGAACAGCTCTAAGTTCATTGTAGCGAATTTCCTTAGAAATAAGCTATTACCATCGTTTTAACAGAATGGACAAAAAATATCCGTTCAGGGTACCCTCAGCAATCATATCAATTTTATATCAATTGATAGCTTATTATGTCTACTTTCTGGATATCAAGTGAGTTTATCGTGAAAATGTATTTTTAACCTGCAAAAATCATGATTTGTTTCAAAATTTAACATGGGCTTATAAGGGGAATAGAATTTTCATTTTTTGAGTGTCTGTAAGCACGATAACTCTCGTAAAAATCGTCCGATCGTAACAAAATTTGGTACACACATGTAAAACTAGGTTCTCTTGGACGAGTTCGTAAACCGGCCAGATCGACATATCCAAAATGGGGTAAAGACTGCTTTTTACCTCCAAAAATTGGTTTTTTGGCTTTTTTAAATTTAAAAATTTAAGTAATCAAATTAATGTTTTCACCATTGGATTCAGCTTGAAAAAACAAACAATTTGGTATTTTGAATCGTTGCTATAAGTCTATTGGTCTCCAAGTTATGTCCCCTTCACGTTTTTTTTGTCAAGTATTTTAGTATCAGGGCAGCAGAATGTTGTCCAACCAAATTTTGTTTTATCGCAACCTGCAAAGTATTTCACGAGTTTATCAAAAGTATTTTAAATAGAATTATTGATTTTTAACTAAAAAAATAAAAAATCAAGCCCCTTTAAAAAAATAAATTTTTCAAATTAAACTTATTTATAAATTTTTTAGGACATGTAAATAAAACGAAGGAATTTTATTTAAATATATCACTTTTCATATGTTTTTTTGGAATATTTCATTAATTATTGTTTTTACTGGAAATTCGCTGAGTTCGCAGGTTTGTTGCGACGGGGGTATTTAATGTTTTCAGATTACAATAAAAAGACATTTTGGATAATGTACGGATTCCGGAATTAATTTTGATGATAGTGCACATGGGCAAAGTATATACTTTTTAATGTTTTCAGATTACAATAAAAAGACATTTTTGATAATGCTCAGATTCCGGAATTAATTTTGATTAAAATTGTCTGCACATGGTCATCCCAATTTAAATTCTCATCTATTGTTAAACCTAAAAAATTAATTTGATTCTCCTTTTCAATGTTGTTTGAGTTATAAGTTATTGTTGGTTTCTTTGTAATTTTAATTTGTGCGGTTTTAAAATTCATATTTTGTTTTTTTGGGAATTCAATAATAAGTTGTGATTGTAAAAATAGTTTCCTATATCCTCCAATTCCACAAATGATAAAATTTCAGTTTCTTCTGGAGATTTGGATGATATGATCAAGTTAGACTCATCAGCATTTAGACATAATTTTGTATTTTGCCTGTAGAATAAAGGCATCTTCCAAGGTATCTTCCATGCCCCTAAGACAACACAAAAAAAGCAAAGGCCCTAAAATTGAACCTTGGGGCACCCCAAATTTGATTGGATGATAAGTTGAAGATGATTTGATAACTCTGTAATGATTTGTCACATGAATAATTTCTACAGATTGATATTTATTTGTCAAATAAGAAGAAAATCAATTAAGAGACCTTTTCGATCTGGAACCTCTTAAGTTAATTAATGGAGTTAAAATTTATTATGAGTTGAACGCGCTGCCTCACGTTCCATTGTGAAACTAGCGCGCCAAGTTCAAATAACCTATTAGAATTTTTTCCAAAGGACATGAGTCACTTAACGTTTGTGTGTAATTGATGTAATTGATGTAATATATGTAACATGTTAAACCTTATAGTACAGTGGAACCTGGATAATTTGAACTTGTATAATTCGAAATCTTCTTTAATTCGAATATTTTTCTTGGTCCCTGGCATTTTGTATCTAAACAATGCTAAAAAATCATGGATAATTCGAATTTTATATTGGATAATTCGAATTTTTTAAGTGCAAAATTAAGGTACATCAATTTCATTCCACGACTGAAAATAGTTACAAATTCATTGGAAAACACGTTTTACTACGACGTTCAATAAAAAATTAACGTCAGACATATGTCGTGTCAGGTTATGGTCAAATGACTCATCCCCTCCACCTCCCAGGCTTCCCACCCTGCCCCAACATCGCTTGTAACTCGACACCAATAATGTAAATTAAAACAGTACAGAACGCTGACTGGCTTCGGGAAAGGGTTGCGCTCGCCGTGGCAGCGCCACTAGTCTTTTCGCGCTTGATTCTGTGCAGAACGGCTCCCGGCAGACGAGCCATGCGCCAGACGTGATGCGCAGTTTTCTACGTCGCCACAAAGGCTACTCAACACTGCGACCCCCTTCCCACCCCCCACCAGCCAAACTAACTTCCGAATTCCAGTCCAGCATTACGTTGTTTTCGATCGTCCTTCAAACAAAGTGTTTTTTTTTTTATTTGTGCAAAGTCTTGTTTTTAAGTGTTTAAAAGTTTTTACTTAACATTAAATAAGTATAGTGACCATGTCGACAAAATCTCGGACCTATAAAACACTCACTTTAGCGGACAGTCAATGAGCGTGTAATTACACGAAGTTAAGTTGGTAGCCTCTATCAAGTTCAGAAGTAGCAGAAGGTACTGTATTTTTTCTATCAGAAATGTTTCTTTGTATTGTCGTACGTAGCGTCTTACTTAGTTTATACTTTAGGGTTGTTATTTCTGTTTTATGATTACTGTATTTGAACCCTTATGATTAGCGTTTGTTGATGAATTTATTCTCTTAGAGTGTCAATTTGATATAGAGGTTAAATTCACAATGTGAAGTTTTAATGTTTTGGCCTCATTCTTTAGAACTTCTTTAATTCGAATTTATGGATAATTCGAAGTTTTTGGCTGGTCCCTTGAGGTTCGAATTATCCAGGTTCCACTGTACCAGCTTTTTATTAGATTTCCTATGATAAAGTGCCAGGTTAATTACAAATACAAAAGAATTGCCAAGGACGATTAGGTGCTAGCTCCGAAGTAAAATATGACAAAAAAAATTTTCGTATTGACCAAAACAACCTACAATTTGATTTTCCCAAATTTTTTCAGTATTCATACAGGGATAAAAGGTGGTTGCCGTGCAGATTGACACAACACATCCCATCGCCAACCAAAGGATATCTATAAAATGTTTGAACTGCTCCCGTTGGCACTTCATGCACATTTCAGAAATTTCCATTTCCTAGTTTTACGTTATAACGAGTTAATTATAGCACATTTTTGTTATAAAATTGTCAACGTTGCTGTTAATTATTTTGTTCCAGAAGGTATCTTCCCTAAAAGAAAGAGTTGGAGAGGTGGAAAAAATTCTACATAAACTAATAGTAAGTAAATACGTTTGTATAAGTCATAATGAAATTTTTTAATCCCAGATAAAAATAAAAGCAAACAATGGGCCTACCACAAATAATTTGCTCTAAATGTTACAAAGATTGAAAATAAATGTTACAAAGAAATTTAAATCTACTATATATTTGTCAAATACCACTCACCTATCATCGCACAGCCCAAACTATATGACCTACAACCTTGAAATTTTGCGTTGACGTTCCTATTAGGGCGTAGGCATCCGCTAAGAAAGGATTTTACAAAATTCGAAGTTTCAAGGGGTTTTTGGCGAGGTCAAATTTTTCAAATTGTCCCATATAAAAGTGTTATGGACAATCTTTTGTTTACTTTTTCAATGTTCATTCAATCAGCCAGCTGTGTTAGCTTCACAAATGAACATAACTTTTACAGCTGGAAATCTTATAAATATATTTCTTCATCACGGTTTTATTATTCTTTTGTTGATTTATTTTATGGACATAATCATGTACTATATAAAAGTTACGTTTAGTTTAGTTTTAGTACCTAATCAATTTAATCATAAATTCAGTGTATGGCACCATATTTATTTCAGCAGCGGGAGTTGTAATTATGCATGTTTACATGCACTCTACAATTTTCTCTACAATTGTAACCAACATGTTACAATATTTAATGTAGTTGTAATTATGATCTGGCGTTTAATCTAATTCGACCTCTATAGTTTAAAGCCTGAAGCGCGTGCACCATTTTGTGGTTAAGCCTTGAAACTAAATCCTGGTAAGACTGAAAGAGGGGAGAAGGGGGTACGGTATTTTTTTGGTCACCGACAGACTGTGCTGTAATAGCCTAATCTAATTCTTTGATCTATTAATATAGAAACCCTTAAATTTTAAAAATCTCTGGAATTTAAGGTTTTTTTTTGGTGGAGTCAAAGGTTTGTAATATGCCCGTACAAATGTAATGGATGATCTTTTGTTTACTTTTCCAATTTAATTCAGTCAAGCAGAGGGTAATAAGCTTAACAAACGTGCCCTATTTGATAATTTTGAGCCGTAGTGGCAAATATGCATATAAATACCTTAAAACTGACACATTTAAAGTTAAAATCGGTCTTGCCGTTTTTGAGTCATGACTGAGAAAAGAAAACTTACACTATCTACTGTAACACGAGTATAACTGTTTTTTAAAGCTACCCACCACCATAGCACGTAAACAGAACTCTACATTAAATATTCCTTGATTTAACCTTTTTCATTCAGCCCCTTCAGATTCGTCAAATCAAGGATAGACTATATTTTTTATCGTGAGCGAAGCCACGGGAACTGCTAGTAAGCAATAAAGGTAAAATCTCTTTTTATTCATATTGGAATATAATCTCTAGATGATCATAATTTATTGAAATGGTAGGTGGTAAACTTGTTCACATCATTTAGTTAAAGGTCAACCAAACCTTTTTTTAATAACTTTTAGCCTATTGTTATTATCACTTTTACAGAAAATCTGCTTTCTCATTTCCAGTGTTTACCTTTATTGTTGTTTTACTTATTAATTTAATTTTATGTTTATCTTTATTGTTGCCTAATTAGTTTAAGATCACAACACAATTGTTGTTACATATTTTATCTGGAAAGTAAAAACTTGTAAACTGTAAAAAGTTTAAAGGAAAATTAGTATTTTTCCTTGCATCGACATAAATTCGTGCCCTCTCCCATCATCGTGCGACTTGCCAAAAACCCACAATTTCCATGCCAAAATTTCACTAACATAATAATATATAATATGGATTTTTTATGTCATATTGAGTAGTGTGCATGTATTTTAAATTCACTAAGTTTGTCAATTAGGTATGACACAATTCCATCATTTTCAACAATTTCAATAATTATGAAATTCCCATAATTTTTAATAATTTCTATAATTCAATTCAATAATTTTTGTATTCAAATTTTAATCCAGCAAGAGGGTTACAAAAGGTGATCATGTTTTAAAAAAACTCACTTCATTGAATTTGTGACCCTAACTTAATATTTTACGAAACCTTGTGTAATTTTCTGTGTAATTTTAATCTCTTTACAGATTAATGGAAGCCTTAATGAACTTGAGGCCTCATACATGAGAGATCTGTTGAAAGAGCAATCAACATTAATTGATATTCTTAAAGAGGAAAACATTCAAATGAAGAAAAGGTAAGTAGTCAAAATCATAGAAAACCTTCCAGACTCTTACTGACTTGGGGCCAAGTGTTAACTCGAGTGGGGGGAGGGGAGGAAAGGGAGCACTATGTGATACATCCCAATGAGGAATATTACTGTCACACATTTACATAAAAGAGAGAGTTGGGTATGAGAGTGTCAAAAAACAAGAGAGGAACAAATTACAGTTGAATACAGCATGATCTAATAAATACTTCAAACAGAAAATTTTTCAACTTAAAACTTTCCGTTAGAGACTCCGCCTAGAAACATGGTGAGCATCAAAAGGTAAATTCACCAAGAGACAGAAATAACTTAAGTTGTAAAATATAATATAGAACAACAAGTTTGTTTTGTGATACCGGTATAGTATATATTTAAAATAAAGTAAAACTAGGCAATCCATACGGTGTCATAATAAGATAAAATAATCAAAAAGTTAAAAGTTGTGTTTTTTTTTAAATAATGTATGGTTAATTTGGTATGAAAAATAAATAATTTAGTATTTTGAATTATTAGTATACATCAACTGGTTGAGGAGAAAATATTGATATTTACGTTTTGATGTGTTAAACAATACACACAAAACACAATACATTGTCTAATGGAGGATTTTGAAAAAGCGACACCGCACTTATTTACCAGTTTTTATGAAATTTTGTATGTATTTGATTGTAAAGTTGTTTTGTTTTATTGTACATTTCCTTGTTTTACCCGGGTTTACATGATAAAGTATGTGTCAGTCTCCTGATACCGTTTATTTTAGTGTGATTTGGGTTTGTAAGATTGCTTTTATTTCCTTAAAAAACAGTATATGATCCCAAAAAATTACACTTACCTGTGTGATTAAGATTTAATCATAGATTGAAAAACTCAAGTTGACCAACGAGTACTTACATCAGATGGAGTTTTTAATGTTTAATTTTCAGGTTGCCTGAACTTCAACCCATTCATGAAGAATTTCTACACTACAAACAAGACGCCTCTGATACAATTATGATGCTCACTATGAAACTAAATGATATGCAGCTTAAAGTTCTGGACCTTGAAAAGAAATTGATTCAGTTTGGGATTGATGCAGCTGTTGCTGAATCTACAAAGGCAAAGGAAATAGAGGACTTGAGGAACCAATGGGAAGTGAAACTACAGGTACAACCAGATTTTTAAAACCCTTGAATAACTTAATTGACTGCATTACATTTTTCATGATTTTGATTTGTTTGATACCAGCGTTTATTAGAGCGTTATTAGAGGGTGGTCAAAATTCTGGACTTGTTACTACCTAACAAACATGCTTTTTAAGAAAGCACCATTGATTCGTAGCCCAATGACAAAGGATGACTTTTTTTATTTAACAAAGCAATGATCAAGGATAAATTTCCTTTTCCTTCTGATTTATTAATATGACACTCGACTTGCACCCTGAGGAGGCTTGATAATTGTTTACAAGCACCTGTAAGTTAAATTACTTAGGAACTATTAGAGTATACAATTTAATGTTTGTGAAAACAGATTTTTATGGGTTTGTTCTGCACTGGTAGGTGATATGGTGAGATTATTTCGCTAAAATTTAACTCATCTATACTATACCTTCATTCATAATCCAGCTAAGATGCACAGCCATACAAATTGCCGATCTCAGTCAGTAGTGTAATTTAATTTACCTTGTATAATCAATGATATTATAGACAGCAGATGAACAATCGAAGAAAATCAAAGACGAAATCGTAAAAAAACACTGTGAAGTAAAGAAAGGCTATGAGAATATTATCCTTGGACTGAAGGAGCAAATAGCACACAAGGAAGCTGAGGTGAGTCACTAGTATGATTAGTAATCAAGTGGTGACTATAGGAGGGTCTTCCAGAGAGTAAAGAACGATTTGCCACTGTGTCTAGTGATGTTGTCGCTTCTCTACAACTGAGTGTACGGCCAAAAGCTTTACTCCCAGCCTCAATGTGAGCTAGCAACTGATCACGTACTTCATTCTTAGAGCATTTCAAAATCACACTTTGATAATTACACTAGATTTTCTGATTGAAATTTGTACTGTGTGACAGTGAGATAATTGTCAATCTGTTTTATTCTATTGTAAATGAAATGGTATTGTAAATTTGGGTTTTTCTTTATTTAAAAGGTATTAAGGGAGAAAGTATATGTCAGTTTGCTGATACCGTTTATTCGGTTCCTTACATGCTGCAACCTTTAATCTTGCCTAGATTCCTTTAAAACTGAAAAGATTTACTAATCATTTGGGGCTACACATGATCTGTCCATAAATGAGGCAAAAGTATTTGTTTATGATGGGTTGGCCTCTAGATCAAAAATTGCAATAATGAAAGGTTTAAGTTACCTGCTGTGTCTAATGATCCTTAGCAGAAATTGACAGCTGTTTCATGATTCATGAATGCATCCTCAGATTGAAGAACGTTCTTTAAAAAACATATCAAATCGGCATATGAGAATGTCTTAATATATGAAAAAAAAACACAAACACAAAACACAAACAAAGACAACATCGATTTGTTGAATTACTTAGCCGAATAATCTGTACACAAGATACAGTAGCAGTATCTGATGAGTCATGACTTGAGTCAATCTCAAGATGTGCTGATCTAATATGAAAAGGCTTTACCAGTAGTTGTTATATTCAAACAATCATTAGAAGCAGCAGGTAACTTAAACCTTTCATTATAGCAAAGTTCTGCAACACTGGAATTATGGTGTGATTCAGGTCAAATTGAGATCCGAAGTGGAGCTTTGGCTGCAAACTTGTTATAGAGGTGGGACGACATTGCTAAAAGTCACGACTCTTCTGAATGACCCTCATAGTTCACATATTGATATGTATAGCCTACCAAGAATGAATTAAACATTGCCAACATTTAAGCATATCTTTCGAACATGAATGCATACATAAATCCAAGGCCTTAGAATAACATAATGTAATTTTTTTTAAAACCCTACATCCCTACATTTTGTTCCCATCTGCATATTCTTGGGTGAAATCTTTCTAAATATTATCACAGAACCACTATTGAGAAAAACACTAGACTAGACTAGAAGGAAGTGGATCCATGGTGTTCCTCAAAGTTCTATTTTGGGGTCTCTTCTTTTTCTCAGTTACAAAAAAGACTTAACAGCCAAAGAATTTAGATTTTAATTTTTTATGGAGATGATACAATGACCATTCAGATTTTAATTTTTTATGGAGATGATACAATGACCATTCACAAAGCAAACTTAATAAATGACTCACAGTAAAAAATCCAAAATTCTGTGACAGGTTTGCAGGAGTGGTTTAATACTACTCTAACTACATATTCTTAAAGATCCTGTAAATTTTCAAGTGCTGGTTCCTGGATCAGGGAATATCAAGTCCTGCATTTATTCTTCACTTCTGATTTTCTTATCTTTCTAACCATTTAAATAGCATTGAGGAAGTTAAAGTCCCCTTTCTCCATATTACAAGAGTTTGAAAAAAATAATTTGACCATGATTCAAATAAAATTCAAGTGTAAGATGAACCAAATATTTTTTTGGAAACATATATAGAATAAGTAACAAAAAAAATCAGAAAATATGATTTTTTAGCCCTAACCTCTAATAAATAGTGTTCTATAATTTTGCTGGGAATATAAAATCAGGAGACAAGGTCAGTATTCCCTTGGTGGGTCACATTTTTAGACTAACCAAAGTACTTAATGAAATAAGAAATTACGTTATTTATGAATATTAGATCTTGACTGTTTGGTTTGATTAGTTAAATATTTCAAAAAAATAGTTAAATATTTCATTAGTTAGGCCTATCTTGAAAGAAAAACCAAAAATTACAAGTAGAGTATGCAATAAAAATTTCATACTTTTTTTAAAGGTTGCCTGGTGTCAACTGATGATGAAAGAGCGAGATAGCAGCATTGATAAGGAAATAGGAAGTCTTAAAAAGGAGTTAGAAGTCACAACAATGAAAAATCAAGAACTCTTGCAACAAAGGGTAATGATGTAAAAATATTGAAAACTCTCAGTTATCAACTCTCTAAAACTCTCAGTTGTCAGTTCTGACATTTGAGTCAGAATTTTGACTTAGCCTTTAGATTGACCTAGTCATCACAAGATAAATCTGTGGGAGTCCATCCATCTGAGATTCCCTCCACAACCTCTCAAATTTGGCATAGTTTATAAATAAATATAACTTGGTACTTTCTGAGGAACAATTTTAGTTTTATAGGTGTCAAGGTGGGATCCAACTTTTTTATCTCCATTTGAGTATACTTCAATATTCACAACTAATTGACTTAGTGCATTTTTCTATTTACTTTGAGAACTGTCAGTGATTGGTTGGCCATCAGAGTAAACTAAAGTATAAACATAAAAATTTAACATTCAATTGTCATCTCTGTATTTGATTAAGTTCATAGTTTGAGCATGATAATTGGTAATAAACAACTGTCATTTACAAAATTATGATGTTTTACAGCTGCAAGAAGTTGAAAAACGTGCAAACAAAATGACAAAAAAATGTCTTAAGCTGCAACAGGATTACGAACAAAAAATAACTAACTTAAAAAAAGAAAAAGATCTTCAGGTAAGCAGCTGAAATGACCAACACAACTTTGTCATGTTATTACTTATTTGGTTTGTAAATGTTTGTTTTTAAATAAAATTGTTTGTAAAAAAATCTTTTTTTATTTTCCCTGGTTCCAGATATTTTCCTTGCAGTAATTTTACTGCACTAATTTTATTGTAATCTAGCAAAGAATGGTTACTGTTCAATATATGAATTTTCATGTAGACTTTGATTAAAAAATATATTATTGCTATATTTTCAAAACAACATCATCAAATTGTTTTGCAAAAAAATTAATATTGTTCAGCAAAAAAAATAGCCAATAATAATAAAGGTGATCATAAGAAGGATCAAAGCAGTTTAAGAGTATAAAAATTACAATTGAATTTACTTTCTTTCACTTAAGTTTGTAAGTCATATATTGTAATACTTAGTCAATATTAAAAAGTGTTTATAGGTTCAAGCTCTGCAGAAGTTTATAAAAAGTGAAGCCGAGAAGGAGTCTTGCACAAATGAAACCAAAGTAGAAGAAGCAATAAAAGAATTAGAGCTGAGGTACCGAAAAATAATAATCAGTTTGCATACAGCAACCCAACACCAAAGAAATAAAGACTTCAAGGTGAGAAAGATTAGTTATTTAATTTTCTATAGTCAAAAGCTACTCCCTAACTACAATACAGTAGACCCCCTCTTAACCAACCTTGTTTTAACCGACGATCAGATTATCCGCCCTTGCTGGTCAAATATTTAAGATCGTTTTAACCAGCCCTGATTTGAAAACAGTTCGATTTAACCGCCCTTTCCTAGGAATTGCGGCATTTCCGTTCTCATGCCCGGCGATGGGAACGTTACGTCTAATATTTAGTTTATTGACATGTTTTGTTTTGACCATGCTTTGGGGTTATTTTTTAACATTTCTACGGTAATTATTTTGGAAAATAGGTTGATAATTATAGTTGATTTTCTAAATAATCCAAGAACTGCTTTGTAACGATGTTAACAGATTCCTAATTCAACAGAGCTTTATTTTTTAGATGTTTAAAGGATTACCCGATTTAACCAACCTTTTAACTTATCCGACCTAGGTCCGGTCCCGTAAGGGCCGGTTGAGAGGGGGTCTACTGTACACAGAATTGACTAAGATAGGCAACAATATAGGCTTTTATTGAGAAATATAATGGAGTCCCCATAATCTGAAATGATTGGGTCTCGTCTCGGCCTAATTCACAGGTTAAATTTGCAATCACATAAGCCAACTCATCCTAACATCTACCCACAATGGGTAAGTAGGCAATATTTAATTGGCATATTTTTCAATCATGTTGGCATATAATTACTCCCGTTGTTTACCCACAGCCAACTAAGACATACGATCGTATTCCACTAAACTGATTGTGCCACTGCTACACAGTGTACTCTTAAACATTAAATACACATGATCAAAGTTAATAGTCCGTTGTTCTCCAACAATGTTTTTTCTGTGATTTTGCATACGCCATTGTCTTTTGTGTATTGGTAAACAAGCCCAAGTTTCTGTCACAAATTTATCCTGCTGTTTTTGTACAGTCAAATTTATGGCCATTTACGTTTATTGCTAAGTTACATTCATCTTTTACCCGCAATCGGTAGAGATTTACTATCCCGCAAGTTTTTTTGAAAGCGGGGTTTTTGAATTACCTTGGTTTGGATTATCAAGTGCATGGAATTTATACATTATACATTGCTTCAAATGGCGACCTACCCAGTTGGGTATTTTAAGCCAAGTATGAACGAGAGATGAGTGAAGGATGATTGTGGCGAGATATTGTAGTCTTGTTACTGACTAAGGCCGACATGTTCCTGGGTCAGGACTGTTAATTAATAGCCCAAAAGCCATGGCAACTGATGGACCTACATTTTAACGTAGCATCAGAACCACAATTTCGCCTGGTTTACAATTTACGAACTGGTCTAATTATGAGGACGGTCTTATGAACGTAGTATTCAATAGTGCGAACGGTGATCCCCACTAGGGAACACCAACGAATTTAATATTGTTTAATATTTTACAAATGTATTATTTTTAACATTTCAGAACACAGTACCCTGTTTTAAAATTATTTAATTAGACCAACATGTTTCGAAGCTTTAGCCCATGGTCACGGTCTTTAAATTAATCTAACCTTATATAAACATATTTATATAGAGTTTTTATAAACACATTGCCAAATAAATTCGTCAGCTGTTTTCAGATAGACTTGATTACTTTTATCTTTGGGTTCTGGATGTTATAATTTTTTTCATATATTAAATTCTTCTTGTTTACTTGCATTTTGTTGATTATATTCTTTGGATCTTTTTTATTATGATGGTAGATAAAGCTTCAAAACATGTTGGTCTAATTAAATAATTTTAAAACAGGGTACTGTGTTCTGAAATGTTAAAAATAATAATATTAGTAGCCCTCATACATTTAACTTTATTGATAATTTACAAATGTAATATATTGTATTGTAATATTTGTATATAACTACAAGTTAATATTACTTATTTAAAATTTTAAATCATCAATGTGTTTTGTTTGAGTATCAGTTCTCAGTCTCAGGCCTGAGCAAAGACCTGTCTTCATCTTGCTTTCCATTAATTACTTATTCCCACGACAGTGCAGGACCTGTTACCCAACCAACCATCTCCTTCGTAAGTTTGGGAATTATTGGGACTCTACTGAATCCACTTATCATTTCCAAAGTATTTTCCATCATTTATGTTTCTAGTAGTCAGCAACATTATCTATGATAAAAGTTCAAATCTAACTTTTACTTGTGGTATTTTAACATAAATTTTTCTTGACGTTAAATGAAAAACATATGTGTATTCTTTTTTCAGAGATTGGCCTCAATAAATAGTTTTGCAGAAAGCAATGAAAACACCAGATACATCAATGCAGGAAAAATAATATGAATATATTTAATAATAGCCTAAATAAATAAAGTCTTAAAAGCAACTTGTTTATTGATTTAAAAAATTTTGTTATCTTATTGTTTGATTTTATTTTTCAGTTTTTGTTATGGGAAAGTTTTTTTCTGTTTGTTATATTTATGAAAAGTTCCAATGATTCCTTGCTAATTGAAGTAACCTGTTTAATGGTCCCTGTTCTTTGGTGGATTGCTCTATAAAAAAAAATATAAATACCCCCGTTGCAGCAGACCTGCATACTCAGCAAATTTCAAGTGCAAAACAAAATATCTCAATCCAACATAGCGAGATTTGACATGTTTTTGTAAGCTCCATAAGAATAACATGGGGAATGAGTATGCAGGTGTGCTGCTACAGGTATATTAAAACTGGGTGGTTTTAATTCAATATTTAGTAGATCTGAACTAGAAGAAGCTATTTACCAAGTTTTATTGAGATATGTTGAGAAATAAGCGAGATATAGAATTTTACTTATTTCCCATAAGGTTAACATTGGGACAACGTACTGTGTTTACCACTTTCAATATCTCGGTAACCAATGGACATAGAGCAGCGTTTCAAAATACCAAATTGTTTGTTTTTTTGAGCTGAATTCAATGGTGCCCACAAAAATTCGATAAATTTTATTTTTCTATATAAAAAAATTCAAAAAACCCATTTTTGGGGGGGTTTATCCCCCTTTACTCCCCCTTCCGGTGGTCCGATCGGGCTGGTTCACAAACTCGTCCAATTGATTACCACTTTACACGTTCGTACCAAATTTCATAAAGATCGGACCATTTTTGCAGCCGCTATCGTGCTAACAGACACATAGATATATATATATACATATATATATATATATATATAGATATCTTAGAAAAATTCTCTTCATATTTCAGTGTTAAACAGTTTTATTAATTTTCGTCCATCTAGTGAACATCTTCAGATAAATAAAATGTATAAAAGTGTATAAAATATAAGAAATATAAAAAATAATAATAACCAAACAAAAAATTAACAGGTAAATAAACAATAGACATATGGGAAATTAAGTTGGTGGTCAAAGATGAATGATAGAAAATTGTCCATAGACCTTTAAATTATTTTGTCATACTATTTTATCGTAAATTTAAGCCACTTGGGTTTCTTGTTTGTAAAACTAGTTGGTGGGCTAAGTCCGACTGTCTTAAATCAATGTTTGTTACATTTTTATTGTCATCTTCTTTTATTTTTCTTATGGCCTTCAATTTGTAACAATCTTCAAGTTTTTGTGCCTTGTGAAACATGGCATGTTTCGCTACTGGTTTGTCTTTATCTTCATGTGTAATATCTGCCCTGTGTCCAGTCATTCGCACTCGTAAGTGGTTAGAGGTTTGCCCTATGTATTGTTTGTTGCAATATTTGCAGTCCAGTTGGTAGATTACATTTTTGGAGTTGCAGTCCATTTCTCCTTTTATTTTATACTTTTTCTTTGTGCAACTGCTACTGAATTCATTTGTTTTGGAGATAATTTTACAAGTCCCACAACGTGGTTTTTTGCATGGTCTGCAAATATTTTGTGTTTTGTTGGTGGGTTTTTTAGCTATGTTTGTTTTCACCAACATGTTTTTTAAGTTTGGAGGCCTTTTAAAGATAACTCTTGGGGGTCTTGAAAACAGATTTCTTGTTTCTGGTGCTGACTGTAGTATATTAAATGATGTTTTCATTATATTGTTTATTTTGTGCAGACCAGGATAGAACTGTGTTATGAACTTTGGTTCATTTATTCCAATTTTTGTTGACTGTTGGTTCTTTGGTTACCTTATTTGTTTATCAATCACTTTTGAAGGATAACCTGATCTATATATATATTTATATATATTCAATATATATATATATATCTATATATCTATATATTTATATATATAGATATATATATATATATATATATATAAATTCAAACGAATAGTGTTTTTTGCTTCTGGGGGCCCCAAAACGAAAAGTTATAGTGGTCCCGAGCTTAAGTCTTACCATGAGACCTACGGTAATAGCTTCTTCCCTATAGGGGAAATTCGCTAAAAACAATAAAAACGGTGAATATGTTTTAAAGAAGGCCAGCAGATCCTGGGTTCATTTGTTAAAGTGCTTAAAAATCAGTTGACCTGTTTAAAAGCATGACCTGTTGTTCTGCATTTTATTATAGATGGGGCATTACTCCCCAGAGCCCTCTGACCAGAGCTCCGAGCCAGTGACCCGATATTCGGCTGATCCTTTGTCATACGAGTTACACAGGAGCCGAGGACGTCTTAGCTGAAGAATTAAGGCATTTCGATCATTATTAACTTTTTATACATTTGTGTTCTACTTAAAATACCTCCAGACAAAATGGTTGACTTTTCTGACATTGAATACTGGTCCTCGATGGTTTTCTCCTCTAAAAAATTAGATGTGGACTTTTTACACTTACCTCAATTCCTTTTAAATTTATATACTTTTCATAGCATTCATTCAGATCCAAATATTTTCCATAGCCTTCCTCATCAGTAAATTCAGCAAGGTCTGAAAAAAGGAAAAATATTAGCATTTTATAATTTCCAAACAAGAAACAACTTTTAATAATCTATATAAATGTATAAATATGTACAGGGTGTTTTTTTTAACTTGCATCTTAATTTATTTAAAAACAAAAAATTAACTTGAGTATTCCGTTTGCTGGATCTATTACCATTGGGGGGAACCAGTTCTCATATAAGATTTTCATCCCCCATCAACCCCCTTCTCACCCCCACCCCTAGCTTAAAATTTTCAAATGGCAAGGTACCCTTTATGATATATCAAATTAAAGAGGATGAAAAAAGAAACATTTTGGTAGGCTAGAAGAAAAATAACATTCGCATCATGCGTTCCCGAGATATTTCATAGGTAAGGATGTTTGTTTGATAAAAATTTTATCCTTATTTAATTACAAACTAAAACAGATATGAAGATACAGTTTGCGGGAAACGTATTTTTATGAAGGGGGAATAAGTGTGGGAAATTCAAATTTAATACTTAACTAATGCCCTCCCCCCCAACCCATACCTTGAAATTTTCAAAAGCAAAGTACCCCATATGATATATCAAATTAAAAGTCACAAAAAAACTAAATCTTTAGCGAAAACAAAATTATAATCTGATGATAAACTTGAGAGATATCTTAACAATTTTTAATCTAAATTTATTATCTTTGATTTTTGAACCTTTTTTATATGTACATTTTCGCCTTAATTCATTGTTTTATTTACCGTTCATTAAAAAGCTGAATTAATAATTTTACAATAATGTTAATTTAAAAATTAAATTAGGCTCCTTAGATTTTCCCAGTGACATACCAGAATTTGGGCTTTAATAACAATAGTGTTAAGAAGACTGATGATAAGGATCAACCCCCCCCCATCCATCCATTTCCCCCTCGGTCATTCTGGTGGCTTGGAATTCCCAACTATTTCAGTCAGTTGCATGCCCAGTTGTTGAAGCAACACCTAAAGAATGAGTAGTACTTTTGCTATCAATGCTATTTAAGTATCGGTTTATTTATTGTTATTGTTAGAATTTTTTAGTGGTGTACAGAATGGTGTACACATTACAAGAGCGTATCGAAATTATTTTTATCTATGGTTCTCAAAACCAGAATTCACCATCCACTGCGAGGGTTTTTAACAAGCAGTATGCAGGGGAAAAATGTTTCTTGTCAGTATTTTGAACAATTAGATCATAAATTTTGTGAAACTGGATCTGCAGGCAATATTAAGCAGAGTGGAGTTCGTGTCCTTGATGAGCTAACTCAAACTGAGGTTTAGGGTCACTTCACAACAAATCAAACAACATCTCTTCGTCAAGTTTCAGCCGCAACTGGGTTATCAGTTAGTTCTGTGCGCAAAGTAACGAAATTGCATAAATTTGACGCCTACAAACTTAAGATTTTACATGAGTTATACGAAGACGACTTTGACAGAAGGGTACAATTTTTTAAATAGATGAGTCAAATGATAATAAACAATGTAATTTCAGAGAAAAACATATATGAGTGCACCTTTATCCTTAACGGTGTTGTTAACAAACACAACTGACGTTATTGGAGTGATGATAACCTTCATGCATTTGTCGAGGGGTATTCCCAGAGGCCGAAAAAGTTGAATGTTTGGGCAGGGATTTTAGGAGACAAAATAGTCGGTCCATTGTTCTTTGAGGGAAATTTGACCGGTGAAAAATATCTAAACTTGTTGGAGTTCATCAATCCTATCATCACAGACAGAAAATGAAGTATCCTATCCTATCAGAAAATGAAGTAAATGAACATGGCGAATTGGTACATGATGAAAATGATGTTTTTGCTTCCAACAAGATGGAGCACCCCCCTCACTATCAAAGGCAAGTAAGAGATTGGTTGAATTTATATTTTCCTGACCAATGGAATGGATGCAGAGGTTCTATTGAGTGGACCGCAAGATCGCCAGATCGCCTTTAGATTTGTTCTTGTGGGGACATTTAAAAACTGTTGTGTGCAAAACCCCGCCCGTTGATTTAAATGAACTCAGAAACCGAATTGTAACCACATGTAGAGCTTATCTTCCAGAGAGGTTTCAAAACGTTAAGAGACGAGTTTGAGAATAGGCTGTACAGTAAATTTCCGATTATCCGCGGAATTGGATGGCGTGACTACCGCGGATAACGAAAATTACGCAGGAGAGAATAAAATAGATAAACAATTTCAACATTAAAAATCAATTTATTTAATACAGTCAGGGACAAACCCAGATTTAATTTCGGGGGGTGGGGTATCCTATAAAGTCGCGGTAGGCGAGCATCGCGTCACAATAGACGAATATGGACGTCGCGGTAAACGACTATAGTCGTCGTGGTAGACAAATATCTTTGTCGCGGTAGACACATAATGTTGTAATGTCGCAGTAGATGAAAATCGTCGCCGTGGTATAAGGATATCGTTGTCATGGTAGACGAGTATCGTCATCGGGTGATACGAATATGGATGTCGTGTTAGGCAGAGTTCGTCGATGCGCTAGACGTCGTTGTGGTAGACGCCGCGGTGGACAAATAAGGTCGTTGCGGTAGACGACCATATTTATCATGGTCGCAATAGATAAATATTGTAAATATGGGGTCCGGGGACTGCCGCATAAGTGGCTTATGAAGGCATTTATGTCCTTCGTAACCTTGCAAATTTCTGCTCGCAAGAGGTACTAAAAATGACGCATTTTGGCCTGATATACCCACACCTAGCCTACGGCGTACGGCTCTGGGGTGGCTGCTCAAATCAGAGATTTGAGAGAGTTTTCAGGTTACAAAAAAAAGCCATGAGAATAATTGCAAAATTAGACTATCGAGAGTCGTGTAGAAACTCCTTACGGGAGCTCAACTTGCTGACACTGGCCTCTCTGTACATCTTGGAAGTGTCCATATACTGCCAGACCAAGACCACACTGGTCCGAGGCAGGGACGTCCATGATACCAAACTGTTGAAGATCAATTCTACAAGACTGTTTTTAATATTACATTTAAAAACAGATGATACTTTGTTTACATAATTATTATTGATTTATAATGTTTAAAGAAAAGTGGGTTTCTATTGTAATTTAAAAATGTATTATTAAAAGTATTCCAATAACCAAGTCTTAAGGTTTTCTCAGTTTATCTTCCTGGTTTAGGTGTACTTTATTTCAGGTTATGGGTAACTGTTAATTGGGAATAAGGTTGACTTGGTGGAAATAAGGAAAATGGCTATGGGAACTCAAATATTTGTTCTGAAACCTTTTGATGGGCGCAATTTTAGTAATTGGCTATACAGATTGGAATTGATATTAGAACAAAATAAAGTACTGAATGCAGTAACCGATGATATTCCTGAAGAAGAAGGGTTACGGTCGACCTTCATGGAACAAGACATCAAGGCAAGGAGCCTGATAGTTCAGCACATCACGGATGACATCATGTCTACAGTCAGGACTCAGAGGACGGCAAAAAGTATGATGGATCTTTTAAAAAGGACTTACGGAACGACCGGGATTGGAGAACAAGTAAGGATAAAACAGGAACTTGGAAACCTGAAGTTCAATGGTGAGTCTTCCCTACTATCGTACTTTGCTAAATTTGAATCTTTGGTCAATGATCTAAAGTCTGCCGGAGGTACAATGAATGATCAGGAAATAATAACCACACTTTTATCTTCGATGCCCTCTCAATTTCAAGCAGTCACTCGTACAGTAGACATTTTATTTCACAAAAATCCTGAAACGATTACTTTAGATTTTCTGAAAAATCAGTTATTATGTGAAGAAGTACGCATTCGAGGGGAATCAAGTACTGTGGTACCTGATTCTGCTGTTTTTGTGGGACAAAAGAAGCAAAAGTTCTTTAAGAAATCCAAATTTCCGGTTAGGGAAGTTAAAGATAGAGACCAGCCATTTAAATTTCGATGTTATGAATGTAATGAAAAAGGACATCGTAAAGCAGATTGTCCTAAGTTAAAGCGTAAACCTTTCAAGTCGCATATGGCAAATAACGATGCGTGTTTTGTGACTGAGAATGAAGTAGTTCTCACTAGCAGTAAACAAGTAGTGACATTTGTAGTAGATTCTGGCTCAACACATCACCTTGTTGACACTAAAACTGGCGTTTTTCTTGAAAATGTTGAAAATGTTAACTTTGACATTCAAGTAGCCAAACATGGACAAACTCTGAAGGCAACAAGATGTGGTAGTTTACGATTGATTCTTCCAAATGGAAATTTTGTAACCATTGAGAACGTAATCGAATGTCAAAACCTCACACGAAATTTATTGTCGGTTCGTAAAATTGAACAAAAGGGTCATGATATTGTGTTTTCAAATGAACATGTTTTTATTGAGAAACCAGATGGGGCTGTACTTTTAAAGGGTCAAATAAACGGTAATTTGTACATGGTTGAACTAGGTTTGCCTTATGAATCACAAGCGCATAGTATAAAGATTGATGGTACTGACAATAAACTTCTAATGCACAGACGAATGGGACATTCGTCAGCTTATCCATGTAATCAACGTTGTGATGTATGTCTTAGGGGGAAACAAACTCGAAATCCCTTTTCTCCTTTACCAGTAGAAAGGAAACCAAAAAGGATTCTCGAGGTAGTTTCTAGTGATGTTTGCGGTCCATTTGAAAATCAAACACATAACGGTATGAGGTACTATGTATCATTTTTGGATCACTACTCTCATTTCACCCAGGTTTATCTAATGAAAACTAAGGATGAGGTGCTAGAAAAGTTTAAGGTGTATGAAGCAGCAGTTAGTGCTCACATTGGGAACAAAATTGCTCGTCTTAGGTGTGATAACGGGGGAGAGTACACATCAAAAGATTTTCAAGCTTTTTGTCGAGAAAAAGGTACAGCTCTGGAGTATACCGTACCGCGTAATCCACAACAAAATGGTTGCAGTGAACGCTTGAATAGAACCATTTGTGATTGTATGCGTTGTCTTTTATTTGATTCTAAAATGTCAAGTGATTTTTGGGGTGAAGCAGTACTATCTGCTGTTTATCTTATTAATCGCAGACCGACTACAGCTTTGGAAAACAATGTTACACCTGCAGAAATTTGGTACGGTTATAAACCCGATCTCTCAAAAATTAAGCTTTTTGGGTGTGTGGCATATTGTCATGTTGATAAAGATCTTCGAAAGAAGCTCGATGATCGAAGCTCAAAGATGGTTATGATTGGTTACGCAAGTAATGGATATCGATTATGGGATCCAATCAAAAGAAAAGTAATTATTGCTAAACATGTAAAGTTCTTTGAAAATGACTTGTACTTTGCTGAGGATGACAGCCAAGCAACTCAGCAGTTTGGTGTGTCAGTTCAATTCGAAAACCCTGAGGAAACAACTTCTGAAGTGGTTAGAGTTCTTGATAACCAACAAAACTTGGATATTGAAGATGAGCAGATTGAGCAAGAACCAATCGGTGGCGAAAATATCATAGCACCGCAAGATGAAGAAAATAATCTGAGACGGTCGCAGAGAGAGAAGAAACTTCCATCATGGCTGAATGATTATGATGTGAATTTTTCGGCTGCTCTTTTAGCAGATGAACTTCTGCATGATGGTCCGAAATCCTACGAGGAAGCAATCCAGGATGATGGCTGGAGAAATGCAGTTAATGAGGAACTAAGATGTCTTCATAAACTTGAAACTTGGGAACTGGTAGAAACTCCGAAAAATGAAAAAGTGATTGATTCTCGGTGGATTTTCAGAGAAAAATCAGTTAATGGGGTGAAAATAAAGAAGGCCAGGTTAGTTGCTCGTGGATTTCTTCAGGGGGAGAAGTCATGTGAAGAAATCTTGGCACCTGTCGCACGAATGGTAACTATAAGAACTTTACTATCAATTTTGGTTGTAAATAGTTTATTATTTTGTCAGTTAGATGTTAAATGTGCCTTTTTGAACGGTACATTAAGTAGTCCAGTATATATGAAACCACCTAAAGGAGTAGAAACTAAAGATGGAGTTGTTTGTAAACTTAACAAATCTTTGTATGGTTTGAAGGAAGCTCCTAAATGTTGGTATACTTGATTGAATGATTTCCTAGTTGAAATTGGTTTTAAGAGATCTACTTCGGATCCATGTTTTTATTTCACTGACAGTGTTTTTATTGTAATATATGTTGATGATATGATTATTCTTGCTAAAGAAAAGAAAGATTTGTTTGATGTAAAATCTAAGCTGATCTCCAATTTTGAAATGAAAGATTTAACTAACGAAAATCATCTAGAGTTCCTAGGTATTTCTATTGAAAAATGCGATGAGGGACTTAAGCTTAAACAAACAAAGTTAATTGATAAAATAATACAAAAATTCGGAATGGAAGATGCAAAACCTGTATCTTTGCCAATAATACCAAAACTTCAGTTATCAAAAAGTAACGAATGTTGCCAGAATTTGCCATTTAAACAACTTCTAGGAAGCTTAATCTACCTTATGCTGGGAACTAGACCTGACTTATGTTTTTCGGTAACATACTTTAGTACTTTTCAAAATTGTTATGATATTACACACTGGAAACACTTAAAAAGTATTGTGAGATATTTAATTGGTACAAAGAATTTATCTCTCATGTACACCAAAAGAAACTTAACAGGAAGAGAAATAGAATGCCACTGTGACTCTGATTTCGCCAACGATTTAGAAGATAGGAAAAGTATTAGTGGTTATATATTCAAGGTTTTCGGTAATACCGTTGCATGGAAAACAAAGAAACAACCTATTGTTGCTCTGTCTACATGTGAAGCAGAGTACATCGCTCTTGCAACATGTGCTACCGAATCTGTCTTCCTCTCCCGCTTGATGACAGAAATTCTAGGTCGTTACGTTTCTCCAGTGTTGATCCATGAAGATAACCAGTCATGTATCAAGATGGCTAAAACTCTGGAAACGAAGAGGTCGAAATACATAGATGTAAGATTCCACTATATCAAGGAATTAGTTGAAAAGAAGACTACTGAAATAAAATACATTGCAACAGAAAATCAAGTTGGTGACTTATTCACAAAAGGACTTCCAGTTGAAAAATTTAATAGGTTTAGAAATGAACTGGGACTTTTATAAATGGTGAAATTATTTTGATTGAATTTGTTTCATTTGAATCATAGAATTGCGGGGGAGTGTTGAAGATCAATTCTACAAGACTGTTTTTAATATTACATTTAAAAACAGATGATACTTTGTTTACATAATTATTATTGATTTATAATGTTTAAAGAATAGTGGGTTTCTATTGTAATTTAAAAATGTATTATTAAAAGTATTCCAATAACCAAGTCTTAAGGTTTTCTCAGTTTATCTTCCTGGTTTAGGTGTACTTTATTTCACAAACAAGAGGCAGAGACAATTTCAGAATTAATTGCTCAACACAGAACTTCAAAATTTGAAAGTCTGCCAGCTCAGATCGGTGTTAAGGTAATCAACGAGCTCCCGGATGCCATCAAACAATCAGCAAACGAAAAACAATTCAAATCGAATTTAAAACGCCACCTGGCGTCTAGGACATTCTACTCTGTTGACGAGTTTATGGGGGCAGCTGGGATAGTTCAAATTTAAAATAAACTCTGTCATCGGTGTTAGGTATGAATGTGATGAATGTATGGCAACTTGATGTATGTATGTTTGCAGGTATGAATGTTAAAACCTTAGCTTTAGTAAAATATATATTGACGAATGCAATGCAATGTACTTCCATTGTTAACGCAATAAAGAAATATTATTATTATTATCATTGTTGTCACATCGCAGTTGACAAAATTCTTCGTCGCGTCATGGTAGACGAAAATCGTCTTCGCGTCGCGGTAGACAAACATTGTCTTCGTGTCGCGGTAAACGAAAATCGTCTTCGCGTTACGGCAGACGGAGAAAGCATGCGCGCGTTTTGTAATCAAAAAACTTGTCAGTTCAGTCTAATTTTTTATAAATATAAATTTTCTCGCTTTTCGTAGCACGCACGGATAATCGGGAGTTTACTGTACTTCTGTATGGAACAAAATGGTGAACACTTTGAACACTTTCTTTGATCTCAAATATTTGCAAGTAGACGGTAAGTGTGGAAAAAGTAATTTATTTTTAATTACTGACCTAGTTTTATTAACTTTTTTCATTTTCATTTTACCAAACTAGTAATAGTGTGTTTTTTGCAGCAAATATTACAAACATGACACTTGAATTAACTGGCGTGAATCGGTTCATGAATTTCTTTTTAAATTCAATTTTATTCTCGCTAAATATTTTTTATACCTTTTAATTTGATATATCACATGGGGTATGTACTTTGATTTTTTTTATTTTAATGTAGGAGTTGAAGGGAGGAGGGGATTAATTATTAAATTTGAATTTCCCACACTCATTTCCCCTTCATGAAAAGACGTTTCCTGCAAACTGCATCTTCATATCTGTTTTAGTTCTTAATTAAATAGGGATTACAATTTTTGTCAAACACACCCTTAAAAATGCAATATCTCGGGAATGCATGATGCGATTTCAATTTTTCTTTTGCCAAAATGTTTCTATAATTTTAAATATAAAAAAGCGTACCTTGCCTTTTGAAAATTTTAATTTAGGGGTGGAGGTGAGAAGGGGGAATGACAATTTTATAAGAGAACTGGTTCCCCCAATGGTAATAGATGTTTCCAGCAAACGGAATACTCAAGTTAATTTTAGTTTTAAAATAAATTAAGATGCAAGTTTTAAAAAAATACCCTGTATATGTTTATATATATATCCTCAACAAAGGAGGAACAAAATGAAGGAATCACAGAGAAAACGACTAAAAGACAAAAATTTCATAAGTCATGCAACGAACAGAGTTGATATTTCGTGTTAGACACGACAGTCGATAACAGACTCGTTACATCATGACTCCTTTTTCAATCCGTTAATGCTTGTGATGGAGTGACAATTGGACCTTATTGACTTGCAGCAGTGAACCCCCTATCCCTATCTGCTCATCATCTATGTTTCATCTGATCTTATTCGTTCGTTCGTTGTTTGCAATGTAATGGCTCAAGTTCACTCTCGTTGTGTCAGGGCGAGTCCGAGTGGTCCAAACATACAGCTAGCAATTAGCCATACAGACCTTATGAGAGCGACATTGAAAGAGTCTTGTCGGACAGATACACCAAGTACACCCATGGCACCATACACACTCTCCTACTTGCCTCGATTCGCTCTGACTGGAGAGTGATCTTGAATTATCACTCATTCAAGTGTTTTCATTGTGAAAAGTACTTCCTCAAGCTAACAAACATAAATTTTTATTATTTTTAAATCAAATAAATTTAGCTGAGAAAAATAAAATTATTCCATGATACTTACATTACATCTTACATACAAACTTTACTAACCTTTAAAAAAATAACTCTTTTAGAAGTATCAGCGTTATAGCCTAGCTGAGATCTTATCGATTTTGTAGTATAATTTTTCCTGAGTCACAGTTACATCTTCCAAGTCATTATTTAAAGACGAATAGGGTAAAATAGGGTTAGAAACAAATACAACACCGAAACATCTAATTATTACCAATTGATGCAAAAGTCAATTTATTTTAAATAGGGCCTAACATTAAGATGCAATACTCCGGCTTCAAAACTGCTTGATCAAAAACTAGAGTAGTGACAAATTTCAAGTAAAGTATAAAGTATAATTTATCTAACCAAGTCCTCATACTCACTTTGAAATTCCTCTGAAGGATTCTCCCTCATTTTGTTCAACTCTTCAAATTCCACAGACATTGGTACACAGATCTGAAATAGTGAAAACTAGGATAATTTTCCAATATTTCTCAATACAGTCGAAGCTTCAAAATGGTAAAAAATTGCTATCTCAAAATGCCACCGGGCTATAATTTTTCTTTGAGAGAATAGGCCATTTGACTTGGACATAGGCCTAGTTCGAATTGTAGCTGAATTCTCATTTAATTTCAACTTACAAAGGTAAATTGGGCTGGATTCGAAATTGAAGTAAACCAATTTGTGTAACACAGGTAAACCATAGTGATTTCTTTTCCTTTTGTGAGTAGCACCCACCTAAGTTAGGTTATCCTTTGGGACTCTTGTCAGGGTTGAATACAAACACAAAACACGGACACACGAATAAAAACACACAAACATAAATACGAGTCCCCAAAGTCTTTTTGCGACATTTCGCAAGACCTGTTAAAAACGTCTCGCTTTTTTGAGGGCTGAGTCGGATAATTTTTCCAATGTGGCTGAACAACAAACCATATGAAGTCCCGTGCTCTTGTAAACGCAGTAACATCAGCCAGATGGCTGGACCGGCTAAAATACGGATCACAGAACACACTAAATAGTAAAAATAGGGATCTAAAACTGTGATCATGCGGTCAGTACAAATAATGAAATCATGTGGCAGGATAGTAAAATTTAGTATAGTAGAAATTTAGTATAGGGAACCTAACTGGAAGAAGAGGAATCTCGCCAAGTCGTTATTTATGGCTGTAAGTAATGCGCCTTTGTCTCAACCATCCGTAGACATCAGTCCTGTTTATATGAATCTAGTTCGATAGGAAGTTGGACTCACATGGGAACAACCTAGACTCATTGACATACCGCCTGAGATAAGCAGGACTTTCACCCCCTCCCCTCCATGTAGTAAGTCGCCAGTCGTGATTCGTCGTTTGGCCCGTGTTTGGGAAAAATTATACGACTCAACCTTTGACAAAAGCGGGACATTTTTAACGGGTCTCGCAAAACAGCGGGAAAAGACTTTGTGGACTCGTATTTAAAAATTGCCTAAAAAAATGTTTGGTTTTTTTCATACTCAAAAATGGGGTTTTAAGCATTAAAAAGCACAACAAAGCTTAGTTTATTTACGATTTTCAAAGTCAATTTGAGGGGAAAAATTCCACTACAAACATAATACTTAGATTTTTAACACATGACTGATGAAGAATGTTTACCTAAAAACCATTGCAGTTATTTTTTTTTAAGTTAAGAAAATAGGCGGTCGAGAAACAACTGTTATTCACAATTCCCCTACTTTCCAGGCTGTTTCATTGCCGTTAATGTCATTCTCGAGGCATTCTCGTCTGTAGAGAAGAAGAGAAGAGAAGAATATCTCAAGTTATCGAAGACAAAAATGTAAACAAACCGTGATTTACATTTATAGACAGAAAACTTACAGCGGCCGGTCTTTAAAGACGTCTCGATTTGTCAGCCTCAAGTTTTTCAGTGGTGAGAAAAATAATCTTGACCAATCAGAGGAAGCATATAACCGACACCTCATTTGAGGCTATATTTTTACCCAATGGGCTAATAGAGCTTGCTTGTAAGCGGATACTGGGTCTCCAATTGATGTCACAAGCTTTGGTTCCACAGGTTATAGGATATTTAGGCATCAGTAAAAAGTATTATTATTCTATTTTTTTAAGTAGGTACCGTAGCTGTTCAAAGGGGTGGAGTGTTGTGGTAGGTCAGTGGATGACAGAATGTTGGTATTAGGTGCTCAGCGCACACGGTGACTAACATTCGCCCAGTCAAAGAACAGGACTATTCAACGAATGTATAACTCTTCATCCAACCTCTTTGTATAGCCAAATGATTGTAACTGTTGGGGTTGTTGGTTGTTGGAAGAATGGTGTGAAAGGTTGTTGGAAAGAGCCAAATATGGATCAGGCTGGAACAATATAGACCAGGGTGGATCTGAGGTACAATGAGGTAATCCTGTATTGTCAGGAAAGGATTGATCAGAGCAAACTTCTAAAACTGTGAAGCTGAATAGGATAATTTAACTAGGTGGAAGGTTTACCCTGAGGCCGATCGTGCCCATTGCCATACGGTCACCTAAGCCAGCTTTGATGAACAATAATTAAGTAATTAATTCCATGTACAACTACATCAAACGCCAGAAGGGCCTACCTTGAATGTGATTGAGAATAACTGTCAGAATTTAAGCATAACTGTCTATTCGCTGATTACTATGATTCTGAATAAAGGTTTAATGAACTATTGAACTAGTGATTTATTGTTGGCTAGATAAATATGACAAGCAATTTTCCCTGATGAATCTACATTTGTATTAAATTGAAAGTATCGCCTCTGGAGAGGCGAAAACCCACAGAAATTCACATCTTACAAAATCCCCAACCAGAATTTCTCCCCCCGGCACCCCCAAACAACCTAATTTAAAACATGGTAATTTAATTTAATTCAACAGGTGATACAATTAACTAATGATTTAATACTCATCGCTGATAGCTGGATATGAAGGCTGCTGATCTCCCTGAGGATTATTACGAAGTGGGCAGAAGCCAGGCAGGGATTCCAAATTCAAAATTTCCCTCTGTCATTCTAGAAAGTTCAGGTGGACTGGCCTCTGTTCAGGCATTATGGCCAGTACCTGGTTTGGCGCTATATATATAAAAGTGACGCGCACGGCACAACCACGCCCCCTTCGGCCAAAAAGATTGCGCTGGGACTTGGTGGGGTGGTAAGGTCATTGTTGGTTCAGAGGGTTAGTTGGGGTTGATTCCCTAAAACAACCAAACTTTGGTCTGCAAAGTTGCAGCGCCTACCCACAATTGACACCAGAAAAAAGCGAATCACGGCGGTGTTGAAGTTGCAAGAACCGATTGGTGTCTTTGGGGTTCCGGCTCATCTCCACTCAGAATAGGTGGAACCTGAGGGCTCCCCACGCTCTGGCACCTCCGCCTGAGACTTTTGATTCTCCTTCAGTTGAAGGTTGCGAGCTGTTTGGTCAGCGATCGGGCTCCTCCCCCCCCCAGTGGAAAAATTTGATGCTTGAGGCCTCAAGGACTCTACACTTGGTTTCTTCCCTACTAAAAGAACTCAATTTCAATGAAACGGGGATAACTGCACGCACAATTTATTATTATTTTTTTTATTTATTTTTTTCTTTTTTTTCTCTTTTTTTTATTTATTTTTAGGCCTTATATTTTGTTTTTATCTGAGATTGGTATAAACCGAAGTCTTGTGTTGTTTTTCTCACAATTGTTGCAATCATAAACATACTCTTGTAGGCTGTTGCAAGATGCAAGCTGGCGATGGTGATTATCAGTGAGTCTTGTTGAAACTAATTGTTACGGAAGATGGCTGTTGTTAAAGCTGGTCATTTCAGGTGGTGATTGTTGCTGAAGATCGAAGTTATTGGAGATGTCTTGCTGAAGTTCGGAGTTGACTGAAGCCGTCTATCGTTGAAGGTGGTTGTAGTTGAAACTATTTCAGGATATGACTGCTGCTGAAGTTTGGAGTTGACTGAAGATGTCTATTGTTGAAGGTGGTTGTAGTTGAAGCTATTTCCAGATATGACTGCTTGTGGCTTTTGGTTCAATGTGGTGAATTGCCCTTTTTCAAAGTGATTGCAAGCTGGCCTTTTTTTTTTTTTTTTGACTGTGCAGTTATTTGGTAATGACTAGTTTGTAAATAGGGGCTGACTTTAAGAAAAATTGCTTGTGAAACTGAAGTTTTGGTCCTGACTATATAATGTAAGATTTACCCCAAAATTAGTGCAGGGTAGACCGATCGCTGACAATATGACATTTTAGGGTGATCGGTCCGGCGGGACTGACCGATGTGGACTCGAAGATACCACACCAGGTGCCATGGAACCCAACCTATATCTGAAGTGGAGGAAACAATTTTTGCAGCAATTCCCTAAAAGAATGTTAGTAACTATGCAAATATAAAGGTAGCGGTGTACATGGAAACATAAAATGAAGGAAAATTTAAGGATTTGGTGCATTTGAAAAAGGCCATTTAAATTTTACGCACGAGAAGCGCTTGCCCTAAATCAGAAACGCACTTGGAGATCAAATATTCAAATTATTTTTCTTTGAATACCGCTTTTCAGCTTATAACTATAGTGGGACCATCCTTTCCATATTACTTAACCTTTTAGACAAAACTAAAAGATATTGGCCTATTCTAATGATTGATACTGTCGTCTACCTAGACATTTTTCCTGATGTGCCCTACACTAACTATACACTTATGACTAGATTTTGTGCATGGTCGACCATAAAAGAAGACTAGAAATGAGGAGAATAGGAAAGAAAATGAGAGAATTTACTAAGTGTCACTCGGTGCTCGACAAATTGTAGCTAGCAACTTGTCGTTCCAGGATACCCCGCGCATGGGCCCTCACTGGTTGACCATAAAAGATAAAAAAATTAAAATAAAATTAAGGTCAAACAGTAAGGTTATATTATATTGAAAAAAATTTTGTTTTAAAGGAAAAACCCAAACGCAAACGTATCTCCCGTGCAACGAGGTGACGAAGAAGGGAGGGTTTACCTGAATATGAGCGGAGAGGAATAGTGTAGGTTCACCCATCCAGAGGAAGATGAAACCTTAGACTCACCTCCCCCCCCCCTCATACCAGGGAAGAGAAGGAGAAGAGTAGAAAAAAGCTTAACCTAATATCACTAGGTGCATATGTGCAATGGGCAACGATCTTTTTCAGGGTGTAACCTTAGGTAGTGAATGAAATTTAATTTATGTTGTTGGCTGGAAAAATCTTTTGAGCTGTGAAACATGAGCTTTCCGGATGAATTTATTATTGACTGGGTCGACTAAGCGAACAGTGACTGGGGAGGTGAAGGTTTCAGTTACACAAGGTTTCGACCACATAGGCAATAATTTTTGGTTTATGTGGTCGATCGCCTTACTGATGGGGTTCAATCTGAACATTACCCAGTCGCCAGGGTTGTAAGTATTGGGTGATCGGTTTTGATTGTATTTCCTCTCTCGGCTGGCTCTGGCTTTACGCAGGCTTTCGATTGCTCTTGACCAATCGTCTTGGGTAGAGGGAGCGGTACCTTGGGAATCGACAAGTTTGTCAAGGTTCCATTGGAGTTCCAAGGGATGGTATAGGGTTCTGCCAAGGAAAAGACGTGATGGGGAATTTTGAGTGGATTCATGCACAGCAGAGTTGAAGGCCATTTGGAACCAGTGAAGATCCTGATCCCAAAACTGTTGATACTGGTTGTGAAAGATCTTGATTGCTATTTTAATCTGTTTGTTGACCCTCTCGGCATGAGACGCACAGCGATGAGTATTAAATCATTAAACTAATGATTTAATACTCATCGCTGGTAGCTGGATATGAAGGCTGCTGATCTCCCTGAGGATTATTACGAAGTGGGCAGAAGCCAGGCAGGGGTTCCAAATTCAAAATTTCCCTCTGTCATTCTAGAAAGTTCAGGTGGACTGGCCTCTGTTCAGGCATTATGGCCAGTACCTGGTTTGGCGCTATATATATAAAAGTGACGCGCACGGCACATGATTAATCTCATATCAAATGAATGTAATAATGATTAAATATTAAAATAAAATTGATGTGAACGATTAATATGGTAAAAATAAACATCTGACTTAAAAACAATTGGTTTAAATTACTTGTGAGAAAAGAAACTACTTTAGCGAATAGTACAAAATAATTTTTATTTGGATTTTTAATGAAGGTCGGTGGCTACAAAAATAAACTTATGTACCCTTAACTACCCCCCCCCCCCAACACCCAAAAAACATGTCATTCAAGAATAGAACAATAGTGATGCTGGACCGGATATGAGTAATTGACACGTTGCAGCCTGCACGCCAAGGTGTAAAAGAGGTCCTTTGAGCAAGAAAACTTTGACATACAGAGATGAAGTGCAAGTACATATGATTTATCTACTGAACTTCGAGCTATAGAGCATTGCTATATTTTGCATTGATTCAACTTACAGTGGTCAAATATGACCGTAAAATTATTTTGAGTTGTGCATGGTTACTATTTTGACCTAGACCTAGGTTTTCTCTTAGAATAATTCGAGTTATCAAAAACTTTGAATAATCGAAGTCCTCTCCCTTATAACTTATATAGTAATTGGAAAAAGTATTGTTTTCAAGTGTTAAAGCTTTACCCCAACAAAGGAGGACTTTCGCATAAAGTCATAGATTTAATAATACCCAGACAAATAATCAGCTGTTCTTTGTCAATAACAAAGTGATAAAAAGCCAACTGATCTATTCTAAACTCATATCCTAGTTCTAATATACAACCACATTTGGGTCCTGATTACCACAGATCAATGTAAAAAATTAGCATAATTTTGTAATAGTTCAGCAGGCTCAAATCCAAATTTTGAACTTATCAGCAACAAAAGATGAATAACTGTGTTAGGTTGAATTCAGGCAACGCACTCCATAATAAATCTCCATTAGTGACTCACCAAAGGAAAAGGGACCTTATTTTCCAAGACGAAATTTTTCAGGACAGCGCGTATTAGAGGTTAGGGTCAAAAAACATTATGTTTTTAATTGCTTCTTAATCTATATATGTTTCCGAACAAAATTTGGTTCATCGAACATTTGAATTTAACTTTTAACATGGTTAAATTAATTTTTTTCTAAGCCCTTGCAATCTGGAGAAAAGGAGCCTTGACTTTCTAGTGCTATTTTAGCGCTTTGGAGTTAAGAAAATCAAAGAGAATAAATACAAAACTTGCACAGCCCTGATGCAGGAATCAGAACCTCGAAGTGTGCAGGATCTTCCAGAAGAAGTAGTTGACGATGTATGTCCTGGTCCAAGGGAAGTTTCAAAACAAAATACCCCTGTTGCAGCAGTCCTGCATACTCAGCGAATTTCAAGTGCATAAATAAATAATTTAAATGAAGTCTCGCATCAAGTAAAATCAATATACATTCAAAAGAAAGCGTGCAAAAATACTCTCCTAGTGGCTTTTAAGATCAACAGGCTATAAAAAATAACAGCCTATACTTGGCACGAAAATGCAATGTTCAAAACTTCAAAACAGCTGGCTTTTCCAATTTAATCGTATGGGGAAATGACCAGCTGTTTAAGTTTGAGTAAAAAATTTCAAAAACATCATCAGTAAAAATCTGTATTCGCTATAGTACATTTATTTTACATATTTAGTTATCCGGCCTTTAAGTAAGCCATATGTCTGTATCCACCATGTGGCTTTGAATCAAATATCAGCTCACATGTTTTAATGTAAACAAAGCAGACGTTTTAGATCCCAATGCTACTTCCCAATGCTACTTAAATGGCAGTTATTTTATGTTATTTTTTGTTATCTAGCAAACTTTAAGAAATTGCAGTACTTTTCCTGAGTCCCTGACATTAAAACATTTAATTTGAACCCTGTTCCCTCATCCTGTGATTTGCCAAATGCCCACAATTGGTATTCAAAAATAAATTATTCTTCATAAGATTAGTATGGAAAAATGCAGGTTTGCTGCCAAAGAAATTTGAAAATGAGGTATTATAGGCTACAATCCAATATATCTAAACTATATAAAGCCACATAACATGTTTTATCAAGATATGCTGAGGAATAAGAAAGCTATCCAATTGCATTTACCTCTCATAAGGTTAACATTGGGAAAGAGAGTACACAGGTTTGCTGCCTCAGGAATTTGATGGTTTGGACATTTTAAGCCATAATCAAGTAGATATTAACTGTATGAAGCCTCATGCCATTTCTTATCAGTATATTTTGAGAAATGAGCGAACTACACAACTTATTTTATTACCCATAAGGTTAGCATGTAGAATGAGTATGCAGGTTTGCTGCAACAGGTATGTTAAAACTGGTTAGTTTTAATTCATTATTTAGTATATCTTAACTAGAAGAAGCCATATACCAAGTTTTGTCAAGAAATGTTAAAAAATAAGTAAGATATAGAATTTTTTTATTTCCCATAAGGATAACATGGGGAATGATTATGCAGGTTTGCTGCCACAAAAATTGAAATTTCGGGGATTTTTTACTAAAATACATTATATCTCATCTAGATGAAGCCACAAACCAAGTTTAATTAAGATATGTTGAGAAATGAGCGAGATATGGAATTTTACTTATTCCCCATAAGGTTAACATTGGGACAACGTACTGTGTTTACCACTTTCAATATCTCGGTAACCAATGGACATAGAGCAATGATTCAAAATACTAAATTGTTTGTTTTTTTTAGGCGAATCCAATGGTGCCAACAAAAATTTGATTAATTTCATTTTTTTATGTAAAAACCCCAAAAAACCCATTTTTGGGGGGGTAATTCCCCCTTTACCCCCCCTTCCGATGGTCCGATCGGGCTGGTTTACGAACTTGTCCAATCGATCACCACTTTACATGTCTGTACCAAATTTCATTAAGATCGGACCATATTTACGGCCGCTATCGTGCTCACAGACACATATATATATAGATAGATAGATATATATATATAAATTCGAACGAATGGTGTTTTTTGCTTCTGGTGGCCCCAATACGAAAAGTTATCATGGTCTCGGGCTTAGGTCTTACCATGAGACCTACGGTAATAGCTTCTTCCCTATAGGGGAAATTCGCTAAAATGTTCTAGAAGGTAAAACATAAAAAGTAAAAGCTAAGACAGCAAATATAATGTCATATTTCGTAAAGATTGATTTTAATAAGTTCTTATTTGAGTATAAAATTTAGGATAACTTTATTTTTATCACGTAACAAAACATTTTGTTTCCAAAATTTTGGGTTCTTTCATTACTCCCATCTATTTAAGAAATGTTTGACAAAAATGTGAACAATTCTCACAAATTCAATGATAGATTCATATTCAGCTTCAAATTTCTGACAAAATGATATGTGAAGTATAACTAATAATACAAGTAGTAACAAAAAACTAAAGTTAGAAGTTTGTAAAACTTTGGACAGCGATTTCCTAATATTACTATTTTTAATATTCCAAATTCAAATATTTATAAGTCAGGCATTTGAGATATCTAGAAAATTCTTTCACCAGTTTGTTTGGTTTTTAATATAGATTAAGGATATATTAATAACTCAATTCCAAAAAAATGGAAGTTAAGGTCCCTTTACCCTTGGCGGGACACTAAAACACTGCAAAATAACTGAGCTAGATCCAAGTTGAAAAAGGTAGGGTGGTTTGTTTTGGTTTTTAAGTTTGGTTTTGGAATATGGAAATTAGGAGTTCTATTTTATCTACTTTCCACTCACCTCATTTGGAAGCCTTTTATAAAATTCTTTGATCTGCTTAAGACGTTGATAAAACTCAGCAAATTCATTGGGACCAGACAAAGCAGCTACTTCTTCTTTGCGCAACCCGTCTTTATCTTCATACAATTCCTTCAAATTGTTGGTGCTCTCCATGTATTGCTTAAAAATATATATAATTCAAGTATCAATTTATCAAATAATATTTATACAACAATTGTATTATGAATGTCTTGAAGCCATGAATTAAATATCTCACAAGTGGCTTAAAGGCATAATACAATCGTTGCATATACTACGGTTATCTACGACCAGCAACATACGACAACATATTCCCCGAAGTTAAGCAAAACTCAGGACTTTTACTAATGATGGAATAGGTCAAGTCAAATTTGAACAATTCAAATTAGACTAATGATTTGACAAATGTAACAAATTTGAATAATTCAAAATTGCACATTTAATAATGTGCAGTTTTTAAGAAAATCTCCCCTGCTGAGGATGGGAGGTAATATACTCCCGAAATGTGTACAGCGTGAATATACAATAATTATTTTGACACTTCAAGGCAGTTTATGTAAGTATAAACAACTTTGGAAAATATCAAATTTGAAGTTAGGCACATAAGCAGACTTAACCATGAATCGTTGTGGAACAATCAGCTGATGGGATAAGTCAACTCACATCGAAAAACTGAGACATGAATCGTAATGCAACCATCAGCTGATGTGCGAATTTCGTTATTTCTATTATGACATTACTTTCATCAAACGCTGAGCTCTCATTGGTCTAGAACCTGTATTCTAAAGTGACTCCTGTACCATAAAGATGACTTAATGCGACTGGTTAGTTTTTCAGTTTTTTTTTTAGTTTAGTTTAACATCATTATATAATGTTTATTGTAATACCATAATTGGTGCTTATTGCAATGGTCGCAGATAAAATAAAATAGGCTACTAGAATATGATTTATGAATAGGAGCCTACAAGGCCTCAGCAACACTTAGCAACCCGAACACCTCGACTGAGAAAAAATGTATTGCATTGAATTAAATGAGGGTGGCCACATTTATTTGATTCAATCCTTTACACTTTTTTTCTCAGTCGCAACACTAGGGTTACAGCGACCAGGTTGCTAAATTTGGCCAGGGCCTAAATCACATGGGCAAAACAACACAAGATTGGTAGAAACAAATTTTTCTCAATCATAAATGGCACTTTTTATACATCCCTATGGAATTAAATCCCAGGATCCCATGATTTTAGGGCATATTCAATCCTGGGATGCTCCAGCTCAATCCCAAGACTTTCGGTAGTAAATGGCGCAAATTAGTGACAAATTAAAGTTGTACAGTACACCTCGGATTATCCGGATTAATGTGGCGGAAAACCGATCCGGATAACAAAAAATCCGGATAATCCGAGGTCATTACAATATCGCCTAAATTGCGATCGCATACCTTAGCCCCTGCTAAATTGATGCTGCAAACTGTGTAAAACATGTTTAATCTTTAATTTTTTTTAGGGTCTTATTTTGAAACAAATTTAAGAACTAAACTTCATTATTAATCATATGAATATAATGTTAACTTTTACCGCACTTAAGGTTTAGATTTGAAATAAAAGGCCAAATAAAATATTTAATTTATTAAGATTAAATAAATAATCATGACTCAAAATAGGCTAACACAAACTTGAAATAATCATGACGAAACTTAAAGTAACTCAAAATTGATTACAGTAACTCTTGCTGATTAACTCAAAATTGATTACAGCAAAATTGCTGTGTAGGCTACGCCTTTGTTGATTACTGCTAGCGACCCAAGTAGCAATCCAGAAAACTACATTCACAAAAATGCTATAATGTACTGAAGACAATGGGATTCCTTCAATTATTGTGATTCTAAATGCGTGCAGTAATGTATTGCATTTGCACTTTATTTTAGAAGATGCATTTCACCCATAAACTCCCTAAAATCATATTTTTGCCGTGATTTTAATTTTTTAATTTCTTGGATGGACCGGTCCGGATAATCCGGGATCCGGATAATGTGGGGTCCGGATAGTCCGAGGTGTACTATACAACATTTTTTGGGAATTCTAAAAGGATGCAATTTTACGTACTACACCTTACTTTTTTTACTAACAACATATACTTGAAGGCCTGCTTACTTACTTGATAATGAGTTGTATAAAACCCAAATAGAAAGAAACATTTTTTAAATTCTTGGGCAAAAAAAGTTTGCCCATTCAAACTTTTTTGTTTTGCAGTATAGGATTATATGATAACCCTTATTAGTCATATTTATAATCTATCTATATTTGGTCATCATTTAGACCAGATGAAAATTTTCAGTGTTTCATGATGAGGCCAATCATATTGACAATTCTTTAAGTTTGTCATTTTGAAAAAACTTTGATGTTTACAATTTAAAACTAAATGTAAAACTGATTCATGTGCGGTATTTAAAAAAGGCTTATAATTACGATATCACACACATAACTTAATAAAAAATCTTAATAAGATGTTAAGGTTCTTGCTTATAACATGTGTGTATTTTATAATGTATGTATATTTATCAATATGTTATGTACTTTTTATAAAGCTTAGGAGTTTGCGACTTAATATTTGTTTAGAGATATTTGAAATTGTCTAACTGCAATTTATAAAATATTAGCAAGTGATCACCTCCAAACAGGCGTAGCCTTGGAGGAATTTTCTCAAAACAAACTAAATCCTATAATTTAGTTTAATTTAAAAAAGGACAGCCTGGGTATACATATTGTTAATTTTGTAATGAATGTGAATATATGTAATACACAACATTGTATTTATATATTTATGTATATATGTTTTGAGAAAATAAAGATTATTATTATTATTATTATTATTATTATATATAAATGAATGTTTTTGCATGTTGTATTGTTATCTGTTAAAAGTTTATATAGGTTTAATGCTAGAAATATAGAATGTTATTGCATGTGAAATATTTATTATAAGTTATTATTTATTATTAGTTATTCAAACAAATGAAAGAAAAAATGTATACCCATCAATTTTTAAATGCAAATGTAAAAAAAGTAATGTAAAAAATGTTTCCTCTCAAATAGCTGATACAGTAGCTAGAGAGGAAAAATAAGCACTGCTGTGTATGTAAAATGCGCATGCGAGTTAATAAACGAATTGAATTGAATTGAATTGAAATTATTATTATTATTATTATTATTATTATTATTATTATTAAAAAAATCATAACTTACTACAACTTTATTTTATACTAGAAGAACCCGTGGCTTCGCTCACGATTAAAATTATACATACACTATCACCCATGAATTATATAGTTTTGCTTTCCCATTTATTTTTCTTATTGTAAAATCTAATGTATGTAATGTATCTACTTCTTTGAACATATCAAATGTACTTCCATAAAGCAAAAGTTTTTAGAAATTCGCTCTTAGTACGAAGGTCTGCTACGACGGGGGTATTATATTCCTGCATAAACTGCCTGTACATAAAAAAATGTGACCATATCCAACGCCCCACCGACAAAGCCCCAAATGGTGTTGCTGCCCTGGGTAGGCTCATGCCCAATATCGGTGGTCCTTCCTCTTGCAAGTGCGTTTTGCTTGTGTCGGCTGTCCAGTCGATCGTGCTATCAGGTGAAGAGGATTGCGCTCACACACTCAAGAGGCCAATTTACAGAGACGAACGCCGAGAAGCATTTAATGGTCGTTTCCACGGTACCTGAGCTTGCCCTGATGGTGATCATGGGGCACAATATAAGGAACGGCACCCTTGGCTTTTTCGACGGCACTTTGAATCTGCTCGCATATGTTACCCTTAATTAAAACTTTATTATGCACCCCCGTCGCAGCAGACCTGCGTAATAGAAATCCTATTTATTTCCTTCATGAAGGCATACGTGTTAGAGGAATCAAAGAAGTTAGCTTGAAATTTTATTCACTGTAAAAGATCATTTTCTTAAGGTTTTAGGGTCTACCTTGAACAAAAAATTACAATGCCACTCCAGCAATTATTAAAAAGTGCTGTCTTACGTTTTTAGACTCTATATTGAGCAAAACGTTTGAATGAGCCGTCACGGCAATTTTGTTAAAGTGTTGTAGGTAAAATTAATTCTTTACAGTAACACACTCTTCCTCTTTAAATAGCAGTTAGTTGTCATAAAAAAAGTCCTTCAAGTATAAGTGATCAGTGATCACTGGAGTCCTTCAGTAATCAGTTATTTATTTTATATTATACTACATATTATCAGCATTTTATATAGTGTATTACACTTTGAAAAAATGCAAAAGTCTAATTCATTGACCACCTGGCACCAAGTAACAAATCTTCATTTTAACAAAAATACAGTTAAATAGCAGAAAGAAATACTATTAATTTACATCACCTGTTTTAAATTTTACTTTCATATGTTTTGTTAGTAAACAAATCTAACTCAAATTATTGCAAAATCCCTGACATGGGTACCTTTAAGACGGTCCCAGGGCTAAGCCCTGAATGTTATCACGAAATTGAAGGTGTATAAACCTACTCCATGAAATTCTACATGTATGTACCAAGTTTCGTGGCCATCGGTCCAGCGGTTTCTGTGTTTATCCCTGCCAACTAAATATATATATATATATATACCAACATCCTCTTTTATACTTATAGATTGGCAAATACAACATGATTCAATCCCAAAATCGGTCCAGGATTGGTCTCACGATTGGTTCCAGGATCCCAGGATTAACATTTTCAGTCCTGGGGGATTGAAAATATCGGCCTGGTTTGGAGTCCCTGGACATCACCTATTGTCAGGGCCGGCGACAGAGGCGGGCAGGGGGGGCAAATGCATAGGGGCCCGGGCTCGCGTGGGGGCCCAGAAACACAAAAAAAGGGCCCGAAACGACTGAAAAGGGGCCCAAAAACATAGGGAACAAGTAAAAAAAAAGGTCGTCAGGTTTCAGGGCCCGGGGCCGGACATTGCACAGGAGCCCGGGAATCCTGTAGCCGGGCCTGCCTATTGATCAACATTATTTACTTTCAATCCAGAATTTTTTTCAGAATTTAAGCTACCTATCAATGAGTAGAGCTACTAATCACTAAATCGATAAAAGTACTCACATCAAGAAGCATTTTGAGTCTGTGATCCGAGTTGATTGATTCTCGATACTGAAACAAAACAAATTATGTTTATATGTTGTTTTTCCTATAAACTTCTAAAGGCTGATCTAAGCTAGATAATAGCTTGTAGATCCCTTCAATTGCTACTCCCATAGGTACGAGTCTCATATCTAATTTTCTGTTCCTGAAGGAGACAATAAAATTGTATTTCAAAATCTGATCTTTAAGAAAATAATACTGAACCATCTACACTACTGAATAATCAACAACAATAATACTGAATAGTACTCTGATAGCGAGCTTTGATTTATAGGTAGCTTGTTTGACAGGACTCAACTGCACCGTATTTATTGATTGTTTTGATACTATGAAACTGCAAGGTTATCAGCTGTCGATAGTATCTCTGTCCAAGTTGGCGAATGATGAGAAGTAATTTATAAAACGGAGAGGAAGTTAAAAATAGCCTAATGCAGATCAGGATCTATCTACCATAAAAAGTGGTTCAATCAAGATACACTTTCATTAAATATCTCAACAAACAAAATTTATGCCAATTTCCTTACGAGCAAGATCTGACCCACAGTTTAACACGTTTGCGACATCTTGCACCCGATCGGGTACACAGGTGCTCTTTTAACCCTTTTAAGACCAGCAATAATTTTGTGGTACTTGCGAAAAAGGCCAGCTCCCAAACTGAGGTACTTGAGAAAAAGGCCAAGCCATTTCTTATGTGCGGTGCATGGTTTTAGTAAAAAAGCTATGATTTCCACAATTTTTATTAGATACTCATAATTCTTTTTTTAAATTGTTCCTAATTAAATTCGCTTTAATATGCACTAGAATATATTATGAGGTTATCAGAAAGTAATTTGTTTTACGAATATATATAAGAAAATTTTAACTAGCTAATTTATATTTTTCCACTTTGACCGCATATAAAAAATATATAAATTTGTTTTACATCCAAAAACCATTCATAATTATAAAGTAAAACTTATTTACAGCTAGCCTGCCAATTTTGAAGTATGCCTACCTACCTTAATTTATAATAGAACTTGAACGGGTATTGTAAAAATTGACACTGCCCTGTTTTAGGCCTATGAGGCGGAAGCCATGTTATTTGCATGTTATTTACTGGGTGTTTCGCTTATAGGTTATTTATCTCGACTTCTTTTGCTCATTCCTCATTGAAAACACAAGTCAAACACTCACAACACATTTAATAAGTGACATTTGGTCAGTTAATATAATCACCTCATCACATAACCAACAAAACACCAAAATTAAACAACAACAATACCCCCTTTGAAGCAGACCTGCATACTCAGCGAATCTCAAATGCAAAACAACATATTTCAATCCAACATAGCGAGATTTAACACGTTTTGGTAAGCTCCATAAGAATAACATGGAGAATGAGTATGCAGGTTTGCTGCTACAGGTATATTAAAACTGGGTGGTTTTAAGTCAATATTTAGTAGATCTAAACTAGAAGAAGCTATTTACCGAGTTTTATCAAGATATGTTGAGAAATAACCAAGATTTAGAATTTTACTTATTTCCCATAAGGTTAACATTGGAACAACGTTCTGCATTTAACACTTTCAATATCTCGGTAACCAATGGACATAGAGCAGTGATTCAATATACTAGATTGTTTGCTTTTTTGAGCTGAATTCAACGATACCAACAAAAATTCGATAAATTTTATTTTTCTATGTAAAAAACTCAAAAAATCCATTTTTAGGGGGGTTTATCCCCCTTTACCCCCCCTTCCAGTAGTCCGATTGGGCTGGTTTACGAACTCGTCTGAGGGATTATCACTTTACATGTCTGTACCAAATTTCATTAAGATCTGACCATTTTACGGCCACTATCGTGCTCACAGACACACACATATATATACAGGGTGTTTTGAAACTCTCTCCCGAAACTCCGTGGGCACGTTCCTTAGGTCAAAACAAACAAAAAATGTCATATAAGTATAGGGTCTATCTCGCTCCGTTTTCTGTCTGTGAGTCTGTTTGTGTTTTTCAATTAAAACTGTATAACTTTGAAACGGCTTGAGTTAAATTATTGAAACTTGGTACGTAAACTATAGTTAGTATGGCCAAAATGTTTACCAATTTTCAATATTTTATCTTTTGGAATTTCAAAATGGCGGCCTTTTAAATAATTAATTCATTAATATCTAAAAATGTTGACAAGTTAACACTATCCTTTTGACTATACATTTTATTTGCCATTTCATTACAAACATAACGACACTTCATTTATTAAAATCAGACAATAAACAAGCGAGATACAGTGATTTAAGTAAAGCATGTCATGGCATATTCAATCCAGAGGCCGGGCCGCGAGTCCGTGGCGCTCCGCGCCGCGCTGCAGCAACAATGAGTCTCGCGCTAGTCGTGTGGAATATGCTATGACATGCTTTACTTAAATCGCTGTATCTCGCTTATTTATTATCCGATTTTAATAAATAAAGTGTCGTTATGTTTATAATGAAATGGCAAGTAAAATGTATAGTCAAAAGCATAGTGTTAACTTGTCAAGTTTTTTAGATATTAATGAATTAATTTTTTAAAAGGCCGCTATTTTGAAATTCCAAAAGATAAAAAATTGAAAATTGGTAAAACTTTTGGCCATACTAACTGTAGTTTACGTACCAAGTTTCAATAATTTAACTTAAGCCGTTTCAAAGTTATACAGTTTTAATTGAAAAACGCAAACAGACTCACAGTCGGAAAACGGAGCGAGATAGACCCTATACTTATATGACATTTTTTGTTTGTTTTGACCTAAGGAACGTGCCCACGGAGTTTTGGGAGAGAGTTTCGAAACACCCTGTATATATCTAAAAATTCTAACGAATGGAATTTTTTCCTTCTGGGGACCCCTAAACGAAAAGTTATCATGGTCTCAGGTTTAGGTCTTACCATGAGACCTACGGTAATAGCTTCTTCCCTGTAGGGGAAATTCGCTAACTTCCCTATACGGGAAATTTGCTAAAATCATCATATAGCCAGCTAACGATCACGGCATGAAAATTTATATAGACAACAAGGAATTTAGGCTAAAACAGCAATATTTGCTTTTATTGATGAAGCCCGTATGTTATGTCCCTCTACATGGGAATACCATTTTTTTGGCGTTTGGAAAACACAACCAGCCAATAAAGAAGAAAAAGTAGACAGGTACCTATTACGGCCGTCGGCCGCGAACGTAGTTTTTACCACGGGGGCCTGTTACGGCTGTCGGCCTTGAAAGGGTTAATCCACAATCATGTGCCCAATGGGGTAAAATCAGTAAATAACTAAAGTGTATTGTACCCTCTATCAGGTACATGCTCTTTGCCTTTTCTTATAGCATCTGTTGACTAGCGCAGATGCTTTTAATATTGTTGAAATGTGTTTCCATCCATAGCAAAAGGCTCATAATGATCATGTGACCGACGGGGTTCACGACTGCACCCCTTTGAGGTAAAAAAATAAATAGGCCTACCGTAAATGTTATGCATGTATTTTACATGAAAAAATTAAGCAAAATACATTATTTTAAACATTTTTTAAGTTTTGACATTGTTGGTCAATAATATAGCCTCAAGCAGTTTAACAAATTCAAAATACATTTTTGACAGTCAGTTTTTTTCAAAAGTCAAAGTATTATTTATTTTTGAGTCCAGACCCACTGAACTACAGTGACAATCAGATGATGTGCGAGGACATCTTTGCTGTGTTTGCCGTTGCCTAACTATAAAAATGGCGGGAATACATGTTCCTCTTGTACCCAAGGCCGTTGTTAGCAGGGTTTAAGCTGGGAAAAAATTTCTTTGAGCAAAAATGCTACAAGCTCTTTGAAACTTGTAGCAAAATTATTTTCCTTTAGCATTTTTACCGCATGTCATTAAACTATGGCACATGTCATCAAACCAAAATAACTTAATCGAACAACATGACCTCAAAAACAAACTATATTTCGCATCACTGTTTTCGAGGTTTCGTGACGTCTGTTTTCGCCTGTGTTGCCAGACTGGCCATGAGATTTTACCCATGGTGAGTTTTGAAAATCCCCGGTTTTACATGGCAGTATGTTTCAAAATCCCCGCATAATCCACGGCAACGTTTCTTGCCCCTTAAATAGGGTATTCATGACTTGAAACTAGAATTATCAAATTACTATATTGAATATTCGACTCCATATCATTCCAAACGGTGGCGAACTAGCCCTCCATATTCTCACATTCGCCACCGCTCGGCTAGACTCGGCGACTCAGCCACTATAGAGTGCGCGCCAACTGCTCTTTAGCACAGAGAACATATAGCACGTCTATACGTTCTCTGTGTCTACCAATATTCTTCTTTTTGACTGTGGATCTTAATGACGCGGCAACTGATCAAGGGTTACGTTGCAGACAACATTCCATAATTAACTCTTATTTTAAAGTAGGCCTAGTGCAAAGTAATTTGTAGAAGTAAATGGACTTTAATTGAGATTTGTATTGGTTAAAACCAGATTTTCTGCAATAAAGTGAAATAATTTCCACTCTTTACTTTGTAGCAAAAAGGCGACAACCTGTCCAAATATTGTCGCATTTTCGTGGTGCATTTTGCATTTTGCGACAAAAACCCTGGTTGTTAGGCATCGGCAAACACCACGAAGATGTCCTCGCTCATCACCATTTTCGTCACTGTAGTCAACAAAAATAAATAATGCCTTTTTTTCTGAAAAAAACTGACTGTCAAAAATGTATTTTGAATTCGTAAAACTGTTTTAGGCTATAAGTAGTAATCACCAACACAACTAATAATCACCACAACTAAAAACAATGAATTATTATAGTTAGGCTATTAGTTGTTATTAGGCCTATTCATGAGAGAATCAAATGAATATATCTGTCAATTATTTTAATTATTAGCCTAAGTTATTGGTTGTTAATGTACCCTTTCGGTAATTATGTAGTTTACAGTACTCCTCCCGAAATTGAAAAAAAATTTTTTCGAAATGTAGGAAATAACGCCCTGATTCCGGAAATGATAGTTTTTTCCTGCGGAAAACGTCGAAAAATACCGGAAAATCGGAAAAACAAAAAAAATATTTTTGCTCGGAAATGGGTCATGTGGGTACTCTAACTATTCGAGAGAATGAGCTGAACAAGAATATGCAAGGATTTTGAAGATCCGATGAATATTAACGGAGATACAGCCGGAAAAGTCATAGATTTGCACAAAATGGGTTTGTTTTAGGTGAGTTATGCTAAACTATGGGATTTAAGGTTAGGTTATGTTAGGTCAAATTAGGTTATGTTAGGTTTGGTTTGATTAGGTTAGCTTAGGTTTGGTTAGGTTATATTGGATTTGGTTGGGTTGTATTAGGTTTGGTTGAGTTAAATTAGGTTTGGTATTGTTAGATTAGGATTACATTATCACATCGTTACTTTACCAACCATATCCTTACCTAACTTAAGGTACCCAATCCTAGTGTAATCTAAAACAATGCAACTTATCATAACCTAACATAACCTAACCGAACCAAACCAAATACAACCTAAACTAACATAACCAATCCCTATCTAATATATTCCAGCCAAATCCATCATCAAATAACTTAGACAAAAGTCGGTTATCAGTTGTTTACGATTTTGGGCTTTATCTCGCCTACTGTATATCAGATCATGAATATTATTTCAGAATGCTGTTCAGCTTGCAATTTCCTTTAATTTGAGTACCCACATGATAGGTTTTAGACAAAGTTTGTTTTTGGCTTTTCCGACGCTTTTCCGGCCGTATCTCCGTTAATATCCATCGGATCTTGAAAATTCTTGCATATTCTTGTTCAGATCATTCTCCCGATTAATTTGAGGACCCACATGACCTATTTCTATTAAAAAATATTTCCCCGTTTTCCGATTTTCCGGCATTTTCCGACATTTTCCGCGGAAAAAAATTATCATTTCCGGAATCAGGGCATTACTTCCTACATTTTGAAAAAAAATTTTCAATTTCGGGAGGAGTACTGTAAACTGCATAATTACCGGCTCGCCTTCTAAAGCTTTAATATGGAGTAGGCCTAGGCCTATATGTAGGTACATGAAAACGAAAGTGATCTTTGCCCATGTCAAATTATAGTGAGAGGTTCAGTTACAAAACCTGAGCAAAACTGTAAACTTTCTTTAGTCTTTTTCTTTTTATAAACGAGGGTACCGGCCTCTTACCTTGCATTTGCCCACATAGGCCTCAAACCTGTGTGTGGAAGTTATCAAGCAAACCCAAGGAGTGAGCTAGTACAGTACAAGGATGAACAGTACTGCTAAAAGTATGAGGCATCATCGGGACTCGATCCTGCGACGCTGCCGCCACAGAACCGGGGCCGAGTGCGCTACCAATTGCGCCACCGACTCAGTAACCATAATCAATAAACATAACAATAAACATAACCTGTAAAAAACAGATCAGATAAGAAACTAGTAGCATAAAAATATTTCAGGTTTGTAAGACTGACACAACCCTAAGTCTACTTACACCTGATTTTTTATGCAACATCTCCTTAACCATTGCATCCATAAGTCTTTCACGTTCTTCATGGTACCTTCTTTGTTGTTCCAAAATAGTTTCCATTTTATAACAACTAAAGTTTAGAGTTGAAACCTATTATTCTATAACCTCAAACCACAGCTTGAAACTGACAATTGCTTGATAATCAACAATAATACAATCACCGCAACCAACCACAAACACAAAACCCGAACTAACTCACAGTCACAGTGTTGCCAAACCTTAAGAAGAGTACCAACATTATCAAGGAGGTTGGGTCATAGAGTAATAATGAACTTCGTAATGAGATGGCACTCCCATGTTAACTCGGTGGTAAGGGAACAGCAGCGCTATCTGAATAAAGTGCTACCATAGATAAAGGGATACAAAGGAGATGTCTCACACAGTGCTTTCCGATGTCGATGGAACGACCGTGCTGCGCTCCATCGGATATCAGCAGAACTTCGCACTGGTGAGTCATTTTTGACGCGGGCCGGTGGCGCTCATGTGGCAGAACTAGAAAGCTTGGGCAATGTGGCTGAGGTGCACGAGAAATCCATCGGCTACTTCAATAGGAGGAAGAGAGAGGGTACTCGGCGCGAGGGAGAGGGAAACCATTTCGTCGTGGAACCGTTCCTTGCAACTGCTCCGTCCTTACCCGACTCGCTTACTGATATGGAGATTGAATTGATTGAAGTTCATTTTTTCCTTTTTATCGAACACTATTTCACATTTTTATTAAATAGTTTTATTATATACAACTTACATTGTATATATTATTCTATCAAATTATATTAATCATACGTAACACTGAGTTTCATAATCACTAAGTTTGTCATTTTAATCAATGGGAGAAGTGAAAATCCTTTGTACTAATTTTTTTACATAGCCACTTCTTATTAATACATTTTGAAATTAGTTAAATTTAATTCTGCACAACATACTTAATTTTCTGAATGGTTTTAACTTTATTCTCGTACACTTAGAAAATTATAATGAATGCGTGCACATGACGTGGATCTTCTGCCGTGAAGTAATGTAAATATTGAGGCTACTTTACATCTCATATACTATATAATCAGATTTGATAGAGTTGTTTGATAAACTGATTATAACTGATCAAATTATATTAAATTTAAACTTCACGTTACCCAGGAGACATGACGGGGACATAGATAAAAGTTACAAAATAGCAGGGAAATGGTAAATGGCGCGGCGCGGCTGTGGCGGCGGCATTCTTTGATTGTATCTTACTAGAGGCTTGAAGGGGCTAATAGCCCCTAAGCAAAATCCTTTTTTACTATAGTACAAAATAGCTTTTTAGAAAATAGGCTTTTAGGTCCACAAAATTATGATTATATCTAGCATTTGGTTTCAAGTAAACAAAGCAGACCTTTTAAATCCCAATGTTTTTAAATGACGGCTATTTTACGTTATTTCTCATTTTATGGCAAGCTTAAAGCAATTTCAGTATTTTCCCCGAGTCCCTGGGATGGAGACCTTAAATTTCGCCCCCTCCCATCATCCTGCGACCTTCCAAACGCCCACAATTTCGGCGCAAAACTTTTCCTTACGTAATTATCTTCTATATATATAATTCCGTAAGTCAAATTTTTGTAAAGAAATTGTGAGTGACTGGATGGCCGTAGAAGGATGGGAGGGGTCTTATTTTAAAGGTCTTGACGTGAATTTTGAGGGAAAACTATTAATTTTTCTTATTTTTTTACCATAAATTCGCAACAGAATAAAACTTTTCCCATTAAAACAACATGGGGTTTAATTTGTTTACATCTTTTGAAATTAAAACAGCTGTGCCACAGAGTTGTATCTATATATATAATTCCGTAAGTCAAATTTTTGTAAAGAAATTGTGAGTGACTGGATGGCCGTAGAAGGATGGGAGGGGTCTTATTTTAAAGGTCTTGACGTGAATTTTGAGGGAAAACTATTCATTTTTCTTATTTTTTTACCATAAATTCGCTACAGAATAAAACTTTTCCCATTAAAACAACATGGGGTTTAATTTGTTTACATTAAACATGTGGTGCTAATGCTTGATTTAAAGCCATATGGTAGATGTTGACATGTGGGATTTTTAACTATGCACGTTCAATGTACTATAACAAAATATATTTTAATAAATTAAAGATTTTCTGATTTCATAATAATTAAGGATTTGAGTTTTTTTCATAATTTAAAATTAAAAACGTTAAGAACGTTTGTTTAGTTTATGCTACAACGATGCAGATTTAATACCAAATGATCTATATATATTTACCTTAGGGAAATTTTTGCGCCGAAATTGTGGGCGTTTGGAAGGTCGCAGGATGATGGGAGGGGGCTGAAATTGAAGGTCTCCATCCCAGGGGCTCGGGGAAAATAGAAATTGCTTTAAGCTTACTATAAAATTAGAAATAACGTAAAAAAGCTATCATTTAAAAACCATTGGGATGTAAAAAGGTCTGCTTTGCTTATTGAAAACCAAAAATGCTAGATATAATCATAATTTTGTGAATCCAAAAGCCTATTTTCTAAGAAGGTATTTTGTACTATAGTAAAGAAGGATTATGCTTAGGGGCTATTAGCCCCTTCAAGCCTCTAGTCATATATTTAATTTCGTAAGGCGATTCTTTGCGTCAAAATTGTGAACGTCTGGTAAGTCGTAGAAAGATGGGAGAGGGCTCAAATTAAAGGTCTCTATTCCGAGATGGCGGGAAAAATACTGAAATTGCTTGAAATTCACCAGAAAACGAGAAATAACGTAAAATATCTGCCATTTAAAAAGCATTGGGATCTAAAAACGTCTGTTTTGTTGACATTCAAACATGTGGTGCTGATGCTTGATTCAAAGCCATATGATAGATGTTGACTATGGGGTTTTTTTCAAAAGGCAGCTAACTATGTTCAATGTAGGCCTACTATAACAAATAAATATTTTAATTTTAAGATTTCAGACTTTATAATTACGCGTTTGAGTATATATTTACAATATAAAATTATAAAGAGTTAAGTGTTTCTTTTACGTTATAACGATGCCGATTTAATGCCAAATGATCGATATAAATATATTATGTAAGCAAAATTTTTGCGCCGAAATTATGGGCATTTGGCAAGTCACAGGCCTTGCACTTGCAAGATAATGGGAAAGGGCTCAAATAGAAGGTCTTGGTGCCAGGGACTGAGGAAAAATACAAAAATGTCTTTAATTTTATCAAGAAATAAGATATTACGTTAAATATCTGCCATTTAAAATCATTGTAATCTAAAAACGTCTAACAGTGTAGATCAGCTGAGTGTAACATCAGCTTTAAATTTGATTCCACCAAAAAGGTTCACCTTTAAATTTGGCCAATCAAAAGTATATTCAATCTTGAATCTACCAAGACAAAGCAGTATTTATTCACGGGCAACCATAAAAAAAGTGTTGAACGCAGGGTACCAGAGGTGGAGTGTGGAGTCGTTAACGGGAGGCCATTTTCGGATTTAATCCTTATTTATTTATTTATTTGCTTAATGTGTACAATGTAGCCTCAAACGGAGAATTCCATAACAAGTACCCTTTAACTGTCCAATATAATATTCTTTTGAACTAGGTGGAGGCTATAGACATTTGTTTACATTTTTGAGTTAACTTAAATGTCACGACTTTCTTTGGCAAATAAATTAAGTTTCACAGTCTGTGGTTAACCTTAAGAATTGTTTTAAACCATGTCCATATTTTTAATAATTGTAAACGATGTGAACTGAGTTGTTTTGAGAACGACATCCATAGCGCCATTATTTCAAAAATTTAGCCGTTTACTACTGAAGTAGGCTAACGCCCTTTCTTAAAATTCTGATACGCACTAGCAAATGTCAAAGTATAATTAACATTTCACTTTACACATTTAATTCCGCCAAACAGTTACCGAGTTGTGAGTGTGAAGGAAACATTAAATATATATTTTATTAAGCATTTGTATTTTATTTATAGGGGCTTTTGCCCCTACAAGCCACTAGTATATTATATAAATCACTTGGTATTAAATCTGCATCGTTATAACATAAACTAAACAAACGTACTTAACTTTTTATAATTTTAAATTATGAAAAAACTCAAACCCTTAGTTAATATAAAATTGTAAAATCTTAAGTTTAAAATATTTTTGTTATAGTACATTGAACGTGCATAGTTAGCTGCATTTTGAAACAAATCTCACATGTCAACATCTACCATATGGCTTTGAATCAAGCATTAGCACCACATGTTTAATGTAAACAAAGCAGACGTTTTTCAATCCCAATGCATTTTAAATGGAAGGTATTTTTCGTTATTTCTCATTTTCTGGTAGATTTGGACATAATCTGATAGTTTTCCCGACCCCCTGGGACCAAGACCTTTAATTTGAGCCCTCTCCCACCATCCTGCGAGCTGTCTAACTCTCACAATTTTGATTGAAAAAAATCGCTTACAGAATTAATAATATAGATACAACTCTGTGGCACAGCTGTTTTAATTTCAAAAGATGTAAACAAATTAAACCCCATGTTGTTTTAATGGGAAAAGTTTTATTCTGTTGCGAATTTATGGTAAAAAAATAAGAAAAATGAATAGTTTTCCCTCAAAATTCACGTCAAGACCTTTAAAATAAGACCCCTCCCATCCTTCTACGGCCATCCAGTCACTCACAATTTCTTTACAAAAATTTGCCTTACGGAATTATATATATAGATAGGCAGCGGGAGGGTTCACCCAGGACTACAGAATAGAAGGGCTGCGTCAATTCTTTGATCTCAGCCAAAAGCTGACGACGCCTCCCCTTAGTGACATGGCTGTGGCGGCGGCTTTTCTATCACTTGTTTATCTGTCCACAAGTGAGATATTTGGGTCGAACCATATATATTTATAATCTGCATAAATTGACGAATATAACAATGTAATTAGGTTCTAGATAAGACTTATGGATAATTTTTACAACGAAAAACAACGTATTTTCATTATTGAGATTTGAAAAAGTTAGTCGGCTACTACTTTTATTATTTTTTGGTAAGTTTCGTCTGCACGAAAGATGTAGCTAATGAAGTGAACTTTACACTTTTTATTAAAACCTTTTCTCTAGCGCGTCTAGTTTTCCCACTTACTCAGGTTGAACAGACGTGGTTTACTGGAGCGCGCTAAAAACCCGGGCGAGCGCGTCGAAACTCGAGGACTGCTCACGTGTTTTTCTTTTCGGGGATTTTTATCCCAAATATGGAATATGGGATGGTACTTGAAGAAATGAGGGGAAACAATTGGGAATTCTTCTTTGAATGGGATAGTATTATTCGTAAATTGATACTGAACTACTCGCGCGCGCTTTTTCGCGCGCGCCTACACTCCTATAAACCATTGTTATTCGTGCCGATACAAGTGTAATTTATGCCTATTTAAGTATATATTTTTAATAAGCTGCTAATAGTTTAAAATGTGTTTAAATAATGATGGCCTGTATAGCTTCTTGTAGAAACGATTCCCGAACTTTCACAAAAGCCTAAAAATAAAAATAACTTTTAGGCGTGAAATTCTCAAGAGGGATACTACCTACGAGAACATAATTAAAACACACGCTGCGCAGTGTCAGGTAAAAAAAAATTAATTTAATTTTATATAAAGATTAAGAGTTTAGAGTGTTTATTGCGATTACGAAAGCGTTTATTTAAACATATTCTTAAGATACATTGCGGTAAATTTTTAAAAAGGACAGCAAAATTGCCTTATTTTGCTTAAAGAATAAATATATTTAATAAAATGAAGCAATTTTAAACACACAATTTTTGAAGTATATTTTTTTGTATTTTGTTTATTTTTACGCCAGTGGCATTTTTTAGCGTTTTGTTCGGGAACGGTCCAAACCCGGGTCTTGTTACTATCCCTCAAACGGCGACCTTTTGTTAAATAGCATCATTAATTCATAGCCCAATGACAAATGGCAACTGGACCCAGTTTCGATCCTGTCAGGAATCGAACCGGCGACCCTCAGGTTATGAGGTGAGCGCTTTATCCACTCGGCTATCCAGTCAGTTTGTATATTATTGAAAAGCTATCAAGTACCGTCTGTATTCCCAAGTCAACCACTTAATACGTTTTTATTAAGAATTCTTAGGGTGGAGCGAGTAGAGCGGCCGCTCTAGGCCTTCCTGTAAAAAAATAATTTTTTATATTCACTAAAAATTAAGTCATAGTTTTGGTTGAATGAAAATAATATTATTAATGTACAGATATTATTAAAATTATTAATAGTTTATGCCACATCATTAGCTAAAAAGAAAACTTAACATACCGGGCAAAGTAAGTATTGCGCGCGCCAAAATGTCACTCAATAAACGTTTAAATTTATGTGCGCTTTAAGAACCATATTGATTATGGTTTAAGCTTCGGTGTTCGTTGTAAATTTATGTTTGTGTCACTTGTCCAGTAAATTTTTGAGATATGCATTACAATTTAAATTATCTTTGTTATTTGCAATTGAATCGTCTTATTAAACGTGTAGTAGTCTACATTTTATAAAAGAACGGTTAAACGCTACGGTTAAATTTTGCAACTTTTTTGTCTCTTGAAATTTTTTATTCAGTTTTAAAATGAAAATTCAGTATTCAATAAGGTCTGGAGATTAGGTTATTAGCTAAATTGTATTCTCGTAAAAATAGAATCGTATAAATTGTAGTAGTGTAAAATGTTACCTGATACTAAAGAACAAGTGTGTTGTCTTGAGAGAGGTGAACAAAGTTTGTAAAAAACAACTAACTTTATGACAACTAACACTATAACTGCACAATATTTACAGTTAACTGAAATAATAAATATCCATTAAAAATAACAATAGATAACACCACAGTATCAGTATCTGAATAGCGGAGCGAGAGTAAGAGCTCTGACTGTATCTGTTAAACTATGCTCTGAAAATGGCGAATCACAGGCACAGGTGTGTGGATTTGAGAACCAATGAGGGCTGGTGAAGGGGGTAAATTTGGAGCGGGGTGTCAGGTTCACCACGTGTCCGCGGAGTTTCCACGAAAACGGCCGTATTTGGAGTAGTCATAGACAAGGCAGCCAAGGTCACCAAATGCCCCCAAATGCTTCTCCCCTAAGAAGCACCGAAGATCTCGAGGTCTAGTCTAAATAATTGTAAGGAATATACCCCCGTTGCAGCAGACCTGCATACTCAGCGAATTTCAAATGTCAAAAAAATACTTCCATCCAATGTAGTGAGATAATGACGTGTTTTTGTAATCTCCATAAGAATAACATGGGGAATGAGTATGCAGGTTTGCCGCCACAAAAATGGAAATTGCGGTGATCTATATATTAAAAAAATTTGGTTATTCTTTTCCGAGTCCGTCCGGCTCTTCTACTCAACCGATTTTCATAATTGAGGTCTTAAATTAAAGGTATGCACGCGTAGATTTGGCATCAAACATCCGCATTAATTTATCTGCCGTATTACTCGAGTTATGCACAAAAGCAACTTCCTCCCTGTACATTTCTTATGGGAGTTAAATATGGTTTTCCTTTTCCAAGTTCGTTTGGCTCTTCTACTCGACCGATCTTCATAATTTAGGTCTTAAATTAAAGGTATGCACGCACAGATTTGCCATCAGGCATTGGCATTCGTTTATCTACTGTATTACTCGACCAAAAAACATTAATTTGATTATTTCCGGGATTTTGAATTCAATTTAAGTGATATTTCCCCAGTTCCAATTACGTAAATCTGTATGTTTTGGTCTAAGAACCTTCAGCGAAATACCACCTTTCATTTCAGCTATTGATTATTTAGATCGGACGTACCTGAAACATGCTGCTGAATTCCGAACACAAACAAAGATTTTGTTTTTCTTTTCTGAGTCCGTTTGGTTCTTTTACTCGACCGATTTTCATAAATAAGGTCTTAAATTAAAGGTATGCACGCAAAGATTTGCCATCAAGGATCGGCATTCATTAATATACTGTATTACTCGACCAAAAAACATCTATATATTAAAAAAATTTGGTTATTCTTTTCCGAGTCCGTCCGGCTCTCCTACTCAACCGATTTTCATAATTGAGGTCTTAAATTAAAGGTATGCACGCGTAGATTTGCCATCAAACATCCGCATTAATTTATCTGCCGTATTACTCGAGTTATGCACAAAAGCAACTTCCTCCCTGTACATTTCTTATGGGAGTTAAATATGGTTTTCCTTTTCCAAGTTCGTTTGGCTCTTCTACTCGACCGATCTTCATAATTTAGGTCTTAAATTAAAGGTATGCACGCACAGATTTGCCATCAGGCATTGGCATTCGTTTATCTACTGTATTACTCGACCAAAAAACATTAATTTGATTATTTCCGGGATTTTGAATTCAATTTAAGTGATATTTCCCCAGTTCCAATTACGTAAATCTGTATGTTTTGGTCTAAGAACCTTCAGCGAAATACCACCTTTCATTTCAGCTATTGATTATTTAGATCGGACGTACCTGAAACATGCTGCTGAATTCCAAACACAAACAAAAATTTTGTTTTTCTTTTCTGAGTCCGTTTGGTTCTTTTACTCGACCGATTTTCATAAATAAGGTCTTAAATTAAAGGTATGCACGCAAAGATTTGCCATCAAGGATCGGCATTCATTAATATACTGTATTACTCGACCAAAAAACATAAATTTGATTATTTCCGAATTATGAATTCAATTGAAGATATATTTCCCCAGTTCTAATTAAGTAGTTCTATATGTTTTAGAACCTTCTATATGCTAAGAACCTTCAGTGAAATACCAGCTTTCATTTGAGCTATTGATTATTATGATCGGACGTACCTGGAGCACTCTGCTGAATTCCGAACAACACAAATCTTTTATATATATAAATTAGGTTTTCTTTTCTGAGTCCGTTTATGGTCTGACCTTAATTAAATTTGGTACAGACGTGTAAAGTGGTAATCAATTGGACTACAGTCGACTCTCGCTAACACAAACCTTGATATCACGAATTCCTCGATATCACGAATTATTTTTAATCCCCTTGGAAAAACCTGTCTAACACGAAGAAATTACTATACATAACACGAACTAATTTTCATAACACGAACCAATTTTCCAGGTATATTTAACCTCTATAACTCGAAGGGACTCAAAAAAAACCTCTATAACACGAAGTTCAGTAGATAAGACGAATTCGATTCACGCTTTACCTCCATAACTCGAAGTTTACCTCCATACCACGACGTTTTCAGAGTGGACCTCTGTAATACGAAATCCCGGCATTCTGAACTGTTTACTCTATTTTATTTCACAAGTTTTTTTAATTTCGTATATTGTACTTTAAGTATTATTTTTTAATACACGGTAATATTCAAAGTTATAAGTTTATTTTTGTAGCTGTAGGGCATACTGTAAAGTTTCTTTAGATTATTGTTTTAATAAAAATTATGATCGATACCGTAATAATTGTTTTTACATGTTTAAGCAGAGGAAGATTACAGACTTTTTAATCAGAATTAATATGATCTTATCTGTTTTTGTGTTTTACAGGCTATTACATTATAAATACTGTATTTTTCATTGATATATAATATATGAATAAGTTAAAAGCTTGGACCTGTTGAAGGTGTACAGTATAAACTGCAATTTTTCTTTACCTCTACATCACGATTTATTATTAAGTTTACCTCTATAACTCGAACTATGCCTACGGCGAACTACACGTAACACGAAGAAAAATCGCAGTCCATGGACTTTCGAGTTAGCGAGAGTCGACTGTAATTCGTGAACCAGCCCGATCGGACCACCGGAAGGGGGGTAAAGGGGAATAATCCCCCCCAAAGTGGGTTTTTGAATTTTTTACATAGAAAAAAATGTATCCAATTTGTGTTGGCACCATCGAATTCAGCTAAAAAAAGAACAGTTTAGGATTTTGAATCAATGGTCTATGTCCATTGGTTACCGAGATATTGACAGTACGTTGTCCCAATGTTAACCTTATGGGTAATAAGAAAAATTCTATATCTTGCTTATTTCTCAACATATTCTTCTTGATAAAAATTGGTTTATGTCTTCATCTAGATGAGATTTAATGTATAATAGTCTAAAATCCCCGATATTTCCATTTTCATGGCAGCAAACCTGATATATACTCATTTCCCATGTTAATCTTATGGAGCTTACAAAAACACGTCAAATCTTGCTGTGTTGGCTTGAACTATGTTCTTTTGCATATGAAATTCACTGAGTATGCAGGTCTGCAACAAGGGTATTTTAGCATGGTATATAGTTAGTTTGTAAAGTCGTATGTGCCGTGCTGACATGTCCCGAAAACTTAAGTACAGAATATCTCATGAAAGTCCTACATTTTCCTTTGTGGAACAAATTATTACCAACTTGGTAATAAATCGTGGTTTAATTTGTTTTCTGAAATTCCAACATAACCGGGCCCAGCTACATGCACCTCTTTTTCAACTTAGGCAAGTGTCGGGCAAGTCACATTGAAGTTGTAAAGACCCATTGCATGTAACATTAATTTTGTAAATGAAGAATTATTTGATTTGAGTTGATTTTGTGTCTTAGTACCAAAATTTACTGCTGCGGAGCAGCGTGGGTCCTCTAGTAAATTTGATTATTTCCGAATTATGAATTCAATTGAAGATATATTTCCCCAGTTCTAATTAAGTAGTTCTATATGTTTTAGAACCTTCTATATGCTAAGAACCTTCAGTGAAATACCAGCTTTCATTTGAGCTATTGATTATTATGATCGGACGTACCTGGAGCACTCTGCTGAATTCCGAACAACACAAATCTTTTATATATATAAATTAGGTTTTCTTTTCTGAGTCCGTTTATGGTCTGACCTTAATTAAATTTGGTACAGACGTGTAAAGTGGTAATCAATTGGACTACAGTCGACTCTCGCTAACACAAACCTTGATATCACGAATTCCTCGATATCACGAATTATTTTTAATCCCCTTGGAAAAACCTGTCTAACACGAAGAAATTACTATACATAACACGAACTAATTTTCATAACACGAACCAATTTTCCAGGTATATTTAACCTCTATAACTCGAAGGGACTCAAAAAAAACCTCTATAACACGAAGTTCAGTAGATAAGACGAATTCGATTCACGCTTTACCTCCATAACTCGAAGTTTACCTCCATACCACGACGTTTTCAGAGTGGACCTCTGTAATACGAAATCCCGGCATTCTGAACTGTTTACTCTATTTTATTTCACAAGTTTTTTTTAATTTCGTATATTGTACTTTAAGTATTATTTTTTAATACACGGTAATATTCAAAGTTATAAGTTTATTTTTGTAGCTGTAGGGCATACTGTAAAGTTTCTTTAGATTATTGTTTTAATAAAAATTATGATCGATACCGTAATAATTGTTTTTACATGTTTAAGCAGAGGAAGATTACAGACTTTTTAATCAGAATTAATATGATCTTATCTGTTTTTGTGTTTTACAGGCTATTATATTATAAATACTGTATTTTTCATTGATATATAATATATGAATAAGTTAAAAGCTTGGACCTGTTGAAGGTGTACAGTATAAACTGCAATTTTTCTTTACCTCTACATCACGAATTTTTATTAAGTTTACCTCTATAACTCGAACTATGCCTACGGCGAACTACACGTAACACGAAGAAAAATCGCAGTCCATGGACTTTCGAGTTAGCGAGAGTCGACTGTAATTCGTGAACCAGCCCGATCGGACCACCGGAAGGGGGGTAAAGGGGAATAATCCCCCCCAAAGTGGGTTTTTGAATTTTTTACATAGAAAAAAATGTATCCAATTTGTGTTGGCACCATTGAATTCAGCTAAAAAAAGAACAGTTTAGGATTTTGAATCAATGGTCTATGTCCATTGGTTACCGAGATATTGACAGTACGTTGTCCCAATGTTAACCTTATGGGTAATAAGAAAAATTCTATATCTTGCTTATTTCTCAACATATTCTTCTTGATAAAAATTGGTTTATGTCTTCATCTAGATGAGATTTAATGTATAATAGTCTAAAATCCCCGATATTTCCATTTTCATGGCAGCAAACCTGATATATACTCATTTCCCATGTTAATCTTATGGAGCTTACAAAAACACGTCAAATCTTGCTGTGTTGGCTTGAACTATGTTCTTTTGCATATGAAATTCACTGAGTATGCAGGTCTGCAACAAGGGTATTTTAGCATGGTATATAGTTAGTTTGTAAAGTCGTATGTGCCGTGCTGACATGTCCCGAAAACTTAAGTACAGAATATCTCATGAAAGTCCTACATTTTCCTTTGTGGAACAAATTATTACCAACTTGGTAATAAATCGTGGTTTAATTTGTTTTCTGAAATTCCAACATAACCGGGCCCAGCTACATGCACCTCTTTTTCAACTTAGGCAAGTGTCGGGCAAGTCACATTGAAGTTGTAAAGACCCATTGCATGTAACATTAATTTTGTAAATGAAGAATTATTTGATTTGAGTTGATTTTGTGTCTTAGTACCAAAATTTACTGCTGCGGAGCAGCGTGGGTCCTCTAGTTTTAGACTAAAATACATTAAATCTCATCTAGATGAAGCCACAAACCAAGTTTTATTAAGATATGTTGAGAAATAAGCGAGACATAGAATTTTACTTATTCTCCATAAGGTTAACATTGGGACAACGTACTGTGTTTACCACTTTCAGTATCTCGGTAACCAATGGCCATAGAGCAATGGTTGAAAATATCAAACTGTTTTTTTTTTGAGCTGAATTCAATGGTGCTAACCAAAATTGGATTATTTTTATTTTACTATGTGAAAACCCCAAAAAACCCATTTTTGGGGGGTTTATCCCCCTTTACCCCCCCTTCCAGTGGTTTTCGAACTCATCCGAATAATTACTACTTTACACCCCTGTGCCAAATTTCATTCCGATCGGACCATTTTTGCGAGCGCTATCGTGCTTACAGACACACATATATATATATATACAGTATATATATATATATATATATATACAAATTTGAACGAATGGTGTTTTTTGCTTCTGGGGACCCCAAAACGAAAAGTTAACATGGTCTCGGGCTTAGGTGTTACCATGAGACCTACGGTAATAGCTTCTTCCCTATAGGGGAAATTCGCTAAAACGTTTATGATATCGTACTATTATTCTAATTTTGGTTTATACAGTTGAATTCAGCTCGAAAAAAACAAATAATTTAGTATTTTGAATCATTGCTCTATGTCCATTGGTTACCGAGATACTGAGAGTGGTAAACACAGTACGTTGTCCCAGCAATGCTAACCTTATGGGAAATAAATACAATTGTATATTCCCTTATTTCTGAACATATCTCGATAAAATTTGGTGTGTGGCTTCATCTAGTTAAGATCTACTTGATATAGCGTAAAATCCACAAATTTATATATTTTTTAGGCAGCAAACCTGCGTACTCACCTTCCCAATGTTAACCTTATGGGAAATCAATAAAATTGAACACCTTCCTTATCTCCCAATATATCTAAATAAAACTAGTTATGTAGCTTTATCTAGTTAAGATCGACTTGATTACAGTCAAAAATCCCCAAGTTTTTAGATTTCTGAGGCAGCAAACCTGCCCACTCATTTCCCCAATGTTGACCTTATGGAAAACAATAAATGTGTGTAGCTGGCTTATTTCTCAACTATCTCGTTGAAACCTGGTATGTTGCTTAGTAAGACAGATCTCAACTAGATGTTGCACAAACAAAGTTTTATCAAAATATTGAGAAATAAGGTAGCTGTACAATTTTATTTATTTTCCATAAGGTTAAAATTGGGAAGATGAGTACGCAGGTTTGCTGCCTAAACAATATATAAATTTGTGGATTTGACGCTATATCAAGTAGATCTTAACTAGATGAAGCCACATACCAAATTTTATCGAGATATGTTCAGAAATAAGGGAGATATACAATTTTATTTATTTCCCATAAGGTTAATATTGCTGGGACAACGTACTGTGTTTACCACTCTCAGTATCTCGGTAACCAATGGACATAGAGCAGTGATTCAAAATACTAAATTATTTGTTTTTTCGAGCTGAATTCAACTATATAAACCAAAATTAGAATATTTTTATTTTTCTACATGAAAAATTCAATAAACCCCATTTTTGGGGGTTTACCCCCCCTCACCCCCCTTTCCAATGGTCCGATCGGGCTGTTTTTCGATCATTTGTGAATAATTACTACTTTGCACGTCCGTGCCAAATTTTATTAAGATCGGACTATTTTTGCGAGGGTTATCGAGGAAACAAATACATAAGTATATATATTTATATACATCCATATTGATACATATATATTTATATAGATTTGAACGTATGGGTTTTTTGGCTTCTGAGGACCTGAAAACTAAAAGTTATTACGGTCTCGGGCTTAGGGATTACCATGAGACCTACAGTAATAGCTCTTTCCCGAAAAGAGAAATTCGCCAAACCCCTTTACCATTTACCATGAATCAATTACTAATCAAAGTATCTTTATCAGAGGGTATTCAATAAATGCAGAATTTCGTCCTCTCCAATTCTTGTATTTAAACTTTTTATGTAGAATAAACGGGTTTTTACTTATTTACAAAAGAATAAAAAATGACCCAAAACTCTGATGTTTTTGTGGTCCCAGGTCGAAAACACACTAGGAAAAATGGGACAAACTTCAAATTCGTATACTTGGATGTAAAACGGAAAGATTAAGACGATTTCCACCTTTCCGGGAATTTTGTCCAGGCATGACAAATGTTTGATCTAATTTTACTGGCCTACATGTGCAAATTGCGCATTTAAATATTTTTTCATCACTCTGTATACGAAAATTGCCCGTTACCGTACAGCTGAGATCTACGAAAACTCTCGATTTCCTTACGTCAAAACAAGTAATGATCAGCTGCTTTTTCGGTACCCAAACATTTCATTCCCGTACCCAAACAAACCATTTCCGTACCAAAACAAAATATTGCCGTACCCAAACAAACGAATTCCTTAATTTGACAGCTCAACCAGCTGACTTCATAAACTAAAATAGACAGTTCAGTCGTATTGTGTATACTTGTAGAAAAATTACTAAATTATGAAATGTTGGATCATTTTTTATGAGTTTGGTCACTTATTTGCATCGCGATGAAAAGTACTATTCACAACTCGTCACAAAAGTACCATTTCGGGGCTCGATAGTGTTTTACTTGCCCCGAAATGTGCTACTTTCGTGACTAGTAGTGAAATATACTATTTCTGCATGATTTTTTAATTAGTCTGTGTCTCTCAGCAGTTTTCTGTTCTTGCCGAAGTTTTCTGTTCTGCGACTTACTTGCGCATATTTTCCCTAATCTCGTCGACTCGTTTTCCTCTAAGCCTTTCTCTTTTTCTTTCTGAATCGCGGTTCAATTATTTCACTATATAAGTTTACAATCTTTAGATCGTGGATCTTTACCATAAAGAATGATTTACCTCCCTCAATTTGGCTACAAATTGACAATAAAAGTAGTCCGAATTCATTTTCTTAAGCTGTATCGGATCTTGTTTACAGTTAGTTGCAGACAATCTATTTCTGTCTACAATGTGACTGGTTTAATATTCGTCTGAAGGTAATCAGCTGTTAAATTACAATCACATTTTAAAACCGTTATAACTCAAGTTGGTCAGCACTGGAGCGTTGAAAGCGCCCTCTAGAAACAAATCAAAGGCTTGGGGGTCGAAGCCGTAAAAGCAAAGTTAATTTATTTTAACTATCAGTCGCCGGTGCGCTAAGGAACATATCGACCTTAGTCAGTAACAAGACTACAAGATCGCGTTACAATCAATCATCCTTCACTCATCTGTCATTCATACTTGGCTTAAAATACCTACCTGGGCAGGTCGCCATTTCAAATTAATGTAAATGTATCTAATGTACATTATAAGCTTTACAATGAGATATAAATCGTAAAAATCGGTTAAGTGTGACGGCTGAAAAAGGGTTGTAACAGAGAAAACCCTTATTGTATTAAGTATTTAGATTTTATTTTAAGTAGAAACGGTTTTATAATTTTTATTCTAATCCAGTAAATTTGTAAATGGTATTAGAACAAAAATTTCAAAATGTTTATTAAAAACCTAAATGAACTGATCGAAAAAAAACTATGAATTTTATTCAGTGTGATTTACGTTTCTAGATAGAATTTAAATACGTAGAATGTCAACAATTATGATCCAAATAATTAGCTGTCAAAAGAGATCCGATAAATTCGGAAAACCGCCCGGCCTTGAGTTTCGGCGGGAAACTGCCATCATCAAGGTTACCGCCGGCGCCGCCGCGCCGCGCCACCCAAAACTACTGCCGTTCTTTAGTTCTGGCTGCGGTCTCAAAGGAGCCACCTCAGTGCCGCCGCTCCTCGCCTGTGGGCTGTGATTGGTCGCCCCGCCCGGGGGGAAGTTACTCACCTACTCTAGCCCCGCCCCTTTACTAGTGCTACGAGCTGTAAATAAGTGAACTGATATTCAAAACAAAAGTAAAATTCCTGGTTGTCAAAATATATTTAAGGTTATGGTTTGAGGTTTCGTTTACGTAAGTTTTATCTTTGTCATTTCACCTGTAAAATTTGAAATATGCATTGTACTCTCCGAATTTGTATGTACTTGTTATTAAAGAAGAGTTTAAACTTAAAATAGTTGTGTTTCCATAAGTTATAATTTAAAAATAATTTTCCCAAAAGTAAACAAGTATTGTTTATTTTATTTGATTGATGACAGCTTCAACTAGGTCGAGGATTAAGAGTCGCTATCTAACGGATAATAAAACCACTTCAAGAACAAGAAAAAAACAAAATGATCGCCCAATAGAAAATCAAATGAACAATTTGCTGCAGCCAATGACATACTCTTATTTAGGAATCGTCTAACTCTCTCTAAACATTCATTGTCCATCTCACTCGCACACGTTCTTTAAAATGGTCGGGATGACCGTGCGCCAACTGTAGCATTAATAATGGCCAAGAAATTACATTTTAATTTGCTACTGTTTTTCAATCCTTATCAAAAGTATAAAGGCTCCCTTTCCAACACGGACCTTTCCAGTAATTGTGGCCTTGACCTTTCAGTGTATTATTACGATTTTATGAGAAATATGATTTCCTAATTAAATAATGAAGAGATGCCTAATTTATAATGTGCTTAAGGGGATTAAGTTAATTTGAACTAGGAACAATATTAGTGCCATCGGTGCGCAGTGGCCACATATTTAAATATTGTTGAGCTTGCTGGTGTATGTGAGTGGGCTCTGTGCTGAAAAAAGAATGAGCCGATGTGAGGCAGGATATGACCATATCAACATTTGGAAGATGTTCCGATCGTTGGTTTTTAAACTGTAACTGGTTTAAGCTAAAGTACAGTAACGGGGCCGGCTCAAGAGTTTTAGGCGTCACGAGTTTCTACGAATACGTGGCATTAGGAGAAGGGTGACCAGATTATTCCCAAATAAAAACGGGATACTTTAACAAAACTCACTCCCCCCATCCCCAATACAACACACCACACACCAAGGCGTTTAATTATACGGGGTTCTTTAATTTACAAATTTTGTAATGGAAGAAATGAAGTATCAAACTGTTTTTAGATCATTTATTTTATTTTCCATTTATTGAACTTATTACAGCGCACTATTTTTACAGTTTTTCTTTAAGAATACACTAAATGGCATGCAGCCAGCCATGAAACATAATTATTTTAATCGCCACATACTGAGGATTAAAAATAATCAAGTCTCATTTTAAAGTTCTCAACATTTTATTATAAAAGGAAAAAATAATTTCTAACAATAAATTACATTGTATTTCCCCAATTAGTCTACATTTCGATTTCAAACAGCTCCATTGAAACGGCCGCGCGGCGGCGTTGCGGTGGAATCTAAGTCGCACTTCAAGCAATGTAACAGATGCGTGGTGGTAACTAGTTTTTACATATCTGTTACGATAAAACAACTAGTACAAAAATCACTGGAACAACCTCAACAGCGCTGCGGCGGGAGCGTTGTCAACTACGTCGGCCAACGGCCTTAACGTTCTAGCAGACTGTGTTCACTGCCCGGTATCCCGTGAGACATCTCCTTTGTATCCCTTTATCTATGGTGCTACAAACTAAAAAGATCGATGCGATATATCGATGGTCGTCAATGCGACATATCGATCGTCGTCGTCTGCCTTGTTTATATTTTCGTTTTCTTGTTTTGTTTGTTAGACTTTCAATTTTAATGACTTTACCGGTTTGTTTAGATTAAGTGCGTTTGCCGCTAGTGAAAGTTGTTTCGCGTAATACTGTACTAAGTGATTCTTATTGTGCTTAAAGCTATTGATGGAAAATAAATACGTAGATGTTTACATAAAAGCACTTAATAAAAATTAACTAAGTTAATTTTAGCGAATTTCCTTAGAAATAAGCTATTACCGTCGTTTTAATAGAACAGAATGGACAAAAAATATCCGTTCAGGGTAACCTCAGCAATCATATTGATATATATATTAATTAACAGCTTTTTATGTGTACTTTCCGGATATGAAGTGAGTTTATTGTGAAAACACTTTTTACCGGCAAAAATCACGATTTCTTTCAAAATTGAACATGGGCTTATATGGGGAATAGAATTTTCATTTTTTGAGTTTTGTTAGCACGATAACTCTCGTAAATATCCTCCGATCGTAACAAAATTTGGTACAGACATGTAAAACTAGATTCTCTTGGACGAGTTCGTAAACCAGCCAGATCGACATATCCAAAGTGGGGTAAAGGCCCCATTTTACCCCCCAAAAATGGGTTTTTTGAGTTTTCAAATTGACAAATTATATTTATCCAATTATTGTTTGCACCATTGGATTTAGCTCGAAAAAACAAACAATTTGGTATTTTTAATCATTTCTCTAAGTCCATTGGTCTCTGAGATATTGCCACTTCGCATTTTCCACCTGGGTTTTTAGTATCAGGGCAGCAGAATGTTAGCTTACCCAATTTCGTATTTACTCTCTACTGAGGTTTTAAAGGAATCGCTTTGAGTGATTTCTTAGTTTATCAATGTATTTAATAGAATTTTGGTTTTTTAAACAATTATATATTAACATAAAAAAATAAACATTCTTGCCTACTTAATTATATGAAATATTTGTGTTCTTTCATCTAAGTCATTTACCAATATTTTTTTACAAAGTTCTTGTAAAACAAGCTATAATATATTATTTTAATATATAAATATATCACTTGTTTATTTTTATTTTTTTTGTAATAATGGATAAATTACTGGATATTTTGTAATTCGAAATTCGCTGAGTACGCAGGTTTGCTGCGACGGGGGTATTTATTAAGTGCTTTTATGTAAAGATCTACGTATTTATTTTCTATCAATCGCTTTAAGCACAGCATGAATCACGCAGTACAGTATTTCGCGAAACAACTTACACTAGAACAACTTTCTGCAAACGTACTTTAGGTATTTTCCCACACTCAAATTAATTCCAACTCGTTATGGTTGTGTAGGCCTACACGTCGCGTCGTGTCAGAAAATCAGGGGAAACGGAACGGGAAGTTAGCAGTTCGTTATCGCTGTTCTGATTGGCTGAATCAGTGAAGAAGAAGAAAGTCATGTTTTTACAACGCCATCTGAATAAAGTGCATCGAACTAACCCGCTCCAATAAGCTTACCACTTGGCCTAAAGTACGTTTGCAGAAAGTTGTTCTAGTGTAAGTTGTATCGCGAAATACTGTACTGCGTGATTCATGTTGTGCTTAAAGCTATTGATGGTAGAGTAGGATTCACGTAAGTTGGCCAAAGCATGTACTAATCATCTCATCAAACAATTTTATACAAGTCACATTAAAAACATTGTTGGTTACACATGGTTTCTGTTTACATTTTCTCAGAACTGTCAAATTGCCACGTTGCGTTTGTTTACAATGTTGTTATTTTTTTTTAATTCTTTATTACGGCCTAGGGTTTACCCAAGAAAGGCCCACAACAATTTACAATAATGACAATTAATTTTAAGTCACAATTTCACATTGATCAAATTGAAATGTTGTTATTAACTATAAAGTCAAAAATCAAGTCCAAAACTGTTTCATCCATTTCTTCCAATAATGTTAATACGTTCACTGGAAATTTCACTTTTAATTTTGTAAGCTTCTTGAATAAAGTATTTGTTGATTCTTCGTCATTCAGAGGGCATGCAAAAATTAAATGATCTAGACTGGCCGAATCGTTATTACAATCACACGTAGAATTTTGAAGCACATGAATTTTGGAAAGATGGAGGTTTGTATATGTATGGCCGATTCTCATTCTGCAAATTGAGGTTATAAATCTTCTATTTTTTGAGCAGGAACTAAACCATGGCGGGGTAGAAACATATTTTTTCAGTTGGTAAAGTCTATTTCCATTAAATTTTGAAGTTAAGTCCCAGGTAATTTGCCAATTTTTGTAAGCTTTTGATGTAAACAGTTTTTTTATGTCGAAAAATGAAGGGATATATGACAGATTTTGGGCAGAAGCTGTTTTGCTGCTCTATCCACCACTTCGTTTCCATGTATCCCAATATGCGATGGGACCCATGCAAATGCAATTGAGAATCCTTTCAAAGATAAATCGTAATATTTTTTCCTAATTTGAAGAATAATAGGAGACGTTTTAAGACCAACATTATTGCTCATTAAAGACAATAATACACTCTTGGAATCCGAAAATATGACAAACAATTTCTTATTCAAGGTTTCAATGTAAAATAATGAATGAAGGATAGCAATGGCTTCGGCAGAAAAAATTGAGAAAATGTCATTAATCTTAAAAGATTGAATGAAGTTACGTTGATAGTGAAAAATTGCACTTGCAGTGAAAGAGGGTTCTTGTGATTTTGAAGCATCAGTGTAGATCATTTCGTGATCTGGCCACCTTGAAGTTATTAAATGATTAAATTCGTCATTTAAAGCCAAGCAATTATTAACGAAATTCTGCTTGCAGGAATCAAAGGAAACAAATTCTATCTTGTTCATAAAGTAGTTTAAGCTCATCTGAAAACAAGTTGGATGAAAGTAATTGTGATCGTTTGTATTGATAGCAAGGTCATTAAGCATATGTTGATAACTAACCAGAAGTAAAGGAGTTTTTTTGTTTTCCCAGTATGAAGATCGTTGGTAAATATAATCCAATTTCTGTAGATTTCTTTTTAGAGGATGGTACTTCTGGAGAAGTAAACATTTAGACAGGTATCTGTCACTCAACATTTGCCTTCTTATTTCCAGGGGCATAACTCGAGCTTCAACTTCCATCGCATTACATGGGGAAGATTTCATCAATCCCAGGCATGTCCTTAAGGCACTGTACTGTATCCTGTCTAGAGCCATCCTATTAACAGTGTTGGCATTACCAAAAATAAAGCAAGCATAATCCAGAACTGAACGGATTAGTGATTTATATAATGTTAGCAATAATAATGGATCGGCTCCCCATTGCATACTAGACACAGACCTCAGTATATTCATTCTTCTGAAACAGGATTGAGAAATTTGATCAATGTGTAGTTTCCAATTAAGTTTCCTTTCAAAAGTAACCCCTAGAAATTTATGCTGCTCTTTACATGGGATTTCTTGATGGTTATATTCAATTCGAACATTTTGAGGGTTGTGTTTACGAGTAAAAACACAAACTGCTGATTTTGAAGAAGAAACCTCCAACCCGTTATTCAATCCCCAATCATACATATCACGAAGAGCATTGTTTAAAATAGTTTCACAATTTATAAGAGATTTGTTAGTTGTGTAAAGGACAATGTCATCAGCAAATTCAAGTATATTGACTTGATGGGAAAGTATCACATTAAGATTACCACAATAAAGCGAGTATAGTATTGGACTTAACACCGAGCCCTGTGGAATTCATTTGCTGGTAATTCTGGATTCAGATAGTCCACACACTGATTTTAATCGCAGTGATCTGTTAGAAAAAAGTGGGGAAATTAAGTTCACAATTTTTGCGGGAATGTTTATGGAGGATAATCTTTTTGACAGCATATTAAGATTCACGTTATCATATGCACCATTGATATCCAAAAATGCAGCCACTAAGAAATTTGATTCGGTAAATGCAATTTGGATTTCTGTTGATAAAATGGCCAGATTGTCTGCACAGCTTCTTCCAGAGCGAAATCCAAACTGGGTTCGAGAAAATAAGTGATTTTTTTCTGCCCACCATTGCAATCCTATGTTTGAGTAATCTTTCGAACAATTTCCCTATGGACGATGATATTGCAATGGGACGATATCCTTCAGCTAGACGAGGATTTTTGTTTGGTTTTGGAATAGGAACGATTAAATATTCCTTCCAGGTGCTTGGAATCAGATTTGCGTTCCAAAGGCGGTTGAAAATGTTCAAAAGCAGTTGAACCGCTTTTTGGGATAATTTTTTCAAAAATGAGTTATGAATGTTGTCCAGGCCAGGACAAACATCCTTTAAATTGGAAAGAGCAAGGTTAATTTCATCCAGACAAAAATCATTTAATAATCCCAAATTTTGAGTGGTAGCATGGTCTTCAAGAACAGGAATAGGCAATTCTGCGGATAGTGGTGAATATTTCACAAAAAACTCCTCAGAACATTCCGAAAAGTACTTTAAATTTCTTGACTTAGCATTATGTGTTATATACTTACTCTTGAGAGTCTTCACTACTTTCCACACCTCAGATATGTCTGTATTTCGGTTGATTTTGTTACAAAATTGAATCCAGTAATCCTTCTTACAGGATTTAATATATCGTTTCGTAATTGAAGCGACTCTCTTATAATTAAAATAGTTCTCTCGAGTCTGATGCTGCCTATATTTAATGAAAGCAGCTCTCCTCTCTGAAATATGTCTGGAACATTCAGTTGACCACCATGGACAGGGTACAAATTTGTTTCTTGATGGTTTAGACCTAGGAATTGATGCATTTGCCGCAGTAAATAAACAGTCACAAAAGTTATCGTATACTTTTAAAGGATCATCATTGAAATTGATAGTGTCAATCAAAGTGTCAACAGTAGCTGAATACAATTTCCAATCTGCCCTCTTGAAGCTCCAATAAGATTCATTGGGTTGAGGAAGACTAGAAGAGGGTGGATCCGTGATGTTAGGCAGGCCTACGATGGAATTGTAACAGAAATTAATTAATATAGGAATATGTTGCGTGCCACTCCATCCATCTAAAATGTCCCAGTCACAAGATGCTGCCAATGACGAAGAAACAATAGATAAATCAATTGCGCTTTTTCGTAATGGGAATCCAGAATAATAAGTATATGCACCAGAGTTCAAAACTACTAAATTATTATCTTCAACAAATGTATGTAATTCGTTTCCCTTGAAATCATTGAAATCATTTCCCCAGGACATGTGATGGGCATTGAAATCCCCAAAAACCATGAATGGCAAATTAAAGCTAGAAAATAATTGTGTCCACATTGTATTGTCAACCTTATGGGGTGGTGGAGCATAAACAGAAAATATGTTTACAGTTTTACTTTGTAGTTTCACCTGAATTCCAGTTACATTAATCTCATTGATCATGAAGTCATTTGATAAATCTATATTAAGTTCTGTGTATTCTATACTATTATGAATAAGGATCGCAGAACCCCCACCACCCCTAGCGATTCTGTCATCCCTTATAACTGAATAGTTATTAAAAGTAACATCATGAAATGGATTAAATCGTGTCTCTGAAAGAGCAGCAATGTTGATGCAATGCTCTTTTAATAGAAATTCAATTTCACCTTTATGGCAGAGTGCAGAATTACTATTCCACTGCAATATTTTCAGATTTGCGGTATTCATAGCTGCCAGATCAGAAATTAGTGTCATAAAAACAAAAATACAGGTGAAATATGAAAATTTACAAAAAAATGATGTATTTTTTCTGGGATCCATCATTGATAAGGTAAATAAGAGTGAAAGTGTTAAAACGAGTCATCGGACGAGACATCAGGAGCTGGGATGCTTGTCAAAAATTGGTTTAAATCAATATTTAAAACAGGTTGAAGCTTAGATAATAAGTGTTCAACGCTGATTTTACTATCTTTGTATAGAGAAAGAGAGTTTAATACAAGTGTTGATACATTTTCAGACTGACTGGAGTCAGTAGGTTCATGTGCTCGTGAAGAAATTACAGGTTTACTAGGATTTCCTTGTTGTTGGAATTGACCGAAATACTTATTAGTATATTCAGGGGTGACAGGATTTGGGCGTTTAGTAAAACGATGCATTGTTACATTTTTATGAACTTTGTTATTTATGGGGGCGTTCTTACGTGCCAATCGAGGTTGAGCAGGAATAGGAATCGAGTGGCGAAGCTGGTTTGAAGATTTCTGAGACAATTCGGGAAACGATTTATCATTGTTAATATCCAACACCTTAGAAAAAGAGACTGGAAGTTTTGTCGATATTGGAAAAAGAAAGAGTTTCGCTTTGGAGTAAGGAATGTTACGATAGGCCATTGTTTCTTTTATTTGTTTTTGTTGTTATAGGTTATAGAATGTTTACAATATCGCTGATTTTTTTGATTTTTTATTTTTTTCAACCCTTTTACATAGCTGTCAAAGTTTAATTTGATTCTATTCTTTGATTTACAAGTATTTCAGCTTGTTTAACTGCTTGTTTATTTTTTCCTGGGCCGATATTAATAATTTTTGACCGCAATATGAAACACTCCCTCTTGTCAGATGCTGACTTGCCGCAAGTAGTACTGGCAATTCAAAAACTCGCCTATTTTACTTTGTGAATATGATTTGTTTATAAGAAAATCTAAGAGTATCAACCATGCCGCATCCATGACACATCCTCTTCCTGTTAATACATAATTAATTTGTAAAAGCCCCTTATCAATACCTTAAGCTGCGCAAGTGAACTTCCAGTTGCAATATTGCATCAGAACGTTCCCTTTATTGCAAGTGCTATACTAAAACAGATGTTCGTTGACAATGTTTTCAGCACAGCTGGATTTTATGGTTAAGTTCGTAAGAAGATAATAGTTTGTTTACTTTTGTTTTGGTCAACTTAGGTGACTTCTACTCTACATAAATACGTAGATGTTTACATAAAAGCACTTAATAAAAATTAACTAAGTTAATTTTTATTAAGTGCTTTTATGTAAAGATCTACGTATTTATTTTCTATCAATCGCTTTAAGCACAATAAGAATCACTCTGTACAGTATTTCGCGAAACAACTTGCACTAGCGGCAAACGCACTTAATCTAAACAAACCGGTAAAGTCATTAAAATTGAAAGTCTAGCAAACAAAACAAGAAAACGAAAACATAAATAAAGCAGACGACGACGATCGATATGTCGCATCGACGACCATCGATATACCGCATCGATCTTTTTAGTTCGTAGCACTTTATTCAGATAGCGCTGCTGTTCCCTTACCACCTAGTTAACATGGGAGTGCCATCTCTTTACGAAGTTCATTATTAATCTATGGTTGGGTCTTTGGCATGTCGTTGGGTACTGCGGTTGTTACACCGGTCTGACACTTAAATGGAGCCAAATGGTAAGCTTATTGGAGCGGGTTAGTTCGATGCACTTTATTCAGATGGCGTTGTAAAAACACGACTTTCTTCTTCTTCACTGATTCAACCAATCAGAACGACGATAACGATCTGATAACTTCCCGTTCCGTTTCCCTTATTTTCTGTCACGACGCGACGTGTACACAACCATAACGAGTTGGAATTAATTTGAGTGTGGGAAAATACCTAAAGTACTTTTGCAGAAAGTTGTTCTAGTGTAAGTTGTTTCATTTCGCGAGACAACTTGCACTAGCGGCAAACACACTTAATCTAAACAAACCGGTAAAGTCATGTAACCGTACATCTGACCACGCCTCCAAAACTATGGTTATGTTATTTGTTGTCAAGATACAAATCGATGTGACAGATCGTAGTCTCAAGACATCAGGAACAGCTGTTGACAAATTGGGAAATGCAATTAAAAGAAGGCAAGGACATAGGGAAGGAACAATTGGATATAGATATAATATATGAACCCAAAATCATACTAAACAGCGGGCGTTATAATGAAGTGGGAATATATCAACCGTTAGTCTAAATTTTAGTCATATTTTCTCGATAGTATTATTTACTAAACAATTATTAGGCCTCTGTTAGCAAGTAAGCGATATGCGAGATGTCATATTTGGTATTCGCGATACATATATGTTTAGAAAGTAAATTTAATTTCAAATTTAGTATTATTATGTTGGGGAGCAATCGGAATACTAGTTATCGCGAAATTGCTTAAGAATACTCAATATGATCGTTATATGATATAATATAAATCTGTGATGCCCAAAAAACCTGTGCCCAGAAATTAATCAATAAGTGCAAGTGACAGTGAAGCCAGCTGCAAATAAATGGTTGCTACGGAACAATATTTACTTTCGAGTCAACAGTTTATAAGTGAAGACGTAACTAAATTTACTCGACAAAATTAATAAAAGAAAAGAAGATAAAGTTTAGCGGAAAACCCAATCAGACCACCAATTGGACCGAAGGACGATCTGGGAGGATGCCAAAACTACGGTAACCCAAATCCACTAATATCGTTTCAGGAAATTCTTTATCGACACGAGGAGATGGGACTTGTGAACGAGCGAGGTGCCGATGGACCTATTGGACTAACAAATTAAAAACAAAGTATATCTTAAGCACGTTTAAAAGGGGGAATAATTCGGACTCCCGTTTTTTGAAATATATATATTCGTAACTTTGATTTTGTTTAAAAATTTGCATCTGAATAAATGAAGTATACCGTCTGGGAATAAGAACATATCAAGTGAACCGAGGGCAAAGAACTACGACCCAGAGTCTCAAACAATTATCGACTGCCTAGCAGGGAAAGAATCGGGCAATTAATTTATTTCTGGGAAGTAACTCACAAAATAGAAGAATTCGAATTATCAAAGATTTGTAATTGGGCTAGATTTAGAAAGATCATTAAACTTGTATTTGTCAACCTCAGTTAGTATTTATTTCTGTCAATTAACTTAGAATATCGTAGGTTATATAAGAGGGTGGTAATAGTCATTAAAATTGAAAGTCTAGCAAACAAAACGAGAAAACGAAAATATAAACAAAGCAGACGACGACGATCGATATGTCGTATCGACGACCATCGATATATCGTATCGACGACCATCGATATATCTTATCGATCTTTTTAGTTCGTTGCACTTTATTCAGATAGCGCTGCTGTTCCCTTACCACCGAGTTAACATGGGAGTGCCATCTCATTACGAAGTTCATTATTACTCTATGGTTGTTACCTGTTACCTCCGAAGTGCGTCCCGTAGACCATATTGGCATGAGACCCGTCATTTCTTCTTACTTCTACTGTATACTATTATATTCTTCAATTTCCTTATTTCTTATTTTCTACTAGCCGTCATTCGACTTTGTCAATCAGGTTTGGGTTGGAAAATGGCAGTGTGGTGGATAGATTGGAATTTTAGGAAAAACTAGGCAGGTCATAGTAACATTGTTCAATCAAATGTGACATTAGGGCCTTCTTAAATTTCTTTATGTTGTTTACTCGTCTTAATTCTAAAGGTAATAATGAAAAATATTTGGTGCCTATGTAACTGGGTTTAGTTTCAAAGAGCCTCAGACTGTGTTGAATTGATGGATTTAAATTTCTATTTCTTGTGAGATATGGATGTTGATGAGCCTGTATTAGATTATTTTCCTTAACATAAATAACTGCTTCATATACAAATACCCCCGTTGCAGCAGACCTGCATACTCAGCGAATTTCAAATGCAAAACAACATATTTCAATCCAAAATTGCGATTTTACATGTTTTTGAAAGCTCCATAAGAATAACATGGGAAATGAGTATGCAGGTTTGCTGCTACAGGTATATTAAAACTGGGTGGTTTTTATTCAATAGTTAGTAGATCTGAACTAGAAGAAGCCATTTACCAAGTTTTATCAAGATATGATGAGAAATAAGCGAGATATAGAGTTTTTCTTATTCCCCATAAGACAACGTACTGTGTTTAACACTTTCAATATCTCGGTAACAAATGGACATAGAGCAGTGATTCAAAATACTAGATTGTTTATTTTTTTGAGCTGAATTCAATGGAGCCAACAAAAAGTCGATTATTTTTATTTTTCTATATAAAAAAACTCAAAATACCCATTTTTGGGGGGCTTTAGCCCCTTTACCCCCCCTTCCGGTAGTCCGATCTGGCTGGTTTTCTAACTCGTCCGAATGATCACTACTTTACACGTCCGTGCCAAATTGTATTCAGATTGGACCATTTTTACGGCCGCTATCGTGCTTAAAGACATATATATATATATATATATATATATATATATTATTAATTCTGTAAGCGATTTTTTCAATCAAAATTGTGAGAGTTTGACAGCTCGCAGGATAATGGGAGAGGGCTCAAATTAAAGGTCTTGGTCCCAGGGGGTCGGGAAAAATATCAGATTATGTCCAAATATACCAGAAAATGAGAAATATTGAAAAATATCTTCCATTTAAAATGCATTGGGATTGAAAAACGTCTACTTTGTTTACATTAAACATGTGGTGCTAATGCTTGATTCAAAACCATATGGTAGATGTTGACATGTGGGATTTTTTTCAAAGTGCAGCTAACTATGCACGTTCAACGTACTATAACAAAAGATATTTTAAATTTAAGATTTTCTAATTTTATAATAATTAAGGGTTTGAGTTTTTCTTTCATAATTTAAAATTATAAAAAGTTAAGTACGTTTGTTTAGTTTATGTTATAACGATGCAGATTTAATACCAAATGATCCATATATATATTTATATATATATAATTACGTAAGGGAAATTTTTGTTCTGAAATTATGGGCGTTTGGGAGGTCGCAGGATGATGGGAGGGAGCTGAAATTGAAGGTCTCCATCCCAGGGACTCGGGGAAAATATTAAAATTGCTTTAAGCTTGCTTTAAAATGAGAAATAACGTAAAATAGCTGTCATTTAAAAATATTGGGATATAAAAAGGTATGCTTTGTTTACTTAAAACTAAATGCTAGATATAATTATAATTTTGTGGATCCAAAAGCCTATTTTCTAAGAAGGTATTTTGTACTACCGTATAGTAAAGAAGGATTATGCTTAGGGGCTATTAGCCCCTTCAAGCCTCTAGTATATATATATATATATATATATATATATATATATATATATATATATATATGTATAGATATATATATGTATGAAAATGAACGAATAGTGTTTTTTGCTTCTGGGGGCCCCAAAACGAAAAGTTATCATGGTATCGGGCTTAGGTCTTTCCATGAGTACTACGGTAACAGCTTCTTCCCTATAGGGGAAATTCGCTAAAAGGGACGGAACTGTCAAAATTTGTAATTATTTGAATTTATCTCTGCAAGAATCCCAAGGCCTATCTAATAATAGCCTTTTTCTGGATTACAAAAATTCTATTTAAATTCTTTTTACTGGAAAGACCCCAAAGCACTATTGAATATCGTAAGTAGCTTTCAATTAAACTAAAATAAACTAATTTACAAAGAGCTAAGTTGTTAAGAGCTACAAGATTCCTGAGAATAAAAATATTTGAATTTAATATTGCTGCAAGTTTGTCAACATGTTGTGACCACCCCAGACCATCGTCTAGCCTCACTCCTAAATAATCCACACAATGTGATTCTTCCAAAATCTCCTCGTTTAAAATAACAGACGGAGGTGATAAGCCAGCTCGCTCTGGACATTTTCTTTTCTGATTTGTTGAAATGAACATCCAATTTGTTTTCTAGGAATTTATGTTCAGATTGATGTCGGAGAAATATTGGGAAACAGCGTTGAGCTTGCCGAAAGTCTCTCTTTCAAGTTCTGGGATGCCGGAATTAGAGTGAAAAGAGAAGTGTCATCTGCAAAAATTGTCAAGGATTTTTCTGGTGCTGATAATACTGTTGAAATGTCGTTGATGTATACTAAGAAAAGGATCGGGCCTAAAATCGACCCTTGCGGAACACCTAGAGTGTTTTGTGCTACTTCAGAAAAGTAACGTTCTTTGTTTCCAGACTGAGAAGTGAAGTTAATTGTTGTTTGTTGCCTTCTATTGCTGATATAAGACTCCAGCCAACTCAACGCCGACCCCCTCACTCCCAAATTACTAAGTTTCTGCATCAAAATGACATGATCCACGCAATCGAACGCCTTAGAGAGGTCGATGAAGCAGCCAACTGTCACATCACCACCCTCCAAGGCGTCGATGCACTTACTTACAAAATCTATGAGAGCTGACTTAGTTGATTTATTTTTCTGATAACCGAATTGTTGTGAAAAAAGTAAACTATGATCATACAAAAACTGAACTAATTTTAGACAAACTGCTTTTTCAAGTATTTTAGATACTGTGGGTAGGAGTGAGACTGGCCGATAGTTCTGGGGGAGAAGTCTACTGTCCTTTTTATACAATGGTTTTACCCAGGCTAATTTTCCGCTATCAGGGAACACTCCCTCTCTCAGAGAGGCATTCACCAAATGCAATAAAGGCTCCTCTATCTCATTAGAACAAGCCTTGATTATCTTACTTGAAATTCCGTCAAGTGAGGGGGGGTTGTACTGCGACAATACTTTAGTTGATGAAAAAGCGGCCCTTTCACTTTGTCAGGCTGGCAATATGAAGAGAGTACTGTAATTCGAAATTTTATTAATGAAATGCCGTTCTTTAAATGACAATTTAAAAAACCTCGAATTTTAGAAGAAATACCATAGATTGGAAATCAGTTCTTTAAAATATATTAAAAATGCTAAAATATTAATTTTTCTCAATAATTGTATGTGTATTTTTTAAATTGACGCACGGAAACACGATTAAACCAATTTATTATCTTCAAATCGTTTAAAATCAATTTTTAGCGAATTTCCCTTATAGGGAAGAAGCTATTACCGTAGGTCTCATGGTAAGACCTAAGCGCGGGACCATCATAACTTTTCGTTTTGGTGCCCCCAGATACCAAAAACACTATTCGTTCAAATTTGTATATATAGATATATCTATATATAGATCTATATATATATATATATATATATATATATATATATATGTCTGTAAGCACGATAGTGCTCGCAAAAATGGTCCGATCGGAATGAAATTTGGCATAGGCGTGTAAAGTAGTAATTATTCAGATGAGTTCGAAAACCAGCCCGATCGGACCACTGGAAGGGGGGGTAAAGGGGGATAAACCCCCCCAAAAATGGGTTTTTTGGGGTTTTCACATATAAAAATAAAAATAATCCAATTTTAGTTAGCACCATTGAATTCAGCTCAAAAAAACAAACAATTTAGTATCTTGAATCATTGCTCTATGCCCATTGGTTACCGAGATATTCTAAGTGGTAAACACAGTACGTTGTCCTAATGTTAACCTTATGGGAAATAAGTAAAATTCTTTATCTCGGTTATTTCTCAACATATCTTAATAAAACTTGGTTTGTGGCTTCATCTAGATAAGATCTAATGTATTTAAGTCTAAAACCCCCGCAATTTCCATTTTTGTTGCAGCAAACCAGTATACTCATTCCCCATGTTATCCTTATGGGAAATAAAAAAATTCTATATCTTCCTTATTTTTTGACATATCTTGATAAAAGTTGGTATATGGTTTCTCCTAGTTCAGATCTACGAAATATTGAATTAAAACCACCCAGTTTTAAAGGACCTGTTGCAGCAAACCTGCATACCATTCTCCATATTATTCTTATGGAGCTTTCAAAAACATATTAAATTTCATTACCTAGGATTGAAATATGTTCTTTTGCATTTGAAATTCGCTGAGTATGCAGGTCTGCTGCAACGGGGGTATTATGTTCATGGTTTGTGTATTCTCCCTAGTCATTTGATTTTGGGTTAAGTAGGGTCGTATGGCATATAGCATAGAGTAATAATGAACTTCGTAAAGAGTTGGCACTCCCATGGTTCCGAGTTGTTAACTCGGTGGTAAGGGAACAGTAGCGCTGTCTGATAAAAGTGCTACCATAGATAAAGGGATACTAAGGAGATGTCTCACACAGTGCTTTCCGATGTCGATGGAACGACCGTGCTGCGCTCCATCGGATATCAGCAGAACTTCGCTCTGGTGAGTCATTTTTGACGCGGGCTGGTGGCGCTCATGTGGCAGAACTAGAAAGCTTGGGCAATGTGGCTGAGGTGCACGAGAAATCCATCGGCTACTTCAATAGGAGGAAGAGAGAGGGTACTCGGCGCGAGGGAGATGGAAACCATTTCGTCGTGGAACCGTTCCTTGCAACTGCTCCGTCCTTACTCGACTCGTTTACTCATATGGAGATTGAACTGATTGAAGTTCATTTTTTTCCTTTTTATCGAACTCTATTTCATATTTTTATTAAATAGTTTTATTATATACACCTTACATTATATATATTATTATATCAAATTATATTAATCATACTTAACACTGAGTTTGTCATTTTATTCAATGGGAGAAGTGGAAATCTTTTTTACTATTTTTTTACATAGCCACTTCTTATTAATAAGATTTGAAATTAGTTAAATTTAATTCTGCACAACATACTTAATTTTCTGAATGGTTTTAACTTTATACACGTACACTTAGACAATTAATTATAGTGAATGCGTGTACATGTCGTGTATCTTCTGCCGTGAAGTAATGTAAATATTGAGGCTACTAGGCTACTTTACATCTCATATTCTATATAATCAGATTTGATAGAGTTATTTGATAAATGATTATAACTTATCAAATTATATTAAATTCAAACTTCTCGTTGCCCAGGAGACATGATGGGGACATAGATAACGCCGCTTTCGTCTCCCAAATATTTTGATTAGTGGCCACAGTTAAACTTGGCAATAAAAATACTATAACATCAAAGAGAATAGAATCAATTAATGTTAAAGATAATATAATCAATTTTGAGTTTGTGAATTTTGAATTATTTATTTATTCATATTAAATAAGGGATCAATTCATTTGTTATTGATTTTCATCATTTTTTCCCAGTAACCGCCGTATTTCCCACCGGGTTGCCGCAGATTCTGGGACATGGCCTGCAAACCTCTTTTAATTTTGGCAACCAGGATTTTGTTTAAGATGCATTCCCGGTGTTTGAAGCATTCCGTATTGTATTTTAGCCAATAGGGATGCATCTTAAAAATTCTTCTTTTGGTTTTTAATAGGACTGCCTGTTTGAAGTTGGGACGATGCATGTTCTTTTTCAACATGGAGTCCAAAACTGAGAGTGCAGCATCCACTACTTCCACCGTCTCATCTTGTGGATACATGAGGTTCGATGTATCACAACGGTATTATCGATTCCTGATGAGGGACTCTTCGGTGTCGGCAGCCGATGGAGCCATGATTAACTCTTTTCTGCAGCTGCAGCCGTCGCAATCAAACTGCTTCAAGCTGGCCCGAACACCGTAACCGGCAAAGTACCTAGAGTTCCGGCCAAATCATTAGGCGGGTGACTGAGTGCGCTGCTGGCGTTCAAAATATGTTTTTGGCCAATCATTTACCCATCTGAAGTTATAGACGGTTATGCTCTTTGTTTATGTTCTCCAAATCAGCTGAGTAAGTTATCTAAATATAGCCAAGTAAATGTGCTTCTATCTGTTGGAAATATGTTCAACTACTTAACTATGTAGAGGAGCGGAGGTGTCTTTAACATCAAGTCTTTTATACAGCTGGAGTTTCCATTTTTCGCCACCCGCCTAATGATTTGGCCGGAACTTTAGAATGAGAACGTATGATTGAAGTAAAGAAGCTATCAAGGCACAACATCGATGCAAAATTTAATTTCTTAAACGGAAGTGTATAATTTTAGTAAAGTTATATAACAAAAATAACTAAGAAAATGCATATTTAACGTACAGAAATGCTATGAAATGACTTTAAATTCAACGATACTGACTTCATCACTTAATAAAATTTTATATATACAACTTACTATTTTTTTAGTCATTAATAATATTTTTTAGGTAGTTACAGAATATTTTTTTAATTTCAGGCGGTATTTCCTTGTTTACAATATGAATAAAAATCTGTAAAAAATGAATAGCCCAATAACCAATGGGCTAGGTCCAAATACGAACCTTCGCCAAATTTTCTCAGGATATAAAAGTTACAAAACAGCATGCAGGGAAAGCGGAAAATAGCGCGGCTACCGGCGCGCGGTGCGGCTGTGGCGGCGGCATTCTTTGATTGTATTTTGGTTAGGCAGCGAGAGGGTTCACCCAGGACTACAGAATAGAAGGGCTGCGCCAATTCTTTGATCTCAGCCAAAAGCCGACGATGCCTTAACTCCCCTTGGTGACATGGCGACGGTACACAGCTATTGGCGGCCGCTATACTTGTCTGACTGATACGCGCGGCTATTCTATCACTGTTTACAGGGCCGGCCCTAGCAATTGCGGGGCCCTTCCAAGTTGAGCGTAGACGTGTGTTAAAATACCGGTATAGGCCTACAGTGCTTAGCGCTTCAGCATACATTGCAATGGATTTTATCTTTCAGTTAGTGCTACTTTTTATTTTTTAATCACTAATTACTTGGTATTAGGCCTACAATATGAATTGTGAATTTAAAAGTAGTGACAAAGATCATTGATTAATATGGGTAACCTTGTTTGCGGCGAAAAAACACAGACAAAAGTACTGCCAGAGTCAGTTGCAATCAGTCAAATATTTTATCGAGGCTGGTGAGTGAAGAGAGTAGTACTTATGAGAAAAACTAGTGAAAATACAATATTACCGAACGAGTCTTGCCATAGAGCTTCTTCACCACAACAATGCTTATGTAACAATGTTTATTTCACCAGTTACTCATATAAAGAAAAAGATTACTGATTATTATTACTATTAAAATAACTATAATTGCCAAACATTAACTTCTTTTTTAAGTTTTTGATTATGAAAATCAGCCCATAGTAGTACAGTTATGATTTTTGATTGGGAAACGTAGAGAACTGCAAAGAAAACAAATTTAATAAGAATATGTTTATTTAAATCCAACTAATAAAAGCTAACCCTCCTTACCTTCCTTTCGGCAAATTCGTGTACAAGGTTATCAAAGTTCTTTCATTTACAATCTCACGTTCAATAGACAGGGTTGCCAAAGACGATACACCCGCACCCGCATCCGCATCTTGAGACATATGGTTGTTCTCAAATATGTTTTGATTAGTTACAATCGCGAAAAACTTCGTTTCGCACTAGCAACAGTTATGGGAATAGTTAGTAAAGTTCTGTACGCTATTTGAATGTTGGGGAAAGGGTTTCCAATTTTGCTCAAGTATTTTAACACTTTCACGGGATTGTCAACATCAATCGGTATCATTTCCCTAAACACTTTTAGTTCAGTCAGAGGTTCTGAGCTTTCGATGTCCTTTGATATGTGTCCAGTAGCGGCTCGTGGCCCGTGCGGCCCGTGCGCCCGCACGGGGCGCCAAGGGCGCGCTGGTTTTGGGGGGAAGGCGCGGAGCGCCGCTCCGGGTGGTGGCAAGGGGGAGTCAGAGAAAGGCGGGCGCTCGGAAACGCAAAAGAAGAGAGAGAAAACGGCGGCAGCAAAACAATAATAATAATAAATATTTTTATTGCAGTCAGACAATTACTGACAAATTGTATTGCAAAGGTCAAACCTATTGCACATAACGCAATATGACTAAAATGTTCAATTCGCGCTCACCTTTTATAGGCCTACATACATGTTTGTTAACATTCACTCAGCCATTAAATCGCCAATTGGTTGGAGGCCCCGTCTCTATAAGCTTTGGTTGCCCCATTGATAATTTAAAAATTCGTTTGAACTGTAAAATGCTTCGGAAATAAGAAATTTTTATAGATGGTGGCAATTTATTGATGAAATGAACACCTCTCTGCGAATGGAGGTGCTCAAAAGCCACCGTTCTATGCTGAGCGATTCTGAAGTTTTCCCTGCCTCGAGTGATGTATTGGTGTATGTCTTGCGTTAAGGCACATTTTGACATATAATACATTGTTGTTTCTAGAATGGAGAGGCAGGGAAGTATCAACAAATTTAGATCCTTGAACGAAGGCTTACACGACTCTCTCTGACTTAATTTGGAGATTATTCTCACTGCCTTTTTGCAGCCTAAATACTCTTTGAAATTCGGTATTTGAACAATGTCCCCACAGTGCTACTCCGTAAAAAATATGGGGGAAGATAATACCGTAGTATGCCGTCATCAGTACCTGAATTGGGCAGAATTTGGAAAGTGATCTTAAAACAAAAATGCCAGATGATAATTTTGAGCAAACGTTGTCAATGTGATCGTTACATTAGTGATAAAATAAATACAATGTGATGAAATACATTAGTTTTGATTTTTTAACTGGAATAAAATTAGCAAGCTTTATAAACTTTTTAAAATTAACAAAAACGTTTCGAGCGCCCGCCTTTTAGAGAATTTAAAGGCGAACAAAACAAATTATAGCTCTAGCTTTTGCAGACATAAGCAAATTTGGTTGATTTGGCAGTGGCGGTATCGAGTCACCGTTTAAGCTGTGGGGTTGACAACCCTCAGCTGATCAGCTGACTTGGCGCTCGGCGGCCTTCGCGCGCTAATTCGCACACGTCATTGGCGGCAAAAGGGTTAAGTCAGTATTTAACGAGATAACGTTGGAAACATTCTTTGCTTTTTTACTAATGCATTTAAATTGATCTTTTTTAAATCATCATTGTATGTAACTTTTTCCATGGTTAGGCCAGAGACACACTGGGGTTTTTTTATCGCGCGATAATTTTGAATGAATGAATGAATGAAATAAAGCTTTATTCATCACAAAACATATACAATTTTTTACAGATTCAAACAAATTCTCTTACAACTACAGTACATATAAAAAAAAACAAAAATAAACAAATACTATATACTATTACAACTTAATAACGATTTGCCAAATAAATTAACTTAAAACTGTGGTACATACAGAAAAAAATGCAAAATAAGCACAAAACAAACAAATATTTTTCAAAAAAACAAAAAATATTCCTTTGCATTTAAATAATTTAAAAATAAAAATATGATAAACAGTTTTGTAATGAACAAATTAGGAGCCTCATAGGCAGGGCCAGTTTTGAGGCTTCCATCACATTAAATCACCTTCAATAAATAGCTACCAATGTGGTTGTATTAAAAAATAAATATGTTACAAATACAATAAGTATTCATAGAGTATTCATATATTCAATTTAATAAAATGAAGCAATTTTAAACACACAATTTTTGAAGTACCGTCTGTATTCCCAAATCAACCACTAAATACGTTTTTAATAATAATTTTTAGGGTGGAGCGAGTAGAGCGGCCGCTCTAGGCCTTTCTTTAAAAAAATAATTTTTTATCTTCACTAAAAATTAAGTCAAAAGTTTTGGTTGAATGAAAATAATATTGTTAATGTACAGATATTATTAAAATTATTAATAGTTTATGCCACATCATTGGCTAAAAGGAAAATCTAACATTCCGGCCAAAGTAAGTATATTGCGCGCGCCAAAATGTCACTCAATAAACGTTAAAATTTATGTGCGCTTTAAGAGCCATATTGATTATGGTTTAAGCAAGCTATAATAGCTTCGGTGTTCGTTGTAAATTTATGTTTGTGTCAATTGTCCAGTAAATTTTTGAGATATGCATACAATTTAAAATATCTTCGTTATTTGCAATTGAATCGTCTTATTAAACGTGTAGTAGTCTACATTTTGTAAAAGAACAGTAAAACGCTACGGTTAAATTTTGCAACTTTTTTGTCGTTTGAAATTTTTTATTCAGTTTTAAAATTAAAATTCAATATTCAATAAGGTCTGGAGATTAGGTTCTTAGCTACATTTTATTCACGTAAATATAGAATCGCATAAATTGTAGTAGTGTAAAATGTTCACTTACCTGATACTAAAGAACAAGTGTGTTGTCTTGAGAGAGGTGAACAAAGTTTGTAAAAAAACAACTAACTTTATGACAACTAACACTAATAACTGCACAATATTTACAGTTAGCGGAAATAATAAATATCCATTAAAAATAACAAAAGATAACACCACAGTATCAGTATCTGAATAGCGGAGCGAGAGTAAGAACTCTGACTGTATCCGTTAAACTACGCTCTGAAAATGGCGAATCACAGGCACAGGTGTGTGGATGTGAGAACCAATGAGGGGTGGTGAAGTGGGTAAATTTGGAGCGGGGTGTCAGGTTCACAACGTGTCCGCGGAGTTTCCACGAAAACGGCCGTATTTTGAGTAGTCATAGACAAGCCAGCCAAGGTCACCAAACGCCCCCAAATGCTTCTCCCCGAAGAAGCACCGCAGATCTCGAGGTCTAGTCTAAATAATTGTAAGGAATAAAACGTTTATGATATCGTAATATTATTTGAAATAGTTTACAATTTTTTCAATTGTTTAATATACTTCATTATTAAAAAATACGATAAAATGACATACTTTTAATTATAGCCCAGGCAAATTAGACTTGAAGCTCCCGAAAATTGGGAGGAAGCTGGAAATCATTTTAATAGGCTTTGGACGTCTTCAATGCAGTAACAACCATGTCACATACGGATTGGCTGATTACAACTCATTTCTCTACAGCACATCCACTAACAACACTTAATTACTTGACTTAATTGAAATGGTTTGTTTTAAATGAATAAACACAGTGTATGCTCTAATAAAATCAATAAATGTATTAAAACGTATCTATGATTATAAATCATTTTTTGAAAACTTAATGTATAATCGTAAAATGTGCCGATAGCAAACTGTCTTCAAATAAAAAATATCAGGGGGCCCATGCGCTAATTGCGCAGTTTTATTAACCCAAAGTTAATAAAACTATTTTCCGAAGGTAATCAGCTGTTAAATTACAATCACATTTTAAAGCCGTTATAACTCAAGTTGGTCAGCACTGGAGCGTTGAAAGTGCACTCTAGAAATAAACCAAAGGCTTGGGGGTCGAAGCCGTAAGGTAATTTTAACTATCAGTCGCCGGCGAATGGCGAAAGGTGCGCTGAGGAACATGTCGGCCTTAGTCAGTAACAAGACTACACGATCGCGTTACAATCATCCTTCACTCATCTGTCATTCATACTTGGCTTAAAAGACCTACCTGGGTAGGTCGCCATTTCAAATTAATGTAAATTTATCTAATGTACATTATAAGCTTTACAATGAGATATAAATCGTAAAAATCGGTTAAGTACGACGGCTGAAAAAGGGATGTAACAGAGAAAACCCTTATTGTATTAAGTATATAGATTTTATTTTAAGTAGAAACGGTTTTATAATTTTTATTCTAATCCAGTAAATTTGTAAATGGTATTAGAACAAAAATTTTAAAATGTTTATTACAAACCTAAATGAACTGATCGAAAAAACTATGAATTTTATACAGTGTGATTTACGTTTCCAGATAGAATTTAAATACGTAGAATGTCAACAATTATGATCCAAATAATTAGCTGTCAAAAGAGATCCGATAAAGTCGGAAAACCGCCCGGCCTTGAGTTTCGGCGGGAAACTGCCATCATCAAGGTGACCGCCGCGCCGGCGCCGCCGCGCCGCGCTACCCAAAACTACTGCCGTTCTTTAGTTCTGGCTGCGGTCTCAAAGGAGCCGCCTCAGTACCGCTGCCGCCGCTCCTCGCCTGTGGGCTGTGATTGGTCGCCCCTCCACCCCCTGTTGATGGCGTGGGATTATGAAATTTCCTCACTGTTCTTTGCTAATGTTTAACTGGGATAGATGGATGTATGCACGTTGCTTTATATGTTTTCACATTTATTTTTATGCTGATGTTTCATGTATTTTTGCCCTTCAACAATAATATTAATATGTAATCATAAATATTCGGCATACGCTGCTCTCTTTGAATGGCGTTCATCAACTTTCACTTGCCACTTTTCGCATAAACTAATAATGGCCAAGAAATTACATTTTAAATTGCTACTGTTTTTCAATCATTATCAAAAGTATAAAGGCTCCCTTTCCAACACGGGCCTTTTCAATAATCGTGGCCTTGACCTTTCAGTGTATTATTACGATTTTATAAGAAATATGATTTCCTAATTAAATAATGAAGAGATGCCTAATTTATAATGTGCTTAAGGGGGTTAAGTTCATTTGAACTAGGAACAATATTAGTGCCATCGGGGCGCAGTGGCCACATAATTAAACATTTTTGAGCTTGCTGGTGTATGTGAGTGGGTTCTGTGCTGAAAAAAGAATGAGCCGATGTGAGACAGGATATGACCATATCAAAATTTGGAAGACGTTCCGATAGATGGATTTTAAACTGTAACTGGTTTCAGCTAGAGTACAGTAACGGGGCCGGCTCAAGAGTTTTAGGCGTCACGAGTTTCTACGAATACGTGGCCTTAGGAGTAGGGTGACCAGATTATTTCCAAATAAAAACGGGATACTCTAACAAAACTCACTCCCCCCCGATCCCCAATACAACACACCACACACCAAGGCGTTTAATTATACGGGGGTCTCTAATTTACAAATTTTGTAATGGAAGAAATTAAGTATCAAACTGTTTTTAGATCATTAATTTTATTTTCCATTTCTTGAACTTACTACAGCGCACTATTGTTACAGTTTTTCTTTAAGAATACAATAAATGGCATGCAGCCAGCCATGAAACTTAATTATTTTAATCGCCACATACTGAGGATTAAAAATAATCAAGTCTCATTTTTAAGTTCTTAACATTTTATTATAAGAGGAAAAAAGAATTTCTAACAATAAATTACATTGTATTTCTCCAATTAGTCTACATTTCGATTTCAAACAGCTCCATTGAAACGGCCGAGCGGCGGCGTTGCGGTGGAATCTAAATCGCACTTCAAGCAATGTAACAGATGCGTAGTGGTAACTAGTTTTCACATATCTGTTACGATAAAACAACTAGTACAAAAATCACTGGAACAGCCTCAACAGCGCTGCGGCGGGAGCGTTGTCAACTACGTCGGCTAGCGGCCTGAACGTTCTAGCAGACTGAGTTCACCGCCCGGTATCCCGTGAGACATCTCCTTAGTATCCCTTTAGGTGCTACGAACTAAAAAGATCGATGCGATATATCGATGGTCGTCGATGCGACATATCGATCGTCGTCTTCTGGTTTGTTTATATTTTCGTTTTCTTGTTTTGTTTGCTAGACTTTCAATTTTAATGACTTTACCGATTTGTTTCGATTAAATTGATTAAGTACGTTTGCCGCTAGTGCAAGTTGTTTCGCGAAATACCGTACTGTACTGAGTGATTCATAAACAATGTTTTTACAACGACATCTGACCACCGGTCTGACACTTAAATGGAGCCAAGTGGTAAGCTTATTGGAGCGGGTTAGTTCGAAACACTTTAGTTAGATGTCGTTGTAAAAACATGGTTTTCTTCTTCTTCACTGAATCAGCCAATCAAAACCACGATAACGATCTGCTAACTTCCTTTTCCATTTCCCCTGATTTTCTGTCACGACGTGTACACAACCAAGACGAGTTGGAATTAATTTGAGTGTGGGAAAATACCTAATGTACGTTTGCCACTAGTACAAGTTATTTCGCGAAATACTGTCCTGAGTGATTCATATTGTGCATAAAGCGATTGATAGAAAATAAACGTAGATGTTTACATAAAAGCACTTAGTAAAAAAATAACTAAATTAATTTTTATTAAGTGCTTTTATGTAAACATCTACGTATTTATTTTCCATCAATCGCTTTAAGCACCAAGGAGGTTATATTACTATACTGGAGGTAGCAACATAGAGTAATAATGAACTTCGTAAAGAGATGGCACTCCCATGTTAACTCGGTGGTAAGGGAACAGCAGCGCTATCTGAATAAAGTGCTACGAACTAAAAGGTTCGATGCGATATATCGATGGTCGTCGATGCGACATATCGATCGTCGTCGTCTGCTTTGTTTATATTTTCGTTTTCTTGTTATGTTTGCTAGACTTTCAATTTTAATGACTTTACTGATTTGTTTAGATTAAGTACGTTTGCCGCTAGTGCAAGTTGTTTCGCGAAACACTGTACTGAGTGATTCTTATTGTGCTTAAAACGACTGATGCTTTTATGTAATCATCTACGTATTTATTTTCCATCAATAGCTTTAAGCACAACATGAATCACGCAGTACAGTATTTCGCGAAACAACTTACACTAGAACAACTTTCTGCAAACGTACTTTAGGTATTTTCCCACACTCAAATTAATTCCAACTCGTTATAGTTGTGTACACGTCGCGTCGTGACAGAAAATCAGGAGAAACGGAACGGGAAGTTAGCAGATCGTTATCGTCGTTCTGATTGGCTGAATCAGTGAAGAAGAAGAAAGTCATGTTTTTACAACGCCATCTGAATAAAGTGCATCGAACTAACCCGCTCCAATAAGCTTACCACTTGGCTCCATTTAAGTGTCAGACCGGTGGTAGCACTGCCTTCACAAACAGCATTGGAAAGCGTGCCGCAGTTGGTACTAACTGATGTACCGTTCTTTGAGTTGATTCAACTGATTCCAAAACTGATGTAATCGTTTCGGAGAGTTGAATCATATTGATCTGATTCTCATTATGATTGAACTGTTTTTTTGCCTTGGAACAGGTAAGGCCAAATACGATATTATATAAATAATAGAATAGAAAATGTTATTTTTTTTAAACCTATGAATAAAGAATAATTAATTTAAAGTTCAATATATAAGTGTTAGTATCCGGCCAGTAAATGACAACTTCATTCCTTATGTACAATTTTGCCATCAGCCATGTTATTATACAAACATTACTGTCGCTCAGCAATATTGTACCACTAAAAGAAAATTGTCCTACTATTTATGTTGCTTACCTGCCAAGTTTATACCATAATTCTTGTATTTGCATAGTGACTGATTATATCAATTACTTTTAGCCCAGGAGCCCAGGCATCTGTTTTGCTATTTTTACTTTATTTTGCCATTAAAGATATACCCAAAAATAAATTAGGTGAAGTTATTTTCAAACAAAAATCACCTAATAAGTACTCGTTAGCAGTTGATTATGAGTGTTTAATTTGTTGTTTAAAATATTATTGATTTCCGGTTCCGGAATGAAACAAGCTCAAAATTGAGTCGTGACTTGACTGAATCACTCGATTGATTCGTTCTTTTTGGGAAGACGGTGAAATTGAGGTATTTTGCAAAGGTTGGTACTACCTGATGTACCATTTTTGTGATATTTTGTTCTAAACAGCCGGCACGGTGTTTTACTATGGAGTACTGCCTCCAGTATAACCTCCTTGTTAAGCACAATATGAATCACTCATTACAGTATTTCGCGAAACAACACACACACACTACATGGCACACATGGCACGTGGCATGGTGGCATGGCATGGTGTACATTGCACTAGTGGCAAATGTACTTAATCAATTTAATCTAAACAAATCGGCAAAGCCATTAAAATTGAAAGTCTAGCAAAGAAAACAAGAAAACAAAAATATAAACAAAGCAGATGACGACGACGATCGATGTATCGCATCGACGTCGATCGATATATCGCATCGACGTCGATCGATATATCGCATCGACGTCGATCGATATATCTCATCGACGTCGATCGATATATCGCATCGATATTTTTTAGTTCGTAGCACTTTTATCAGACAGCGCTACCGTTCCCTTACCACCGAGTTAAAATGGAAGTGCCAACACTTTACGAAGTTCATTATTACTCTATGATCTAACTAAAGTGCTTCGAACTAACCCGCTCCAATAAGTTTACCACTTGGCTCCATTTAAGTGTCAGACCAGTGATTATAGTGCATCTTGGTTTCGCGACACATTCACGAAATTATGATAGGTATAACTGTATATTATACACCCCAAACTATATCCTTAACTTTTGAGAAAACCATGAATGTGACCCCCATCAATCCTGTACTTGAATGAAAGGTCTCATTGAGAAAATCTAAGCTCACAAATTGTGTCATAACATTTTCCCAAGGACACAAATAAATATGAAGAGAAGGGCGTAACAACTAGCTGATGCATTTGTTTTCATGTACAAATATTTGTTTACTTATCACTTACTTCACTCATCAACTTCTTCGTAGGCCCTCTTGAAAGATGGCTCTGAATATATGTAGGTATCGGCATTGACTTTGAATCTCTTCAATCTCTTCAATCTTGAATCTTGAATTGAAGAGATTCAAAGTCAATGGTATCGGTATCAGTATCACTGTGTAGACTGTATTAGGTTTTATATAGTGTTTTGTTAGTTAAGACAACAAGTTATTTCTCTATGTGAGTAGGTTGCATTGGTTAGTATTTATTTATTACTATTAACATTTATATATTTACATTGTTTTATTATATATTTATATAATATATAAATACTATATATTAAATATTATAATATATTTACATTGTTAGTAAAAGAGCATTGGCAACACTGCCTACTCTAACCTTCAGTATTTACTATCAAAAGTCAGTGTGGGAATTGTTGACTGTCAAAAATTCATCTTTAATTTTTATCTAAAAATCCCATGAGACATGATCAGTGTTTAAGTTTACTTCATCCTTTAACAAAACTTTATGCCTTTTCTAATGTTTTTGTTTCAATTCTCTCTAAAGGAATGATTGAAGAAGCTACCAGTTCTAATTTAAAACCTGAATCTTGGACCTTCTGCTCTGAATAGGGTCTAATCATCTACCCTACCGTGACATCAAGAAAGATAATGGATTCCAAGTTTTCTCTTGCTTGTAAGTATCTTTACTTCAGTATGAGTTTCATATCTAAACTTTGGCTTTTACAGGTCATGTTGGTAAAACTATCGAACAATGGACCTATTAGGATTTAAAAATTTTTCCATCTTAACACATGTAGAATTTAACGCTGATTCCGAAAATGACAACCGTTTTCGTCGGAAACAACTGGAACACTGATAAAGATGGGATTAAAAATTTCGAAAATCAGGATTTAGTGGTCATTTCACGTTCTTTAAGGAGAACCGGACGATTCTATTGTCTGACGGCGACTAACGCTTTCGGGGGAGTAAGAACGAAGTTAATCATCTGTCCCGAGCAGACGACAAGCAAATGCTGTCATAAGAACAAAACGAATATCGCGCAACGACCAGTATCTTCTATCACTGTCTTCTGTACTGGTCACTTACGTTCGTTGCAGACGAAACAAGCGGATTCACATGACATCAAATCTAATAAATGTAGTCTTTTTAAAGCAAATGCCGTTATTTTTATTATTAACCCATCCTTTTGTAAATTTTAAATTTAAGAATGGTGATCATATTAAAATTTTATGTTTAAGAATAATGATTATATTCATGCTTTACCTATTGACCAGAGTAGTATATCTTAAGATCAGTTATGCTAACGATATTAAATTAAGATAATCAGCAATTTTATTTCAAATGTTTTGATTCTCTCTTTGTAAAACTTTAACATAAGTTATAATTGTAAAAACAATTTTATTGACATAATGAAACAATTATTAACGAGCAACTTACTTGCCGACGACATGTGAATGAAGACAATAAACTTTTAAAACAGGTGTGCCAACGATGTAAAACAATTAACTCATTTTATTTAATGTGGATACTTTAATCAGAATGTAATTTAATACATGTTACTCGTAGAAAACCAATTGGCTATGTGAAGAAATAGTTGAAATCGGCTAGAAATAGTTTTAATATATTATTTTGTGAGTTTAAATATTTATTTTTTGCGAAAAAGTCTGATATTGGCGATCTTTGTATTGTGCGTTACAGCAGTTGGCACTGTTGTTTCAATCTCGTATCCACGAAAGCTACTTCCGCTTCCGCGAAAATGTTTAAATCGTAGAGACCGTCTTTCGATGGCTAGAAACAATCTACCTAGATCGTTAAAGTAAAAGTTTTAAATTGATAGAGGTGAAAGGTTTTATAATGTAATTTTATTATGTGAAATTGTGTAACATAATGGTGTAAAATTGTAATATTTGCAATATAAAATGTAGATAGAAATGTTTAGTGATATTGTGTGTGTGCGTGTTTGGCTTTGTTTATAGAATGTGAAATGGTTGATGATTATTGTTGTACTGTGTGTGAAGTGAATTTTTAGGATGGGGCTAGTTTTAAGGAGGACAATAAGGTTAAAACTATTACTAAGAAATTAATATTATTATTAGAATTATAGAACTATTTTAGAATTGCCCTATTAAAAATACCTATCATATCCTAACCTATCCTAACCTAACCTAACGTAACCTAACCTAACTTAACCATACCTCTTGACCTAACCCATTTAAACGTACTCAGTTATGAAGAAGGTAAAAGGGACGACGGGTTAGGTCGTGTTAGTTAGGTTAAGATAGGTTGGGTTAAGTTAGGTTTGTTAGGTTAGTTTAGGTTAGGTAAAGTTAGGTTAACTTAGATAAATTTCTTAATTGGTCATGCCGGAGGCTGAAGGCCGGAGGCAATAATACTGCCTTCAGCCTCCGGCATGACCAATTAAGAAATTTATCTAAGTTAACCTAACTTTACTTAACCTAAACTAACCCAACAAACCTAACTTAACCCAACCTATCTTAACCCTTTTAGTGCCAGGATCTCGTAGCGAGACGCGCACACTAACTACCGCTAGTGCCGGGATCTCTTAGCGAGATCCTGTCTCTAACTGCATAGAATGCCAGGATCTCGTAGCGAGACGTTCACATTTTTATACATATAAAATATATTTTTTCGTTTTTACTGGCTGAAATTCGTTCCAAATGCCTTTCTATAGTCAAATCTTTCGTTTCATGTGACGTTTTTCCTGAACTGCCTTTATGGTTAGCTTAAATGACGTACTGAAATGCAAACAGCTGTTGGCAGACAAATAACCATGCATTTCATATGGCGGTGATGCAACTTCGTTTGTGTAATTTTTAGGCTATGTTTTTGTTTTACCTATTGGGTTATAATTGAAATATAGTTTGTATTTTGTTATTGTGGATCTTTTTAAATGTTAAATGATGTTCCTAGTGTAAATATGGAATAAGAATACTGTTTTAAGTAAGTTGCTTAGTGACGTTGTTCAACTCTGCATTGTTGCAAGATTATCGTTTTATGTTGTTAATTCATAACCTATTACAGTAAATTGATCATTTATACATGGTTTTTACTTGTTTTTTTACGTAGTTTCACATAAAACTAATAAAAATTGCATCAGAGTAAAACCTAAATATGTTTTTTTAGTGTAAACATAAAAAATGAGTATGAAGCAAAATTTTTTAAAAATTTATTAACATTTATTTTTACCAGAAACTTAAAATTTGTCTTTCTTCTTGTCATTTATAAATAATAGAAGTATTTAGAAACAAATAAAAAAAAGATTTGTTAAAAAATGTTAATAAAACAATCTTTGGTGATTTTTTTCCCAAACCCTTACACTTTTGCTAAAAAGGGCCTGGCACTTCTTGCAGGTAACAATGAAAAAATGTCCGGCACTTCTTGCACCTACATTACAATTTTTTCCGGCACTAAAAGGGTTAACCTAACTAACACGACCTAACCCGTCGTCCCTTTTACCTTCTTCAGAACTGAATACGTTTAAGTGTGTTAGGTTGGTTGGGTTATTTAGTTAAATTCTCTAGTTTAGTTTTTAGTTTTTTCTGTATATATCGCTTATAGCAAAACATAGTTATAGTTATAGCTTATAGTTTAATAGCAAAACAAATTACATATTCGTATTCAGGACGAAAATTCGCTTAATTTGAGTACCCACAGTCTAATATTTGAGACAGGAAAAAATTTCCCGTTTTTTCCCGATTTTCCCCGTTTTCCCGGCGTTTCCGACAAAAACCATCGTCATTTTCGGAATCAGCGTAAAATTTGGAATATTTTCAAAAAAAAATTATTAAAATCGTGATAGGTCCGGTGTTTGATAGAATTACCGTCATGTTTACAGTTGTTCAGATTTACAGTAGAATTAGAAAGAAAGAAATACCCCCGTTGCAGCAGACCTGCATACTCAGCGAATTTCAAATGCAAAACAACATATTTCAATCCAACATAGCGACATTTTACATGTTTTTCAAAGCTCCATAAGAATAATATGGGGAATGAGTATGCAGGTTTGCTGCTATATGGATGGATTTAATTCAATGTTTAGTAGATCTGAACTAGAAGAAGCCAATTACCAAGTTTTATCAAGATATGTTGAGAAATATAAACAAGATATAGAATTTTACTTATTCCCCATAAGGTTAACATTAGGACAACGTACTGTGTTTACCACTTTCAATATCTCGGTAACCAATGGACATAGAGCAGTGATTCAAAATACCAAATTGTTTGTTTTTTTGAGCTGAATTCAATGGTGCTAACAAAAATTGGGTTTTTTTTATTTTTCTATGTAAAGAACTCAAAAAGCCCATTTTTGGGTGGGTATACTCCCCTTTACCCCCCCTTCCGGTAGTCCGATCGGGCTGGTTTTAGAATTTGTCAGAATTACTACTTTACATGGCTATGGCAAATTTCATTCGATTGGGCCATTTTTACGGCCGCTATATACATATGTAGGCCTATGTATGAAAATGAACGAATAGTGTTTTTTGCTTCTGGGGGCCCCAAAACAAAAAGTTATCATGGTCTTGGGCTTAGGTCTTACCATGAGTACTACGGTAACAGCTTCTTCCCTAGAGGAGAAATTCGCTAAAAGTGCTTTAATTTACAAATAAGAAGAGATCCGGTCATTGCATCGAAAGTCATAAGATCGAAAGGCACTGGACCGACACAAAATAAAGTCATTAGATCGAAAGGCACTGCACTGACAGTCACTGGATCGAAAGGCACTGGACCGACAGGCATTAGATCGAAAGGCACTGCACCGACCGGCATAGCTCCGACATTGTCGGAACAGTGCATTTCGATCTAATGCCTGTCGGTCCAGTGCCTTTCGATCTAATGCCTGTCGGTCCAGTGCCTTTCGATCTTATGCCTGTCGATCCAGTGCCGTTCGATCCAGTGACTGTCGATGCAGTGCCTTTCGATCTAATGCCTGTAGATCCAGTGTCGTTTGAATACGTGCGTCAAAACAATGCCATTAGTGATATTATTTTTTTATTCGGAGTACACTAATTCAGTGTGATCAAAATGTCACCAATATTTTAATACTTAAAAAAACCAGTCTAATAATACCCCCGTTATTTTTCCTCGCAGTGAAAAAGCTAGTTTTAGCGAATTTCCCCTATAGGGAAGAAGCGGTTACCGTAGTACTCATTGTAAGACCTAAGCCCGAGACAATGCGGTTCTTTCAATTAATGTGATTCCAAATGCGTACAGTAATGTATTGCATTTGCATTTCATTTTAGCAGGTGCATTTCACCCGTAAACTCGCTAAAATCATGTTTTTGCCGTGATATTTATTTTTTCATTTCTCGGATGGACCGGTCCGGATCATCCGGGATCCGGATAATGTGGGGTCCGAGGTGTACTGTATAACTGTCGGAGCAGTGCCTTTCGATCTAGTGACTGTCGATCCAGTGCCGTTCGATCTACTGCCTGTCGGAGCAGTGCCTTTCGATCTAGTGACTGTCGATGCAGTGCCTTTCGATTTACTGCCTGTCGGTGCAGTGCCGTTCGATCCAATGCCTGTCGGTCCAGTGCCGTTCGACGATAAAACTTTCAAAAGACGAAAATTTGATTACAATAATTTTAAAATAATCACGACTTCCCAAACTTAATACGGATGTATCTTCGAAAGGCACTGCATCGACAGTCACTAGATCGAAAGGCACTGCTCCGACAGGCAGTAGATCGAACGGCACTGGACCGACAAAAGTGTCGATCCAGTGCCATTCGATCTTATGACTTTCGATCTAATGCCGGCGCCCGGAATAAGAAAATACATAGCTCAGTACATTTTTATTATCTGTCTTATCAGTACCGCACAAAACAAAACATCTGTCTCAACAGCACAAACGCAATGGTCTCTTAGACCGTCTGCCAGGCTGGTACCACATTGTTCTTTCTTTTGGTCACTAAAAAAATAATTAATTTATAATTAGCCTATAAAAAAATTAATGCAAAATTTGTAAATGCAATTCGATTACAGGACCTCGCCTAACATAAGATAAAATAACAACCAAATCTGAAATATCCTACCGTCTATAAACAATGTCAAATTTCTTATATGGAGCCTTCAATGGAACTGCTAGCAATGGAATAAAAACACCTTAACAAACCTAACATTGTTTCTTTTTTTTGTTTGAGATGTTTTAAAAATTAAATTCGTTAACTAGGTAATTCCCAAAGAGGTTTCCAAGCGTCTGACATAAATTTCCTGAATAATAGCCAATCCTTCCCATTAAGATATTCAAAGAAATCATTTTTATTTAAAATATCACAGCCAAAATAGAATTTTCTCATACTTTTAAGCAACGGGCAAACCGCGACGAAATGAAAAACAGTTTCAGGTTCATGTAAATTGCATAACGAGCAGAGGTAATTATTGTCAGCAAACCAAGGTTTATAATTTAGATTGACCAATTAATTCTGCACTGGCCTTTATTGCCCAAGATATTGTAGAAATATCATTTTTAGATGCAAAAACGCTCTTAGCGGCAAGGTTAAATTCCAGCATTAGATATTGCGTGCGATGTGGCGATGTCAGTGCACGACCTACGCACTCACTCCACCACGCCGCCCACTCTGCCTCCAATATCGCCATCAGTTGATCGCCCGCCTCCCCCTCCCCCCAGTCCATGTTTCCTGGACTCTGTTTCCCAACTCCTACACCAACTAGCTCTCTTACTTATAAATTCCTTAGCTATAATCCTAGGCAATCTGTTTGGGGGCAGATTCAATACTTTAATAATCTAATTTAAATTAAACAATTTAGCATAAAAATTAAGTTTTACTAGCCCTATTTCTATGTGCAGAACATAATTAGGAGTATTAAACGGCAGACAAAAAACTCTTTTCAAAAATAGTCTTTGCACCAATTCGTTATCCCTCTCTGTGTATCCCCAAACTTGTGCCCCGTAACAAACAATTAAGCTAATAACAGCAAAAAAGCAGGCAAACTTGGCATCCAACGGAACATTTTTACTATCAATTAAATTATTCCAAACCGAATTCAAAGCCAATTTTGCAATCACAGCCGTACAATCTCTCCCTACATTTGTGTTAGGAAAATCTCTCGTTTGTTTCGTGGCAGGTGAATCTCCTGCTCTTTTTGAGATCGTCATCTCTTACGCGGCCCAGTAAAACTGTCATTGTCCTTTATACAGACAGTGCTTGGCTGACTAAATCCCTCATTCGCATCTTGTCTGGAAAACCCCTTACTTTTATCGTGGCAATTACATCTTTTGGTCGCATTGTGGCAGTGAAATCGCGGTCGTTTATACCGCGACCGGCAAATCTCTTTGTCATATTGCGATCGAAGAATTGCTCAGTGTTTCCGCGGCTGTTGAATCTCTCGATCGCATTGAGGCAATAGAATAATATTGCATTTTACAAAGATTACAGTGTTCAAATATTCATTTCAGGAGGCAACATGGGACGATATTACGTTTTAGCAAATTTCCCCTATAGGGAAGAAGCTGTTACCGTAGTACTCATGGTAAGACCTAAGCCCGAGACCATGATAATTTTTCATTTTGGGGCCCCCAGAAGCAAAAAACACTATTCGTTAATTTTCATAAGTATATATATATATATATATATACTCAGTGCTTGATTTGTGGTGGAACAGCGTTCCGGGACCTCTTTCGGTCGCAAGAGTGTCGATCGAGTGTAATCAGCCGGAGTATTTTTTGCAAGAGACGTTTGCGTGTAATTGAACAGATAATTTGCCGCAAAATAAACAAATAATAGCCACAAATTTTTACAAATTAAATTTTATAATAAGCTGCCAGAAAGATTTAGGAGTTCAGATCCTAATACTTTTAAGAGGCGCATATCAAAATGGCTTATCGCTAAGGCCTTTTATTCCGTTCAGGACTTTTTAACACATGATGATTTCTCTGGTCTTTGAAGTGAGGTATGGCCTGCTGTAGTTTCGTGATTGACTGATAATATTGCGTATGCTTATTTAATCGGCACTGCATCAGTTGTTATTATTATGAGTCAAGAAAAGTCACACATGTCATTTTACTATTATTATTGCTAAGCTTGTATTAAAAGATTTTTTGAATGAAATTTTCCAGCATGTAAAGCCTTTGTAGTTAAATTGAATTTTTTTTGTTGCTAATGGCATGATTATTTATTAGGATTCAGAACTTTCTGCATGTTTAATGATTTATATGTGCATGTCGTTGTCTTAAAGTTTCTTTGAATGTAATTTTCTAGCATGTAAAGCCTTTGTAGTTAAATTGTATTTTTTTTATTGCTAATGGCATGATTATTTATAGGATTGAGAAATTTATGCATGTTTAATGATTAATATGTGCATGACGTTTTCTATTTCCTTGTGATAAATGTGTAATGGGCCTAATTTGCACGGAGGTAAGAATTGGCTCATTAGGCCTAGCATGGGCTAGCCAGTGCGCCTAGGCCAAGCCTAGATTTCAACTAGCCTATGTCAAACCTATGAAGTGAGTGTTGACGTCATTAATAAACACTACAATTTCCCTAGCTTAAACCCCTTGGGTGATTAAGTAACTTACGGCATTGTGTTAGGTGTTTCTAACCTATCTATCGACGTTGGACGGCCGAGCCTAGTCGGACACATAACCGCCGACAACGATCCCCGATTTTAATTAGCAAACTAAAGTGTTGAGGCGTATAACGGCGCCGATAATCTATTATGAACACTTAGTTGGTCTCGTCATTAGGTCACGTCTTTGGAAAACGTAATATTTACGAACGGAACTACGGTTGTTGTTGTTGTAAACAACGTACATAACCTCGAAAGACATCGTCACGACTGCGTTATGCAGACGACGACAGAGCCTGCGCTGCTTCTTCTTCTTTTCGCCGAGCGCGCCAATAAGCTGTTTTTCTGGCAGAGACAAAAAAACAGTGGCCCCGGGTATAGCTTTTTTTGAGCTTTTAACCAGCCGTTTTATCAACTGGGAAAAAGGCTGGTGACTCATCACCGGAAGGGGTGAGCACATTGTGTGATGATAAGGGCGTATGCCACTATTGCAAGTTCTCACGTGAAACATTTCACGCGAAATACAAAATCGTCTGAAACATTTCGCGTGAAACAATGTAATGGGGCTAAAATTTTGCTTTACTTGCAGAAATATTTCGCGACATTTTTTATATAGATATACTTAACATGGTTTCGTGAATGTTTCGCGAAACAAAGTTGCACCTGGTTGCACTAATGGCAAACGGCCTTTAACCCTTCGAGCGACACTTGCGGCTGCGCTTTTCAAGTGACCGGATCCATAGATAAAGGGATACTAAGGAGATGTCTCACACAGTGCTTTCCGATGTCGATGGAACGACCGTGCTGCGCTCCATCGGATATCAGCAGAACTTCGCTCTGGTGAGTCATTTTTGACGCGGGCTGGTGGCGCTCATGTGGCAGAACTAGAAAGCTTGGGCAATGTGGCTGAGGTGCACGAGAAATCCATCGGCTACTTCAATAGGAGGAAGAGAGAGGGTACTCGGCGCGAGGGAGAGGGAAACCATTTCGTCGTGGAACCGTTCCTTGCAACTGCTCCGTCCTTACTCGACTCGCTTACTCATATGGAGATTGAACTGATTGAAGTTCATTTTTTTCCTTTTTATCGAACTCTATTTCATATTTTTATTAAATAGTTTTATTATATACACCTTACATTATATATATTATTATATCAAATTATATTAATCATACTTAACACTGAGTTTGTCATTTTATTCAGTGGAAGAAGTGGAAATCTTTTTAGCGAATTTTCCCCTATAGGGAAGAAGCTATTACCGTAGGTCTCATGGTAAGACCTAAGCCCGAGACCATGATAACTTTTCGTTTTAGGGCCACCAGAAGCAAAAAACACCATTCGTTCGAATTTTTATATATCTATCTATCTATCTATCTACCTATATATATATATATATATATATATATATATATATATATGTGTCTGTCAGCACGATAGCGGCCGTAAATATGGTCCGATCTTAATGAGATTTGGAACAGACATGTAAAGTGGTAATTGAATGGACGAGTTCGTGAACCAGCCCGATCGGACCACCGGAAGGGGGGGTAAAGGGGGATAAACACCCCCAAAAATGGGTTTTTTGAGTTTTTTACATATAAAAATAAAATTTATCGAATTTTTGTTGGCACCATTGAATTCAGCTCAAAAAAACAAACAATTTAGTGTTTTGAATCATTGCTCTATGTCCATTGGTTACCGAGATATTGAAAGTGGTAAACACAGTACGTTGTCCCTATGTTAACCTTATGGGGAATAAGTAAAATTCTATATCTCGCTTAGTTCTGAACACATCTTAATAAAACTTGGTTTGTGGCTTCATCTAGATGAGGTCTAATGATTAATAGTCTAAAATCCTCGACACTTTTATTTTCGTGGCAGCAAACCTGCATATTCATTCCCCATGTTATCCTTATGGGAAATAAAAAAATTCTATATCTTACTTATTTTTTAACATTTCTTGACAAAACTTGGTATATGGCTTCTTCTAGTTAAGATCTACTAAATAATGAATTAAAACCAACCAGTTTTAACATACCTGTTGCAGCAAACCTGCATAATCATTCCCCATGTTATTCTTACGGAGATTCCAAAACATGTAAAATCTTGCTAAGTTGGATTGAAATACCGTTTGTTGTGTTGCATCTGAAATTCGCTGAGTATGCAGGTCTGCTGCAACGGGGGTATTTACTATTTTTTTACATAGCCACTTCTTATTAATAAGATTTGAAATTAGTTAAATTTAATTCTGCACAACATACTTAATTTTCTGAATGGTTTTAACTTTATACACGTACACTTAGACAATTAATTATAGTGATTGCGTGTACATGTCGTGTATCTTCTGCCGTGAAGTAATGTAAATATTGAGGCTACTAGGCTACTTTACATCTCATATCCTATATAATCAGATTTGATAGAGTTATTTGATAAACTGATTATAACTGATCAAATTATATTAAATTCAAACTTCACGTTGCCCAGGAGACATGATGGGGACATAGATAACGCCGCTTTCGTCTCCCAAAAATTTTGATTAGTGGCCACAGTTAAACCTGGTAATAAAAAAAACATTAAAGACAACAGAATCAATATTTTAGTTTTTTAATTATAAATTTTATTTTTTGAATTACTAATTTATAAAAAAATGACTGGTGGCCACAGTTAAACTTGGCAATAAAAATACTGTAACATCAAAGAGAATAGAATCAATTAATGTTAAAAAAAATATAATCAATTTTGAGTTTGTGAATTTTGAATTATTTATTTATTCATATTAAATAAGGGATCAATTCATTTGTTATTGATTTTCATCATTTTTTTCCAGTAACCGCCGTACTTCCCACCGGGTTGCCGCAGATTCTGGGACATGGCCTGCAAACCTCTTTTAATTTTGGCAACCAGGATTTTGTTTAAGATGCATTCCCGGTGTTTGAAGCATTCCGTATTGCATTTTAGCCAATAGGGATGCATCTTAAAAGGGATGCATCTTAAAAATTCTTCTTTTGGTTTTTAATAGGACTGCCTGTTTGAAGTTGGGACAATGCATGTTCTTTTTCAACATGGAGTCCAAAACTGAGAGTGCAGCATCCACTACTTCCACCGTCTCATCTTGTGGATACATGAGGTTCGATGTATTTATTTATTTATTTATTTACATGCATTATAACAGGTTTAAACCCAATTACAATAATGCAGTTCATATATATATATATATATATATTACATAAATGAATACGGTGAAAATACCCACATCTTGAATAAATAAATCAATGTCCATTAGATGTACTGGAGGTAACTGAATCACAAACATATAGGCTACAGTAAAATATAAGTTGAATAACATTCTTTAATATAAATATACATAAACATGAATTTTTAAAGATTCAAGCAGAGAAGGCCTACGGAGAGAAATTATGACACAGCAGAAACGCTCGCACGAGTTAACATATGAGTCAAAACAATTTACTGAGAGGCTACCTCAGCCATCACGACAGGTCTGTGCAGGACAAGGATATTGTTTGTTATCTGTCAAATGATTGGAAATAAGATAAAGATTTATTTTTGAAAGAGTCAAGACTATCACTAAAGATATCCGCAGAATCTGGTAATTCATTACATTGTCTCACTATTTCTAACAATGGCGAGAAATGGTGAATATTGGTGCGGGAGAACGGAATATGAAAAAGATTATGGTGTCTATTACGAAAAGGTGGGACACGAAAGCCAATTTTCTGCAGAGTTTCAGGATCGTCAATGAGCCCTCGACACAACTTGAATAAATATAAGGATTGCAACATTTTACGCCTAGTTTCCAGTTTTTGAAAATCGAACATTTGTAACAACTGAGAATACGAAATTAAATGAGGATAGTACCCATTACTTCTGAAAAATAAATATCTTAGGAACCGTACCTGAACTTTTTCAATATAATTTTTAAAAACTGCAAAATGTGGGTTCCAAATTACACAGGCGTATTCTAAGTGAGAGCGAACTAGAATAAAAAATAAATTTTTGAGCGTTTTCATGGAATTAAAATTTTTCCCTTCCCTCATAATTAAGCCCAAGTTTCTAAAAGCTAAACTAGCAGTTTTGGGAAAATGATTTGAAAATGTTAACTTACTATCAAGAAGAACACCCAAATCGTTTATCTCATCTATCCTCTGCAACGCAGCCCCATTTAGTGAATACTGACAACACAAAGTATTGATTTTTCTAGAAAAAGTCATTACAGAACATTTGGAAGTATTAAAAAATAACTTGTTTTGATTTAACCACCCATTCACCGCATTTAAATCGCTTTGTAAGTTATTCGCGTCTTGTTGAGTTCTAATGGTTTTGTACAACTTCAGGTCATCTGCATAAAGAAGCACTAAATGTGTTTAAAACATCCCAGTTGGCAGAACTTAAATGTTTGTATATTTGATAGAAATTTGCCCTTAAAAAGTTGTACTGAAAATTACCCTCTACTACAGTTTTATTAAATGCCACACTAAGATCAAGAGTAACCAAAAGCGCGGGATGATGTCTATCAATAGGAACTAATGGGTTATTGACCTGAGACACAGAATTATTATCTAAATTTGATAAGACAAGATCTAAGGTACGACCAGAATAGTTGAGAATGTTATTTATGCTTCTAAGCCCATATAAATTGATAAAGTTATACAATTCAAGTAATATGCTGTCACCTGTCAAAAAATCATGTTTTGATCCATTTATTCTTAAATTAAAGTCGCCCAAAATACATAAGCGACTGTCCAGTAGCTCGGGTATTGATTCAAACTTATTAAAATACAGAGTATAGTGAGGCAAACTAGCATTTGGTCTGAAATAAACAGTAGATATAAAAAAAGGATTTTTATTTCCTCCTATTCTAATTAATAAATCTTCCCCATCCTGATTACAGTCAATGAGTTCAGATGGAATGCTTATTTTAACTGCTATTAGAACACCACCTCCATCCGCTAAGCCGGATGCTGTTCTATCACGATCTCGCCGATAAACCTGATAATCATTACCGAATAATTCCCCAGATAATACCCCACTATTTAGCCACGTCTCTGTGAGTATAACAAAATCAAAATTATCACCGCATAAATTAACAAAAAACTTCCTTGTTTTGGTTTTAAGGCCCCTCACATTTTGATAATAAATGCACAAATTACTATTCATATCAGATTCATCATTAAATGGCACTAAAAATTAAAAAAATAAATTAAAACAAACATTAAATAATCACAACGGTATTATCGATTCCTGATGAGGGACTCCTCGGTGTCGGCAGCCGATGGAGCCATGATTAACTCTTTTCTGCAGCCGTCGCAATCAAACTGCTTCAAGCTGGCCCGAACACCGTAACCGGCAAAGTACCTAGAGTTCCGGCCAAATCATTAGGCGGGTGAGTGAGTGCGCTGCTGACGTTCAAAATATGTTTTTGGCCAATCATTTACCCATCTGAAGTTATAGACGGTTATGCTCTTTGTTTATGTTCTCCAAATCAGCTGAGTAAGTTATCTAAATATAGCCAAGTAAATGTGCTTCTATCTGTTGGAAATATGTTCAACTACTTAACTATGTAGAGGAGCGGAGGTGTCTTAAACATCAAGTCTTTTATACAGCTGGAGTTTCCATTTTTCGCCACCCGCCTAATGATTTGGCCGGAACTTTAGAATGAGAACGTATGATTGAAGTAAAGAGCTATCAAGGCACAACATCGATGCAAAATTTAATTCCTTAAACGGAAGTGTATAATTTTAGTAAAGTTATATAACAAAAATAACTAAGAAAATGCATATTTAACGTACAGAAATGCTATAAAATGACTTTAAATTCAACTATACTGACTTCGTCACTTAATAAAATTTTATATGTACAACTTACTATTTTTTTAGTCATTAATAATATTTTTTTAGGTAGTAAAAGAATATTTTTTTAATTTCAGGCGGTATTTCCTTGTTTACAATATGAATAAAAATCTGTAAAAAATTAATAGCCCAATAACCAATGGGCTAGGTCCAAATACGAACCTTCGCCAAATTTTCTCAGGATATAAAAGTTACAAAACAGCATGCAGGGAAAGCGGAAAATAGCGCGGCTACCGGCGCGCGGTGCGGCTGTGGCGGCGGCATTCTTTGATTGTATTTTGGTTAGGCAGCGAGAGGGTTCACCCAGGACTACAGAATAGAAGGGCTGCGCCAATTCTTTGATCTCAGCCAAAAGCCGACGATGCCTTAACTCCCCTTGGTGACATGGCGACGGTACACAGCTATTGGCGGCCCAGGGCTACTAATAGGCGGCCGCTATACTTGTCTGACTGATACGCGCGGCTATTCAATCACTGTTTACAGGGCCGGCCCTAGCAATTGCGGGGCCCTTCCAAGTTGAGCGTAGACGTGTGTTAAAATACCGGTATAGGCCTACAGTGCTTAGCGCTTCAGCATACATTGCAATGGATTTTATCTTTCAGTTAGTGCTACTTTTTATTTTTTTTATCACTAATTACTTGGTATTAGGCCTAAATGGCCTACAATATGAATTGTGAATTTAAAAGTAGTGACAAAGATCATTGATTAATATGGGTAACCTTGTTTGCGGCGAAAAAACACAGACAAAAGTACTGCCAGAGTCAGTTGCAATCAGTCAAATATTTTATCGAGGCTGGTGAGTGAAGAGAGTAGTACATATGAGAAAAACTAGTGAAAATACAATATTACCGAACGAGTCTTGCCATAGAGCTTCTTCACCACAACAATGCTTATGTAACAATGTTTATTTCACCAGTTACTCATATAAAGAAAAAGATTACTGATTATTATTACTATTAAAATAACTATAATTGCCAAACATTGACTTCTTTTTTAAGATTTTGATTATGAAAATCAGCCCATAGTAGTACAGTTATGATTTTTGATTGGGAAACGTAGAGGACTGCAAAGAAAACAAATTTAATAAGAATATGTTTATTTAAATCCAACTAATAAAAGCTAACCCTCCTTACCTTCCTTTCGGCAAATTCGTGTACAAGGTTATCAAAGTTCTTTCATTTACAATCTCACGTTCAATAGACAGGGTTGCCAAAGACGATACACCCGCACCCGCATCCGCATCTTGAGACATATGGTTGTTCTCAAATATGTTTTGATTAGTTACAATCGCGAAAAAACTTCGTTTCGCACTAGCAACAGTTATGGGAATAGTTAGTAAAGTTCTGTACGTTATTTGAATGTTGGGGAAAAGGTTTCCAATTTTGCTCAAGTATTTTAACACTTTCACGGGATTGTCAACATCAATCGGTATCATTTCCCTAAACACTTTTAGTTCAGTCAGAAGTTCTGAGCTTTCGATGTCCTTTGATATGTGTCCAGTAGCGGCTCGTGGCCCGTGCGGCCCGTGCGCCCGCACGGGGCGCCAAGGGCGCGCTGGTTTTGGGGGGACGGCGCGGAGCGCCGTTCCGGGTGGTGGCAAGGGGGAGTCAGAGAAAAGCGGGCGCTCGAAAACGCAAAAGAAGAGAGAGAAAACGGCGGCAGCAAAACAATAATAATAATAAATATTTTTATTGCAGTCAGACAATTACTGACAAATTGTATTGCAAAGGTCAAACCTATTGCACATAACGCAATATGACTAAAATTTTCAATTCGCGCTCACCTTTTATAGGCCTACATACATGTTTGTTAACATTCACTCAGCCATTCAATCGCCAATTGGTTGGAGGCCCCGTCTCTATAAGCTTTGGTTGCCCCATTGGTAATTTAAAAATTCGTTTGAACTGTAAAATGCTTCGGAAATAAGAATTTTTTATAGATGGTGGCAATTTATTGATGAAATGAACACCTCTCTGTGAATGGAGGTGCTCAAAAGCCACCGTTCTATGCTGAGCGATTCTGAAGTTTTCCCTGCCTCGAGTGAGGTATTGGTGTATGTCTTGCGTTAAGGCACATTTTGACATATAATACATTGTTGTTTCTAGAATGGAGAGGCAGGGAAGTGTCAACAAATTTAGATCCTTGAACGAAGGCTTACACGACTCTCTCTGACTTAATTTGGAGATTATTCTCACTGCCTTTTTTGCAGCCTAAATACTCTTTGAAATTCGGTATTTGAACAATGTCCCCACAGTGCTACTCCGTAAAAAATATGGGGGAAGATAATACCATTGACTTTGAATGCTTATACATTCAAAGTCAATGATAATACTGTAGTATGCCGTCATCAGTCCTTGAATTGGGCAGAATTTGGAAAGTGATCTTAAAACAAAAATGCCAGATGATAATTTTGAGCAAACGTTGTCAATGTGATCGTTACATTAGTGATAAAATAAATACAATGTGATGAAATACATTAGTTTTGATTTTTTAACTGGAATAAAATTAGCAAGCTTTATAAACTTTTTAAAATTAACAAAAACGTTTCGAGCGCCCGCCTTTTAGAGAATTTAAAGACGAACAAAACAAATTATAGCTCTAGCTTTTGCAGACATAAGCAAATTTGGTTGATTTGGCAGTGGCGGTATCGAGTCACCGTTTAAGCTGTGGGGTTGACAACCCTCAGCTGATCAGCTGACTTGGCGCTCGGCGGCCTTCGCGCGCTAATTCGCATACGTCATTGGCGGCAAAAGGGTTAAGTCAGTATTTAACGAGATAACGTTGGAAACATTCTTTGCTTTTTTACTAATGCATTTAAATTGATCTTTTTTAAATCATCATTGTATGTAACCTTTTCCATGGTTAGGCCAGAGACACACTGGGGTTTTTTTATCGCGCGATAATTTTGAATGAATGAATGAATGAAATAAAGCTTTATTCATCACAAAACATATACAATTTTTTACAGATTCAAACAAATTCTCTTACAACTACAGTACATATCCAAAAAAAAACCAAAAATAAACAAATACTATATACTATTACAACTTAATAACGATTTGCCAAATAAATTAACTTAAAACTGTAGTACATACAGAAAAAATGCAAAATAAAGCACAAAACAAACAAATATTTTTCAAAAAAACAAAAAATATTCCTTTGCATTTAGATAATTTAAAAATAAAAATATGATAAACAGTTTTGTAATGAACAAATTAGGAGCCTCATAGGCAGGGCCAGTTTTGAGGCTTCCATCACATTAAATCACCTTCAATAAATAGCTACCAATGTGGTTGTATTAAAAAATAAATATGTTACAAATACAATAAGTATTCATAGAGAGAAAGACAAGTACCAGTTTTTTAAAGCATGCAAAACATTTCTTTGTTATTTTAAGAAGATTAAATCAAACTGTCAGATGGAATAATATCACTCTCACTTAATTAATAAAATATAATTCAATTTTTCGGCTGCCACCGACGAAATCGGCGTTCATACACACGTGGCGTTAAAAAAATCGCCTCGGACAAATATCGCCAATCGTGGCACGGCCGGGGACACAAAGGCCGGAGACACACACGGCGTTTTTTTTATCGCGCGATAATTTTTCCGCCGCCGCCGACGAAATCGGCGTTCGTACACACGTGGCGGTAAAAAAAGCTACGGAAAAAATATCGCCAATCATGGTACCATTTTAATTTTGAGAGACGACGGTGGGTGTTTACCAAATGCATTTTATCATATTATGATGATCACAGAACTCCTGACGTCATCAATACGGTACAATGTTTAGAGTGTCTTGCCGTCTGACCATGGCGGCGGTAAAAAATCCGCCAAATGTGTACGCTCCCATTTAATTGCATACGCCATTGTGATGACAAAGCGGACAAAAAACCGCTTTCGAGCGGCGTCAAAACTACGGCCCGGGACACACACGGCGTTCTTTTTATCGCGCGATTGCGCGTTAAAAAACCGCTCGCCCAAATTGCATTGATTTAAATGGACGCGTACACACAGGGCGGAAAAAACTGCGCGATAATATTGCCGCTGGCGGTAGTTTTGACGCCGCTCGAAAGCGGTTTTTTGTCCGCTTTGTCATCACATGGCGTGTGCAATTAAATGGGAGCGTACACATTTGGCGGATTTTTTACCGCCGCCATGGTCAGACGGCAAGACACTGTAAACATTGTATCGTGTTGATGACGTCAGGAGTTCTGTGATCATCATATGGTAAAATGCATTTGGTAAACACCCACCGTCGTCTCTCAAAATTAAAATGGTACCATGATTGGCGATATTTTTTCCGTGGCGTTTTTTTTTACCGCCAGGTGTGTACGAACGTCATTTCGTCGGCGGCGGCGGAAAAATTATCGCGCGTTAAAAAAAAGGCCGTGTGTCTCGGGCCACACGGCGTTCTTTAACGCGCGGTAAAAATGCCGCTCACCCGTAGGCCCGAGACACACACGGTGTTTTTTATCGCGGCGAAGGAACACACATTCTTGCTATGCTTCTTAACACTAGTCATCTTTATTTTAGCCTAAAAATAAAAATAACTTTTAGGCGTGAAATCCTTAAGAGGGTTACCTACGAGAACATACTAATTAAAACACACGCTGCGCAGTGTCAGGTAGAAAAAGAAAAAAATAAATTTTATTTTATATAACGATTAAGAGTTGTAGAGTGTTTATTGCGATTACGAAAGCGTTTATTTGAACACATTCTTAAGATACATTGCGGTAAATTTTAAAAAAGGACTGCAAAATTCCTTTATTTTGCTTAAAGAATAAATATATTTAATAAAATGAAGCAATTTTAAACACACAGTTTTTGAAGTACCGTCTGTATTCCCAAATCAACCACTAAATACGTTTTTAATAATAATTCTTAGGGTGGAGCGAGTAGAGCGGCCGCTCTAGGCCTTTCTTTAAAAAAATAATTTTTTATCTTCACTAAAAATTAAGTCAAAAGTTTTGGTTGAATGAAAATAATATTGTTAATGTACAGATATTATTAAAATTATTAATAGTTTATGCTACATCATTGGCTAAAAGGAAAATCTAACATTCCGGCCAAAGTAAGTATATTGCGCGCGCCAAAATGTCACTCAATAAACGTTAAAATTTATGTGCGCTTTAAGAGCCATATTGATTATGGTTTAAGCAAGCTATAATAGCTTCGGTGTTCGTTGTAAATTTATGTTTGTGTCAATTGTCCAGTAAATTTTTGAGATATGCATACAATTTAAAATATCTTCGTTATTTGCAATTGAATCGTCTTATTAAACGTGTAGTAGTCTACATTTTGTAAAAGAACAGTAAAACGCTAAGGTTAAATTTTGCAACTTTTTTGTCGTTTGAAATTTTTTATTCAGTTTTAAAATTAAAATTCAATATTCAATAAGGTCTGGAGATTAGGTTCTTAGCTACATTTTATTCACGTAAATATAGAATCGCATAAATTGTAGTAGTGTAAAATGTTCACTTACCTGATACTAAAGAACAAGTGTGTTGTCTTGAGAGAGGTGAACAAAGTTTGTAAAAAAACAACTAACTTTATGACAACTAACACTAATAACTGCACAATATTTACAGTTAGCGGAAGTAATAAATATCCATTAAAAATAACAATATATAACACCACAGTATCAGTATCTGAATAGCGGAGCGAGAGTAAGAACTCTGACTGTATCCGTTAAACTATGCTCTGAAAATGGCGAATCACAGGCTTAGGTGTGTGGATGTGCGAACCAATGAGGGGTGGTGAAGTGGGTAAATTTGGAGCGGGGTGTCAGGTTCACCACGTGTCCGCGGAGTTTCCACGAAAACGGCCGTATTTGGAGTAGTCATAGACAAGGCAGCCAAGGTCACCAAACGCCCCCAAATGCTTCTCCCCGAAGAAGCACCGCAGATCTCGAGGTCTAGTCTAAATAATTGTAAGGAATAAAACGTTTATGATATCGTAATATTATTTGAAATAGTTAACAATTTTTTCAATTGTTTAATATACTTCATTATTAAAAAATACGATAAAATGACATACTTTTAATTATAGCCCAGGCAAATTAGACTTGAAGCTCCCGAAAATTGGGAGGAAGCTGGAAATCATTTTAATAGGCTTTGGACGTCTTCAATGCAGTAACAACCATGTCACATACGGATTGGCTGATCACAACTCATTTCTCTACAGCACATCCACTAACAACACTTAATTACTTGACTTAATTGAAATGGTTTGTTTTAAATGAATAAACACAGTGTATGCTCTAATAAAATCAATAAATGTATTAAAACGTATCTATGATTATAAATCATTTTTTGAAAACTTAATGTATAATCGTAAAATGTGCCGATAGCAAACTGTCTTCAAATAAAAAATATTAGGGGGCCCATGCGCTAATTGCGCAGTTTTATTAACCCAAAGTTAATAAAACTATTTTCCGAAGGTAATCAGCTGTTAAATTACAATCACATTTTAAAGCCGTTATAACTCAAGTTGGTCAGCACTGGAGCGTTGAAAGTGCACTCTAGAAATAGGTAAACCAAAGGCTTGGGGGTCGAAGCCGTAAGGTCATTTTAACTATCAGTCGCCGGCGAAAGGTGCGCTGAGGAACATGTCGGCCTTAGTCAGTAACAAGACTACACGATCGCGTTACAATCATCCTTCACTCATCTGTCATTCATACTTGGCTTAAAAGACCTACCTGGGTAGGTCGCCATTTCAAATTAATGTAAATTTATCTAATGTACATTATAAGCTTTACAATGAGATATAAATCGTAAAAATCGGTTAAGTACGACGGCTGAAAAAGGGATGTAACAGAGAAAACCCTTATTGTATTAAGTATATAGATTTTATTTTAAGTAGAAACGGTTTTATAATTTTTATTCTAATCCAGTAAATTTGTAAATGGTATTAGAACAAAAATTTTAAAATGTTTATTACAAACCTAAATGAACTGATCGAAAAAACTATGAATTTTATACAGTGTGATTTACGTTTCTAGATAGAATTTAAATACGTAGAATGTCAACAATTATGATCCAAATGATTAGCTGTCAAAAGAGATCCGATAAAGTCGGAAAACCGCCCGGCCTTGAGTTTCGGCGGGAAACTGCCATCATCAAGGTGACCGCCGGCGCCGCCGCGCCGTGCTACCCAAAACTACTGCCGTTCTTTAGTTCTGGCTGCGGGCTGCGGTCTCAAAGGAGCCGCCTCAGTGCCGCTGCCGCCGCTCCTCGCCTGTGGGCTGTGATTGGTCGCCCCTCCACCCCCTGTTGGTGGCGTGGGATTATGGAATTTCCTCACTGTTCTTTGCTAATGTTTAACTGGGATAGATGGATGTATGCACGTTGCTTTATATGTTTTCACAATTATTTTTATGCTGATGTTTCATGTATTTTTGCCCTTCAACAATAATATTAATATGTAATCATAAATATTCGGCATACACTGCTCTCTTTGAATGGCGTTCATCAACTTTCACTTGTCACTTTTCGCATAAACTAATAATGGCCAAGAAATTACATTTTAAATTGCTACTGTTTTTCAATCATTATCAAAAGTATAAAGGCTCCCTTTCCAACGCGGGCCTTTTCAATAATCGTGGCCTTGACCTTTCAGTGTATTATTACGATTTTATAAGAAATATGATTTCCTAATTAAATAATGAAGAGATGCCTAATTTATAATGTACTTAAGGGGGTTTTGAACTAGGAACAATATTAGTGCCATCGGGGCGCAGTGGCCACATAATTAAACATTTTTGAGCTTGCTGGTGTATATGAGTGGGTTCTGTGCTGAAAAAAGAATGAGCCGATGTGAGACAGGATATGACCATATCAAAATTTGGAAGATGTTCCGATAGATGGATTTTAAACTGTAACTGGTTTAAGCTAGAGTACAGTAACGGGGCCGGCTCAAGAGTTTTAGGCGTCACGAGTTTCTACGAATACGTGGCCTTAGGAGTAGGGTGACCAGATTATTTCCAAATGAAAACGGGATACTCTAACAAAACTCACTCCCCCCCGATCCCCAATACAACACACCACACACCAAGGCGTTTAATTATAGCCCTACGGGGGTCTCTAATTTACAAATTTTGTAATGGAAGAAATTAAGTATCAAACTGTTTTTAGATCATTAATTTTATTTTCCATTTCTTGAACTTACTACAGCGCACTATTGTTACAGTTTTTCTTTAAGAATACAATAAATGGCATGCAGCCAGCCATGAAACTTAATTATTTTAATCGCCACATACTGAGGATTAAAAATAATCAAGTCTCATTTTTAAGTTCTTAACATTTTATTATAAAAGGAAAAAAGAATTTCTAACAATAAATTACATTGTATTTCTCCAATTAGTCTACATTTCGATTTCAAACAGCTCCATTGAAACGGCCGAGCGGCGGCGTTGCGGTGGAATCTAAATCGCACTTCAAGCAATGTAATAGATGCGTAGTGGTAACTAGTTTTCACATATCTGTTACGATAAAACAACTAGTACAAAAATCACTGGAATAGCCTCAACAGCGCTGCGGCGGGAGCGTTGTCAACTACGTCGGCCAGCGGCCTGAACGTTCTAGCAGACTGAGTTCACCGCCCGGTATCCCGTGAGACATCTCCTTAGTCTCTTTATCTATGCCGGATCGTAATTCAAGTTGTTGTGTGAATTCTTCCCCGGGACATTTACGCTCAGTGCCGTCATTTCGACGTCTTCCGATACGTTTTGTATTAAAGGTACGTCAGCGTCATTTCTGAATTTAAGTTAATAAGTCGATCTGTAAACTTTTCTGAAAGTTGATCGTGTCGCAGGATAGGGATCCGAGACCTATCCTACTCGTCTCTTGGCTGTAACCACAGATAAAGGAATACACAGATGGCTCACTGAGCCTTCAAAAGTGCTGCGGCAGAACCGCCGTCCTGGCGACGCCAAGATCCAGGTAGCGCTAGTGTCGCACGACACCAATCGGAGGGGCGGAGGAGGGGCGGTAGTGGAGTGGCCCGACACCGCTCTCTCGACTCCCTCCCCTCCTGCACAGCGCTTACCATCTCACCGCCCCGCGGCCCGTTCGCATGCCCGGTGTCTGTGTAATAACTTGACGTTGCCGCGCCCAAGTGGTGTTTGTTTACGCGTCAACCCTATAGATATATGGTCAATTTTAACACCTTCTTTCACTCGGTGTGACAATGCAACTGATTAATCGTATGGGATTGTAGGAATCCCTTATTCCTCATGAGGAACACTGTGAAGTTAAGTATTTTCAAACAAATGCGGTTGAAACCGGAATTTTTGTTTAGAAGGAGAATAAAGTAATAAATTTAACAATATTTCATCAAAGTAACGATTGTATGATATTAATTATCCCTCAACGCATAAAAATCCGGTTCTTACCGCTTTTAGTTGTAAATATTCGAGCTTCACCATGTTCCTCGATACGAGGTGTATATGTGTAATGTAATTCTATTTATATAAATTACAAATAAACAGGATTATAATTATAATTTGTAGGATTGCTAAGGCAAGGCCTACAATTTTAACATTCTATTAAAGCAATACAGAGGCTGAAAATGACTTGATCTGACAGATAACTTGTAAAAGATGTGAACTTAAATGTAAATTATTATTTTCTGTGAAATAAGTTTTTCCTCCAAGTTTCCTCCAAGGAAGGATGTTACGTGATGTTGTCCATCCGTCTCCACACATTCCTGATTCCTCCTTTGATTAATTGAATGAATTATTTTCGGTAAGTAGAGATATTTATGTTCACTCAAGGTTATTCATGAATAAATAAATAACCCCTAAATGTATGCGCCAAAACCCACTTATTAATGACTAAATTTGATTGCTTTTGTATTATAATTGTCAATTCATGAAAAGTACAAACATTAGCCATAGTTAACTGGGGAAGTTCACAGGAGGGCAATTTACTGTCCAAATCATAAAATATTGTTCAATAACATTGTGATAATAATAACATTATTTTAAAAAATCAGTATAAATGCGCTTTAAGTGGAGACCTATTTCAATAATAGGCCTACTATAGTAAAGGTCAGTCAAGTTTACGGATCCAAATCAGCTTATCCACTAGGCCCTAAATGTACCGGTAGGCCCTAAGCAATTAATTGTGTGTAGATCTAAGGACAATAGCAATTGGAAATTTAAGCGTGCTGGAAGTTCATGTAGTTTAAAGTTAGCCTAAACACCAACTACTGTGTATGTGTGGTAACTTTTATATATTTTAAGAACTAACAGAAATATTTAACCAGTAGGCCAAGCGACAACTAAAGAAGAATGACGATTTGTGTATAAACATTGATATTTTAAAAAAAAATAAGGTGCGCGCTAAAAATAAAAAATATTGTGTGAAGTTGACGGAACCCCTTTGTACATATAGGTATTTTTAATAACTAGGCTAACTGGAATATGATGCCAATATAATATAAAATAGTTTGTTGTGCATGTAAACTTTTTGTGAGTTTGTGAGAGGAACCTAGTTAATTTCATTTTAAAGTGGTTTAAAGTACATTTTAAAATAACTGTTAAAGTAGATTTTAAAATATCAGAATCGACCAGGACCTGAAAAGTACCGCCTCGACCCTCAGTCTTGTGTCAGCTGCTACACACAAACCGTCCTTTAAAATGCTGCCGTGGCGCCGCGCTGTCTGTATATTGTTATTTCCCGTGCTCAAGCCGCAATGGCAAGGGCCGGTGAATTACAAGGGGGTCGATAAGATGCGTTAAGAATAAAATGAAAGCAGTTATTTGCAAGTTAAACTGTATTTATTTCTCTCAACGATTACCTAATTGATTACAAATCATACATTCAAATAAATACTTTATATTGCAACAACATTGAGCTAGTTGTACGTACGACGTACATTTTCTTTCTTGAACATTTTCATGCAAAAATAGTGAATAAATTACACTACCAAGAGACCCCATTAAATGTAGGGTCTCTTGGAGCCCCTACATGTGTGTAGGGCTTGTGTCTTCATGGTTCGGGACCTATATTTCAAGTGGAAGATGCCTGTAGGCTACTTCATAACCAGAAAAGGATTAACTGGTAGGCAGACAAAACTTTTGATTGAAGAAAGTATGCGATGTCTGAAAGACACAGGCCTCGAAGTAAAAGCAGTGGTTTGTGACCAGAATAGTACCAATAGAACAGCATATGAGTCTCTTGGCGTAACTCTTGATGCACCGTGGTTCAAACATGAAGGCATCAAGATACATGCACTGTTTGACGTCCCTCACTTAGTTAAATCTGTGAGGAACAATCTCCTCAAACATGATTTCTCATTCTTTGGGAAAACAGTTTCATTTAATGATGTAAGAAAGTTGTACCAAATCGACTCAAGCAGCAATTCAACCCGAGCTGTACCCAAATTGACCCCTCTGCTCACATAAATCCCAACAGCTGGCAAAAGATGAATGTTGCCCTCGCAACACAAGTATTGAGCCACGTCACGGCAGCAGCCCTGCGCACAGCTGTTGGGACTGGGCAGCTCCAATCCAACTCTGCTCTCCATACTGCAAACTTCCTGGAATTTATGAACTCATTATTTGATGTACTAAATAGCAGAGTAGAAAAATCCAAAAACCCCGACACCTGTGCTCTAAGCTCCAAAAACAAACACACCATAGATTTAATGAACAGAGCATTAGAAGTTTTTTCGAACCTAACAAAACTAAACAGCAGATATCCAAAGCCTCCATGTTTCAAAGGAATGTTATTAACTGTAAAGTCGGTTCTATCTCTTTTGGAACAAGAGCAGTGCAAGTACTTATTAACGTCTAGATTAAACCAAGATACATTAGAAAACCTTTTCTCTAGTATTAGACAGCGGTGTCGAAGGAACAACAATCCAACGGTACGTGTTTTTAGGTGTTCCCTCCGACTTTACTCTTTACAGTACCTCATTGAACCACCGAAGACGACTTCTTACGAGCCAGATGTCGATGATATTCTTGAGGTGGGAGAAACTTTATCTTGTGATGCCAATCTTGAGGCAATCCATGAAGATCAAGATCATGCCAGTGACATTAGAGATAGTGCGGGGAGTGAGGAGGAAGATGAAGGAGAAGCTGATGAGTGTGATGGTGTTGAGCACCTTTTACCTGAACCTGTCACCCTTGAAACATGTTCCCAACAGTATTATGCAGGGTATTTAGCTTCAAATTGCTATAAAAAGTTCAAGTGTGATAGGTGCATAACACGTTACTGCCACACCGAATCAACTCTCAATAGTTCTGCAGATCTATTTATTCTTCAGAAAACCTTTCCCAACGTTAACATTGAATCTTCGGCAGGTTTGAAAGTTCCGTCTTTAGTGCTAACTGAAATGGTGTCCAAGGCATTAAATGTGTATAAGAAATATTTCTTAAGAGTTGCCCATAAACCAAGAATTGTGTCAAGGCTTTTCAAAATAACAAACAATTGTTTGATCAATTCTTCTTGGGATCCTTTTAATGGATGTGAAGAGCATGATGCTTATTTGCTCCGCACATTGTTCACAGTTCTTTTGTATAAACAATGCAAGTGGACTACTGCTTCCTTGAAGAACACATCGGTGAACAAATTGCGCATTCTCCATCATGTTTAATGAACACAACCAGTAACAAGTAAATGCCTTTTCATTATTGTTCGTAACAGTGCTCTTACTGGTTACTTTTTACTTGAAAGTTTTGGTGATTTTATCTTATAGCCAGTCTAGATAGATCTTTATCTATATATTGTATTTTTATTCACTTTTAATTTTAGGACTACACTCTTAGGCCTAAAGAAACTCAATAGGCCTACTTTGATAACATTTTTAAGATTGAGTTTTAAATTGTGTGTTAATATACCAATTTACAACGTGGTAATGAAAAAAAACTAAATAACATTTAAGGTGTATAGTTAACGGGTTTTCGGTTTATTCAAATACATTTAATTGAGTTATTAACATTTCGATTTTGATTTTTCGTTTGATTTTTTTGCGATCTTAATGCCAGGTTATTAGAAGTGGTTTAAAACACTATTTAATAGAAAGTTAAAAACTAACTGTTGAAGCTTAAACCGTTGACTACAAGAAAAAACCAATTATTGTATTTTTCTTCTTTGATTCATTACACCGGGTGATCAAAACGTCTGGAAACCTCTTAATATTATTGTTAGTCTGGAAAAATTTGTTCTTGAATATACACGGTGTTAATAAAAAATATTCAGGACTTCAGGATATAGATATTTACATCAAAACTAAGAAAAACGTTCCTATAAACATGGGTCCTAAAATGCTCGGTTATCCGTCTGTCGGTCTGTATGTGTTTCAAACATGATTTTGCATAACTTTGGAACTACTAATGATATCAACTTCAAACTTGGTACGTAAATGCTGATTAATAGAACCTACTTTGGTGGGGAGTGTCAAGTTTCTACTTTGTACTATTTAAAAATGGCAGCCATTGTATATTTTAAAACTTATTAACATCTTGAACACAGTTAATTTTACAAAAATTGTACAAGGCACAAAAAGGTTGTGCAATTTTGTTTCCTATGAAACCATATAAAGATTATTAAGATCGAATGACAATTCACGGAGTTATTGCAACTTTTCGAACAGAATACATGCTTGTTTTATCGCTGTTAGAGCAAATTTGCTTGAATTCTGTTAGCAAAATTGCAATAACTCCGTTAACTGTAGTTCGATCCTAATAATCTTTAAATGGTTCTGTAGGAAATAAAATTGTACAACTTTCTTGTGTCCTGTACAATTTTTGTAAAATTAACGGTTTTTAAGATATTAAGTTTTAAAACATAAAAATGGCTGCCATTTTTAAATGGTACAAAGTAAAAACTTGATACTCCGCACCAAAATAGGTACTATTAGTCAGCATATACGTACCAAGTTTGAAGTTGATATCTTTAGTTGTTCCAAAGGTTTGCAAAATCATGTTAAAAACACATACAGACCGACAGACGGATAACCTACGGAACTTTTTTCTTAGTTTTGATGTATGTGGTATTCCTTTATCTGTGCTGTAACCAAGACTAGTTAAATTAATTATCTTGGTACCAATTATCATTTAGTTTTCCTTTTGGGATATTTTCCAAATTCTTTAAACCAATTTAGAGTAATTGGTGATTTTTATCATTGGTTTAATTTCTAAATTTTCCTGCTGTCGTAACAGGCTTAGTCTTGTCCAAACCTGCTGTGTTACAGGAGTGTAAGGTTTGTCCTGCTCTTGTAATTATTAGTCACTAGTGAAATAGTTTAAATGTTGTTTCTTGATTAGGGTAAACATTAACTATGGGTAACTAGTGTTAACTCTGAACATCTCGCAGAGCTAGGGATAACAGCAGAGGGCATTCTACTTAGAAGGCATTCCAGATTTAGTCTGTCCTAAGTTCAATGCCATCTAGGTTGAATATAACTGAGCTCTCATATTTGAATATCTGGTAACTACTGTGATTTCGATCCTCGACCCCTGGAATTATCCCAGCGACCGAGCTGAGCGATTCCAAGGCCTCTGACAACCCGTGACGTGATTTCCTGCAGTTCGGTGTACTAGTGTAACCGATCATCTTTTCTTTTACCAGGAAACATCCGTCACAAATGACTATAAAGAACTATTATTATTATTATTATTATTATTATTAAAATACAATAGCGTACAATCGGCCGGAGAATTTGCCACGAGAGACGATCGCGTGGAATCGGCCGGAGAATTTGCCGCAAAAGACGATCGCGTGCGGCCGGAGAATTTGCCGCTAAAGACGATTGCGTATGATCGGCCGGGAAATTCGCTAAAAGAGAGGATTATGTGTAACCGGCTGGAGTGTTTGAACACGTGTACTCGATCGGATTAATATTACCGAAAATAACGATCGCTTGAATTGTACGGAAATTAAGCACGGAATTTTGGCCTGAAATTAGCGCTCTCTCTGGAATTAATGCTTTTCTTGAGTTAAGCCGAATCTTGCAAACGCTAAAAAGATCTGAATACTCTCACAAGGCGTCATAAAACATCCAGAATTTTTTAGTAAAATAATGCTTTGTTAGTTTTTAATTTACTTATAAAAAAATTGAGTTGGATAAAATGTGACTTTTTAAATCGACCTAATTAATCACATAGCCAAACGATACTTTATTAATGGAAAAAATTATAAAGGGGGGGGAGTTAAGTACAAATTGACAAATTACAGTTCCGGTACCTATATTTTTACAAATCAACCACTGTATATACCTATACAGGGTGTTTCGAAACTCTCTCCCGAAACTCCAAGGGTACGTTCATTAGGTCAAAACAAAAAACATCATATAATTAGAGGGTCTATTTCGCTTTTTTTCCGTCTGTGAGTCAGTTTTTGCTTTTCAATTAAAATTCTATAACTTTGAAACGGCTTAAGACTGTATATACCTATACAGGGTGTTTCGAAACTCTCTCCCGAAACTCCGTGGGTACGTTCATTAGGTCAAAACAAAAAAAAATCATATAATTAGAGGGTCTATTTCGCTTTTTTTCCGTCTGTGAGTCAGTTTGTGCTTTTCAATTAAAATTCTACAACTTTGAAACGGCTTAAGATAAATTATTGAAACTTGGTACGTAACCTACAGTTATTATGGCCAAAATTTTCAACAATTTTCAATTTTTTATCTTTTGGAACTTCAAAATGGCGGCCTTTTAAAACTTTAATTCATTAATATCTCAAAAAGTTTACAGGTTAACACTCACCTTTTTATCATACATTTTATTTGCCATTTCATTACAAACATAACGACACTTTATTTATTAAAATTGGGATAATAAATAAGCGAGATACAGCGATATAAGTAAAGCATGTCATGGCATATTCCATCCAGAGGCCGGCTCGCGAGACCGTGGCGGCCCGCGCTGCGCTGCAACAATGACGGTCTCGCGCTAGTCGCGTAGAATATGCCATGACGTGCTTTACTTAAATCGCTGTCTCTCGCTGATTTATTATTCGATTTTAATAAATAAAGTGTAGTTATGTTTGTAATGAAATGGCAAATAAAATTTATGACAAAAAGGCTAGTGTTAACTGTCAAATTTTTTATTTATTAATGAATTAAATTTTTAAAAGGCCACCATTTTGAAATTCCAAAAGATAAAAAATTGAAATTGGTGAAAATTTTAGCCATACTAACTATAGTTTACATACCAAGTTTAAATAATTTATCTTAAGCCGTTTCAAAGTTATAGAGTTTTAATTGAAAAAAAAAAAAAAAAAACTGACCCACAGACGGAAAATGGAGCGAGATAGACCCTATACTTATATGACATTTTTTGTTTGTTTTGACCTAAGGAACGTGCCCACGGAGTTTCGGGAGAGAGTTTTGAAACACCCTATATATGTGTGTGTGAATGTGTGTCTTTAAGCACGATAACTTGCGTCAAAATGGTCCGATCTTAATAAAATTTGGCATGGACGTGTAAAGTAGTAATTATTCGGACGAGTTCGTAATCCAGCCGTATCGGATTACCAGATATAGAATTTATCTCGCTTATTTCTCAACATATCTTAATAAAACTTGGTTTGTCGCTTCATCTAGATGAGATTTAATGTATTTTAGTCTAAAATCACCGCAATTTCCATTTTTGTGGCGGCAAACCTGCATACTCATTCCCCATGTTATTCTTATGGAGATTACGAAAACACGTCATTATCTCACTACATTGGATGGAAGTATTTTTTTGACATTTGAAATTCGCTGAGTATGCAGGTCTGCTGCAACGGGGGTATTTATCTTAATGAAATTTGGTACAGACATGTAAAGTGTAATCAATTGGACGAGTTCGTAAACCAGCCCGATCGGATCATCGGAAGGGGGGGGTAAAGGGGGATAAACTCCCCCAAAAATGGGTTTTTTGAGTTTTTTACATATAAAAATAAAATTAATCAAATTTTTGTTGGCACCATTGAATTCAGCTCAAAAAAACAAACAATTTAGTATCTTGAATTATTGCTCTATCTCCATTGGTTACCGAGATATTGAAAGTGGTAAACACAGTACGTTGTCCCTATGTTAACCTTATGGGGAATAAGTAAAATTCTATACCTTGCTTATTTCTCAACATATCTTAATAAAAATTGGTTTGTGGCTTCATCTAGATGAGGTCTAATGTATTTTAGTCTAAAACCCCCGAAATTTCCACTTTTGTGGCAGCAAACCTGCATAATCATTCCCTATGTTATCCTTATGGGAAATAAAAAAGATTCTATATCTTCCTTATTTTTTAACATTTCTTGATAAAACTTGGTATATGGCTTTTTCAAGTCAAGATCTAGTAAATAATGAATTAAAACCAACCAGTTTTAATATACCTGTTGCAGCAAACCTGCATACTCATTCCCCATGTTATTCTTATGGAGATTACAAAAACATATCAAATTTCGCTATGTTGCATTGAATTATGTTCTTTTGCACTTGAAATTCGCTGAGTATGCAGGTCTGCTGCAACGGGTGTATTACAATCTTTGGCTGTGTTATTGAGGGAGGGGGGATGTGTTTGTTCACCACACCTCAAACTGTCCTGGGTTGGCCTGAAAAATATATGATAACCCTAATAAAGAGAGAGGAAATTTGATTATATGCTCCTTATGCACAGACAGCACCTGTGAAAAGTGTTGCGAATACACACCACCAGCTGTGAATATGAAAACCAAAAGAAGAAGTGAGCCTTGATGATAAACCTATGTACTGACAAAAACACTTGCCAGGAGGAGAATTAAAAAAAACTCATTAGGGTTGCTGTTATATTTTCAAAGGCCAGCACAATGACAACTAAACCAGGGTGTTAATCTTTAACTATGTTTTATTTAACATAGGCCTATACCGGTACTCTAAACTTCTAAAAATTATTTTGTTGTTGCCATAAAAAAATGTTCTGCTTTACAGCTGCATTTTCCAAACTGAAAAAGACTGATATCTATGAAACAGTGGTTTCTGAGGCTGCAAAAGCCTCTACCGATTCTGAAGTTGGATCAAGTACATCAACATCTTCTGTGCCAAAACCACCTAGCAGTAACTCAGTTTTAGTTAGCCCAAAGCAGGTTAGTGATACATTCAGTTTAGTCTGTTCATTTTCTTCTTTTTTACTTTTATTATTTTATTTCAGGGAAAGTATGATTAATTTGTCTGTACTTCCAAGGAAAAATTAGCTAAAAAAAAAACAGTAAAATACAATAGCAATTAGGAATTTAAATACCAGAATTACGAATGGCTAATATGTAACTCTTATTTCT